>CAUJNA010001569.1:108854-157155 GCA_963377175.1 Effrenium voratum
GGGGGGTGAAACAGTTGGCCTTTGTCTTGGCATTGCATTGCGAAGGCCTCCTTGAAAGAACAAGCCACATTGGGCATCTTCATGTTGATCCATGTCGCATGTCGCATGTGTTACATGTTGCAAGTATGTCGTATCAGTGTTGCATACCGGCGACCTGTTTCGGATGCGCACGGCACACTTTTAGAGGACCAGTGTAAAGCAAGAACAAGAACAAACAACCATAATTAAACAACTCAAAGCAACATCGTTGACCGTCCTGGGCAGCGACACTGCCCGTCCCTTGGAGTGTTTGAATTGAGGCATGGTCCCCCACAAAGCTTTCTTTGGAAACGGTATAGGCCGAAGTAATCATTCGGACGCAAGCGCCTGGAGGCTCCTTGGGAGCTCTGAGCAATGCGGGGGCTTCTTCCTGGACACGGTGACGCCCATATGTAAGGAATGGCCTTCTGCCATGCCCAAGCTGCCACTTGGAAAGTTATGAGTTTGGGTCCTTCGGGTCGCGGTGGGATTCCCTTTTTGCAACTTGACGCAAAGGAGAACCTCGAGGTCAGGTTTGCTGTTTCGGCTCCAGCTTGCTGTGTTGGCTCGCGGAGGGTCTGGCTGGCGTGCGGCTAAGCGCCCCCTGACAACGTCGCAGTCGCAAAATGCATTCTGCGGCAGGCCTTGACACCTTGTAAGTACTTCCCTTTTCTCCAATGTGTTTGGGTGCTGGGTTGGTCGTTTTCTCGATGCGTGCTTCAGCCCACTCCCAGCAGGCAATCTTAGACTGCCTAGGTACTGCTAGACAGCGGGCCACTTCTCCCGCTTAAAAATGAGCCCCCCCCCCCCCCATTTCGTGCTTGCTTGTCATGGGCTGAGGATGTGTGAGATGCTGACTTGGCAGTGGGAGGACACATGCCGCGCAGTCCAACGGACTCTTTTGAATGGGCTTGCACGGGCTTGCGTTCAACATGCTTGTTTGTGAACGTTTGTATAGATGGCTCGAGCAGCTCTGCAATCTGCAGGAGCTGGGTGATGGAAATTCCGAGGAGTTCGCGCAATTCAGCTGCCCAATGATCGAGGCTGGCGGTTGAGGCCTTTCCTTCGCCCTTGAGTAAAGTTCGGCTTTTTGTGCTGACATTCTTGCGGGAAACCACAGTGAGGCCCATCAATCCACTGGATGTCTGCAATTTGCCGCGAAACTCGGATGGGAGATTTGCATGAGAACCCGTGAAGTAGAAGCGTGTTGTGCAAAGCTCCTGACCAGGTGACTAGCTCAGGACATGCAGAGGTAGAACATGTGTTAGTTTGACTTTTTCGGAGTGTGCCTTTGTTTGAGCTTTTCTAGTGGGAAACCGCCAAAGGGACACCTACCAGACCCCTTCTCAATGACACGGTTGCCTCCCTTTCGAAGCCGTCCGAACCGTGGAGAGATACATCATCACCCGTTGAGGGGGTCCGGATCGTGCCCAAAAAAAGGGCACCGGAACGGCGCCAGGCCAACCGGGCCAGCGACGGCAACTCTCGCAAGGGACATGCGCTGAGCTGGGATCCCCAGCGTCGTGAGTTGTAGAGGGGCCGCTCCGCTCGCGGACTTCCGCGGTGGACGCTTTGACGCTGACCGGGGAACGCCGGTCAAAAAGAAAAAAGAAGCCCATGCTGGCATCCGGGTCCGGTTGGGAGAATTTTGCCCAAGTCCTTGAATCCAGAGACTTGCAATGGGGTGTTGCAAGCGAGCCTTGCCGAGCCGTGCTTGAAGATGTCCAATGCAGCTCGCAAAGAGACGTCTCGCCTTGTTTGACTCCCGGAGAAAAGGTTGCACGTGGGGCGATGGGGGTGGGTTGGAAGCCGGAAAATGTGCGATGGCGCTGGGGGCCTTGCCACGTAGCAGCGACTTAGTGCTTGTCCACTTGGCTGGTGCTGGCACGGGCAAACACTACGCCGGAGGCAGACAAGAGGCCCACAAAATTAAAATTGTGGCTTTTTGCCAGTGAAACAGAGATCCCCCACAGAGGTTCATTCATGTGCCCTCGATGGTACGGGTTATGCGTTCAGTCCGGTCAATGCAGAAGAAATACATGCCGTCAACCTTGCCGCTCTGGCAGTGAAAGACGTACTCGCATGGCTCAAGTCAAATATTTTTCCTGGAACTCCAGCACACTTCAAACAGGCCTGACAGCGAGGAATTTGCTTCCCATGGAGATGGAGATTCATCAGCAGCTCACTGGCCCGGACCATGCGGAAGCCCACCGCAAGAACATTTTGTATGCGTATATTGCCCTCTTCTTCGCTGTGTGCGTGACTGGCGTCACGACGGGCTCTCTCTTTGACGCCTTGTTGTTGAACATCGGTGGGAAGGACGCTTCGCCGCAGGATCTGCCTTAAATTGAAGCCGCAGTCGCAAGCAGGCAAGCCAGGGCTCTTTCAGCCCGCAATTGGGATGGATTTGTCTGGAAGCACCGAAGCCTCGCAAGGTGGAAGCTCCCGTCCAAACAAGCGCTAGAACGACAGCTCATGTTTCTTGCGTGTGACAGTCCCCTGCTAGCATGTTTCCGGAGCGGTTTCGCGGTTTCGCACTGGGCAAATGTTTCTGTTTTCTTTCTGGGACCTGGGACCTGGCTCGTCGGCTGAGGATGGGAACAAGTTGGTGGGCGCAGTGGAGTCCTTTCAGGGTCTTGTCCAGCTGGGCGTGGCGTTTCCCATGGGCTTCGTCGCGGACAAAGTGCGGCGAGTGAAGCTGCTGAAGATGGTGGTGCCTGTGTGGACCTTCGGTCTGGCGGTGGTTTTGCTTGGGCTGGCCATGGAACACGTGCCACTGATGTTTGCAGCTCGGCTTTGCGACAAATCCAGCAGTGCGGGTTGCAGGTGCTGAGGTTCGCAGGCCGCCCTTCGCAAGGCCACTGACCTGTCCTGTTTGACAATTTGTGCAGATCCGTTGCACACCCCAGCGGCCACGGCCGTCGCTGAAGCCGAGGTCGGCACCGGGCTCTTTGCCGCCTGCTCCCAGACCTGGATCAATGCAGCGCAGGTCTTGGTCTCGGAGTCCGCCTCCCCCGGGGAGCAGCGCACCACGGCGCTGTCCCGCTTGGCCAGCACGCGTTTGGCGGCCTTGGCCACGGGCCCGGCCTTGCAGGAACGGAATGCTGAGAATAAACCGGGTTCCGAGCGCCAGGCTTTTAGCACCCAACAACTTTGTTGTTGAAACCTACTTGGCTCACTTGTGGGTCACCCAGTCTTGTCATGCAAGGTGACCCAGATGGGTTGAGGATTGTCGCAAGTGTCTTGTAGGGAACGGCTCGCTACATGCCTCAGTGAATCTCTTGGGTATGCCTGAGTTGAGAAGGGTACAGCATGGCATGAGGGAAGGTCATCAGCAGGCGCTTCAGCCGCTAATGCTTGCACACTTGGTCATCAGCAGGCGCTTCCACCGCCAATGCTTACACAATTGCAAAGCAGGCAAGCACAGCCTCGAGCAGTATCCGGCAACCTCCGCAGCACCATCCAGAATAGCAGCACCCACTGAACCGCTCAAACTCTGGCCCGACCCCTTACGCACCTTGCACCGCATGCGGCCCAACACCCTCCAACAGCTGCGCAAAAAGCGCTCTGCAAATTCACCCGGAAGCAGCAGACAAAAACACGAGTCACACTACGGCCCAGTACCTTCCAACTGTACCCTGGCGCAACTGCACCCT
The DNA here is from genome assembly GCA_963377175.1 of Effrenium voratum. Taxonomy (NCBI): domain Eukaryota; class Dinophyceae; order Suessiales; family Symbiodiniaceae; genus Effrenium; species Effrenium voratum. The sequence continues at coordinate 112,529 of CAUJNA010001569.1, forward strand.
GCCAAAACCTTGTGTCACACCCACTCTCCCCACTTAAAGATAGAACCCTTACAGCTTTCAGCTGCGAGGTGGAGAGAACTTAGACGTGGTTAAGCTCGTTTTCGCATTCATTCGCGGCTGCAATGCCTGAACCTAAATAGCGAACAGCTTGGCCGTGGTTGGCTTGTTGCTTCCCGGCATGTGTCGTTGAAGGTGGTGACGGCTTGCATCCTTGCAAGCCGCTCAAAGCAGGCTTCAGCATTCCCTAAAGGCTTGCATGAGGTGCTTGCGTCCTGCTCCTGTTTGGTGAGGCTTGCGTCCTTCTCCTCTCTGGCGAGAACCACTGGGGCAACGCGCTGCTCCAAAAGGTGACCATTTGCGGTGCTTTGCTTTGGCCGGGGCTTTTCGTGACCTTCAGGACTCGAACGCGGGCGTGCTTTAGGATCTTGTACGGTGTGTGCTTTCCATTCGGTGGAAGGATGTTTCTTATGGCCACCCCACCCTCACATGGCCAATGTTCCACTCTGGCGGCCCTGCAGTCCCAAAACGGTGTCCCCGGTCTTCCCCGTGGCAAAATGTGACATCCTCCCCTTTGGGGGAGCCCCCTGTTTTGGGTTCGACGCCAATCCCGGTACAGCCACAGGATGAAAGACGTGCCCGCCTTGGAGAAGACCTCCTCCGGAGCGTCCCAAAGCGGCTTCGACCAAGACAAGATGGTGGAGAAGCTGTGCAAGGTTCAACGCCGCTGGTGGATGGCTGGCCGGGCCTTCTCAAAAACTTCCCAACTCCAAACCCCATCCAAAGTTCCGCCTGGCAGGCATCTTTGAGCTGCTCTCCTTGTGCACGCTTACGGGGGCCGGGATGACCATCAAGTTCTTCCCCCTCTTCTTTCGGGTGGACTATCACTTCACCCCCCTCGAGGCGCTTTTGCACTAAGTGAATGTGCACAGGTCGGCCGCTTGCTTGCTTTTCAACCATTACGCTTCCCCTACTGTACTCAACCCAAACACAAATCAATCAAGTCAATCCCTGCAGTTGTGCATTCTGGATTTTGCCTACCCCTTGTGCATTTCCGTGATGATGGAGCTGTGCCAGCGCTTGTCCAAGCGCATGGGGCGCTTGTCAGCGATCGCCTTCTTCCACTTTTTCGGCGCGCTTTTTCTTTGGGCGCTGAGCTACTCACATCCCCTTTCGCTGGTTCTGCCGCTGTTTCTGCTGCGGGGCGCGCTCATGAACGCCCGCGGCCCCATAGTCCGGGCGGTGGTGATGGACCTAGTGCCTTCGGACATGAGGGGCAGGCGCCTTTGGCTAAAGACTTCAAAGCGCAAAAGGGGGAAAAAGCAAGTCAGGGAGTGTGGGACGCCCAGTTCGCCCCATTCCGACTGAGGTGGAACTCCATCCAGTCCATGCAGGCCTTCTCCTGGTCAGGCAGCGCTGCTTTGGGCGGCTATTTGGTGGACTTGGCGGGCGACTACCGCTTCACCTTCGTGGTGACGGCCGGGCATTCAACAAAAAGGAGCTGTCAACGGGCATTGGTCAGACCAGTATAGTTCATCCGCCTTCTTGTTTGTCCATCCGTTTGTCCATCCGCTTTTTGCAGCCATCCGTCATGGCACTGTACAGTGTCGTACGCTGGTTTTTGTGTTTTTTGTCATGCCGCATTGTTTGTCGCATCTATGGTTTCTATTTATGGCGTGTCTACCTTGCCCAACTTATCAATATAGAGTACCACGTCTACATTCCAAGTGCTTCTTGTCTATCGTACACGTTCCAATCCATCCGTGTATCTAAAATGACTCTATCCAATATGTCGTGTAGATCATGGATATCATTTTATCTATGCTGTGAACCATAGATATATATCACATCTATTGATACGTCTTCTTTATTGAAATCGCTACGCGATCCGCCGACGCCAGTGGACAGTCCCCTATTAATACACTGGGGCTGATCAATCTGGAGTCAGCACTGGCTCAAGGGACAATTGCCAGACCAGGGCTGCACAAAGTCAGCTCGCCCCCCCTCGGCTGAATTTGGGGTAGGGAAAAAGTTGTTTTTGCCTAGGTCACGTGGGGTTCTTGGCGCGTGGAAGCAGAATGCAAGCAACGCGTTGCACCTCTGACCCTGGGTGAAGGTTGCTTCGATTTTGGAGAAGGAGAACGCAAACAACGCCCCTCTGACGTCGGCTGCAGGGTGCCTCAAATTTGGGGCCGGGAGCAAGACGTCTTTTGCCTAGGTCACATCGGGCTCTTAATGTGCTGAGGGAGAACAAACAGCGCCCCTCTGACGTCGGCTGCAGACTGCCCCGAATTTGGGGTAAGAAAAGTGTTTTTGCTTAGGTCAATTGGGGCTCTTAACGTGTGGAAGGAGAACACAGACAGCCCCTGACGTCCGCTGCAGGGTGCCTCGAATTTGGGGCAGGGAGAAAGACGATTTTTTGCCAAGGTCCTATGGGGCTCTCAACAAGTGAAAAGAGACCAAACGACGGACGTTGGCTGTCGGTGCAGGGTACCTCAAGTTTGGGGTCAGGAAAAAGACACCTGGTCTGGAAGACGCACTGCCTGGGGGCTGGGGGCGCAGGCGCCGACCACTGGGTGTGCAGGTACGTGCGCGGCTGGACTGGCTGGTCGTAGAGGAGATCGCGCAGCTGGACATGGCGCTCTGGGCGGACCTGGCCTGCGTGGGGCTGAGCACCAACGTAAAGTTCCTTCTGCTGGGCGACTTCCGACAGCGAGCGGATGGGCCGGGCGCAGGCACGAGCTCACGGAAACACCCCTCTGACGTCGCTGCAAAGTACTTTGAATTTGGTGTACACGGGAGTCTCAACGCGTGGGAGGAGAACAAACAACGCCTTTCTGAGGTGCCTTGAGTTTGGGGTAGTTAAGGAAACAGATGTGTTTGCCTAGGTCACATGGGGCTCTTAACACGTGGAAGGAGAGGGTGCCTTGAATTTGGGGTAAGGAAAAAGATGATTTTTCGCCGCCGTGACATGGGGCTCCGCCGCTCTGACTTCGGCCGCAGGGCTGAACACGTGACAGGAGAAGAACACTAGGGTCTCTTTAAACCACCCCCCAAAAGGGAAAAAAAACAAGGCCAGCAAGGCCCCATTTTTTGGTAAGTGCAACAAGGCCTTCTTGGCACTTTCAGACACGCAACATTGACCAAACGCAGAAAATACCAGAGATGTAGGGAATGCTGGGAATGCAGCCGGCTAGCCACAAAAAAGTTCAAAAAAACTAGGGTTTTTGATATTTTCCAAGAGCAACCATCCAAAACCGATACTCGTGCTGGGCACTCTGTAGCAACCCCCCTTAAAAATAGACTTCCAAAAGCACGATAAGGTAGGGGATGTTCGCAGCAACTGCTCCGTACAGGTGGGGAATTGCAAAAAATCACTAATTTTTGCAAATTTCACAGTTCCTCAAAGTATCACTGCGCTTGGCCCCACCCAAACCCGCTAACAGGCCAAAACCAGCATCGCTTAAAACAGCAAAACACCACTAGTCTCTGAGAAAAAAAAGAGACAAATTCATGGCAACAAGATAATCCTGATGATGCTGGGGATGCAGATCCTGCGCGTCCGGGGGAACCCCCCCCGTACGATGGACACTTGGAGTCCATGTTGCAAGCACTTTGCCAGATTTTGACAGATGTTGCCAAAAATTGCATAAAACGCATAGCCTAGCCATGATTCAAGTTGCTTAACTATTTGCAAAAAATGGTCGCAGATATGCGAAAACATGTGCATGAACGAGTGATTCCTGCGGCAAGTATGCATCAGAAGCGCTGAGGATTGCGCAGAAAATTTGAAATATCTTTTTTGGGCTAAGCTAAACGCAGCAAGGGCAATCAATATATATATATAACATACTGGATTTTCATAGCTGGGCATCATCAGTTCTCAAAGGACACTATCAATTCTAAGTGGAAGTCAGATTTTGAAAGCCCAAGACAAACAGCCGAAGTATTGCAGAAAAAAAGTGGTACAAACAGAGAAGCCCAGATTAAGATAACATGGCAGATTCCTTATTCTCAATTTCTTATCGGCTTTTGGCCTTTGGTTGAAAATTACCAATAGCATCAGCATGTACAAGGCAGAGAATGGGACAACTATAGATGTCAAATAGGGATGCCTGAGCAACGAAAGCGTTGTTCAAAGAGCATGTCCCGTCATAGTTTGTTTCGTGCACAGGAAGGTTATGTGGCAAACATCTTGGGTGAGCAAAAAGTAGTATATCAAAAAGTTTTGGTTACAGGAATGTGTTATAGCAGTTTTACCCAAAGGAGGGTATGTAGAACGCGGTGTAAGCAAATGTAAAAAGACCTCATTCAACACTATTGCAACTGATGACAGAGAAAAAATGGAAACTCATATATTGCGGGGCTTTGTCCTAGCAGAGGATTTTGTTACACATGTCCTGTGACTTTGTTCTAGTAGGAGTTTTTGTTATATGGGTCGTTGTTGGCTTGCGCCCGTATCACAACACATACATGCATATATGCACACATACCTTCCTATATACACGCAGACATACATACATTGCATACAAACACATTAATTTCGTAGATGCACACACATATTCAATGCTTATTTACATTATACACACAGACACACACGTTACATAAATTGCATAAATTACACCTGTACATACATTTATACGTGCATGTATACACACATGAAGTGCACACACACATGTGATCATGCAATACACACATACATTACATACATACATGCGTGCATTACATGCATGCATACATAGACACACACACATATACGCATACACACATTACATACATGCATGCACACATACACATGCAGTACTAAATTACAGAACTTGCACGCATGCATAACACGCGTACACGCATTACACGACATGGCATGACATTAAGCCACGTTACATTACAGCACAGCGCATACTTACAGACATACGTTCACTACATTACTTCACACTACACCACCTCACATGACATGCGTCACACATACATACATACATACATACATAAAACTGCATATCTGGACCCAAAAGCAGGGCCACAAGAATGCCGCTTCGGAGCTCGGATTTGGCTGGTTTTCGCAGCGTGCAATTTGCAAAATCTTGGGCCCGAACGCTGGCCTACAGCTGCCCTTCCTAGCCGGCTCACACTGCGGCGCTGCTGGGCGCTCGCCAGCCCGAACCGAGCAGATCAGCAAGCAGCCTGCGCGCAATGCCCACCATGTCAGCGAGCATGTGTGTGTGTGCACAAACACTCAACACAGCTAGTCAGCAAACAAGCCTTGCTGCGCAGCACACCAAAAAGCACTTGTTTGTGAGGCACAGCGTGTTGAAGCCAAAAAACCGTGCGTTTTGCGGCGCTGGTTTTGGTTTGGGCACGTGGCTTGCCTACAACTCCCTTCCATGTGCCCGCTGGCAGTTGGCGCACGCGCGAGCTCCTGTGCTTAGTAACTTTGTAAAGGCCACTCGGGGTGGGAGGGACCCGGCCTGTACACGTGGGACATTCGGGACCCGGCGAGTAGGGACCCGGCCTGCAAAACGTGGGACATTCCGGACCCGGTGAAAAGCTGGAGCAGTAAAACGTGGGAAGCGGCGGGGTTGAGTGGGATGCCGCGAAGCAACTGGGGTAGTAACATGTCCAAACCCAGGCGTCTGAAGGGAAAGGCGTGGAAGGGCCCGGGCGACCACGCCAAGGGCCCGGCGCCAAAAAAGCGTGGGGCGCAGTGCGCCCGTTGAAGAATTCGGTTTGCAAACGCGTGGGCGTCAGGGTCCGGTAACAACCCGGCAAGCTGCACCCTGCGCGGACGGTGGAGCCCGGCCATCCCAGTATCAGGGGCCCGCTTGCAAACACGTGGGCGGCGGGGCCTGGCTGTAGGCTTCGCAAGCGACCCGCTGCGACCCGCTCGCAAAGAATACGGGCGTAGGAATCAGCGACCCCAGAAATGGGCCCGCAAAAACGAAGGAGTTTTGGCTTCAGCACTATGTGCCCCTGCAGTTGGGCAGCACACGTGCAACTTCAAAGCCTACATCACAAGGAGAACACCTGTGGCCTCTCATGCCCGAGTTGCACTTCGCAAGAAACCATCAAAATCACTACGCGCGCAAAAGCGCTTGACCAAGAACCCCATATAACATGACCCACGGAATTGCCGACGCAACATGTAGCTCGACTGTCCACCTTCGACGACGCGATGCGCCGGCTCATTCTGATCGCCAAGCGACGCCCGCATTTTGTAACACACGCCGCCGTTTCCGGCGGCGACTTTGAAATCTTTCTGGTCCCAGCTTTGGGCCCGGAAAACAGCCCTCCCCGAAAGCAATTTCAGTTCAGGCGGCCCCAATTCTGGGCCGCCAGACGGACCCAAGAGCACAAGAATGCCGCTTTGGCGCTCGGATTTGGCTGGTTTCGCAGCGTGCAAGTTGCAAAATCTTGGGCCCGAACGCTGGCCTACAGCTGCCCTTCCTGGCCAGCTCGCACTGCGGCGCTGCTGGGCGCTCGCCAGCGCTAACCACTTACCCGTGCGCAACGCTGCAAGGCTCAAGGTGCCAAGCAGCGAGCAGATCAGCAAGCAGCCTGCGCGCAATGCCCACCATCTCAGCGAGCATGTGTCTGCACAAACGCACAACACAGCTAGTCGGCAAACAAGCCTTGCTGTGCCGCACACCAAAAAGCACATGTGAGGCACAGCGTGTTGAAGCCAAAAAACCGTGCGTTTTGCGGCGCTGGTTTTGGGGCCGAGAACGGTGCCAGAACAACGTACTTCTGAAATTTTGAAGCTTGGTACGTCCCCGTTTGGGCACGTGGCTTGCCTACAACTCCCTTCCATGTGCCCGCTGGCAGTTGGCGCGCGCGCGAGCTCCTGTGCTTAGTAACTTTGTACAGGCCACTCGGGGTGGGAGGGACCCGGCCTGTAAACGTGAGACATTCGGGACCCGGCGAGTAGGACCCGGACCTGTAAAACGTGGGACCCGGCGGCCCGGCAGGGACCCGGCCTGCAAAACGTGGGACATTCCGGACCCGGTGAAAAGCTGGAGCAGTAAAACGTGGGAAGCGGCGGGTTTGAGTGGGATGCCGCGAAGCAACTCGGGTAGTAACATGTCCAAACCCAGGCGTCTGAAGGGAAAGGTGTGGAAGGGCCCGGACGACCACGCCAAGGGCCCGGCGCCAAAAAAGCGTGGGGCGCAGTGCGCCCGTTGAAGAATTCGGTTTGCAAACGCGTGGGCGTCAGGGTCCGGTAACAACCCGGCAAGCTGCACCCTGCGCGGACGGTGGAGCCCGGCCATCCCAGTATCAGGGGCCCGCTTGCAAAACACGTGGGCGGCGGGGCCTGGCTGTAGGCTTCGCAAGCGACCCGCTCGCAAAGAATACGGGCGTAGGAATCAGCGACCCCAGAAATGGGCCCGCAAAAACGAAGGAGTTTTGGCTTCAGCACTACGTGGGGTTCTGCAGCACCTACATACATACACGCATACACGCATACATACATACATACATACATACATACATACATACATACATACATACATACATACATACATACATACATTCACATTACATTACAGTACAGTACAGTACTGTACAGTACAGCACATTACATACATACATGACATCGCATCACATTACAACACATCGTATCACATTACATCACATCGCATCACATCATATTACATTACACTACACTACACTAAATGTGTGGTATCTATGTAACGGTTGCACTGTATGTATGTGTGTGTGAAGATTGTATAATGTAGTGTACTGCAAAATAATGTGATGTAATGCAATGTAGTGCACACATGTTATGTATGTATGTTATGTATGTGTGTATGTACGCAGTACATATGTGTCACCATATAATCTGATGAAATGTGATGTGATAAGATGTGATGTGATGTGATGCGATGCACGTGTGTAAGTGTGCATGCATTTGTGTAACACATGTGATAAATATACATATGATATATATATATATACATATATATATATATAGATATATAAGATTTGCATATATATATATATGTATGTATGTATATATATATATGTGTGTATACATAAATATATTTGTAGAAAGTGTATGTATGTACTGAATAGTTGATACTTACCACTTGAAACTTGTAGCACACTCATGGCCAATTCTATGTGGTACTTTGGCAAACTGAACAATATATGAAGCATATTCTGTGTATTCTGCAGCCCTAGCCCAAACTCATGTTTGCAGGTTAAGCCTCAACCTGTCTTAATCACTCCTGCCGGCATAACACCCACTAAGTCACGACCTGCAGATACATCGGTGCATAGAGTATGTTATACGCAAGTGAAGCAAACAACTGGTGTGTAAGGCAAATTTGCCTTGAATTTTGCTCATGAACTTTGGCTCATGTCCTAGCGAGGGAATTGTTTCATGGGTCCCGGGGCTTTGTCCTAAGGGGATTGAGCAAACCCGAGCAAAGTGTTTAGCACGACTGTGATCAAACATGAGCAAAACTACGAGTGTGGAGTCCCTTCCCTCCCACGTAAAAGACATGGAGTAAAGTCCCACTGCTTCAAGAGTATGGCCTGCGACCTTCGACTGAGGCAACATATTATCGGAATGATGTCGCATTTGCTGTAAGCTACCAAGGTCTGGATCAGTAGAATTTTTTTTTTATATATCAGTATCATACTGGGCTTAGGCTTGCAAACATGACCTACTCGCCCCACGCGCCCCAAAATATGCACCACTCGCATCGCTCCACACATTCCACACGCTCCACTTGCTTCAATCGCTTCGCTAACCCCCCTTGCCCCTCACTCTGTTCGCCTTACATGATCCGCTCGCCCCACTCGACCCACTCAGCCATTTCGCCCCACTCGGCCCACTCGATCCACTCGACCCACTTGACATCACTTGACCCCCCGCTTGGTCGACCTACTCGACCCACTCGACCTACTCGACCCACTTGACCTACTCGGCCCCCGTTGCACGCCCCGTTCGCCCAACTATCGCTCGCCTCGTTCGACTTGGAGCAAGCGGGGTGAGCGGGGCATTTGGGACAAGTGAAGCAAATGCGGCAAGTGGGGCAAGTGGGGCAAGTTGGGCAAGCGGGGCAAGTAGGGCAAGTGGGGCAATATTGGGGCAAGTGGGGCAAACCAATAATTACCGCGCCCACCCTCCCGACGCTCTGGCATTCCAATCGCCGAGTTTTCAAACGTCTACCCGCCCAAAGTGCGCAGAAGGTTGCGCGAGCGAAGTGGGAAGTATGAAAAACACCGAGTTTTCACAGGTCTATACCTGCCCAAAGTGCGCAGAGGGTTGCGCAAGCGAAGTGGAAAGCACGAAAAACACCGAGTTTTTAAAGAAAAGTTAGCAGAGAGCTCACCGATCGAGCCCGCACACCCACGGCAGAGAAGACTGCCCGCAAAATGGACGCTAAGCGTCCATGGCACGGAACCCCCCCCCACTAGAGACCTAGGCGAAACGCAGATTTTTAGCACGAAAGGCCCAACACACTGGAAAATACAGGGTTTTGGACACCTAGCGCAGCATGCCCAAAAAATAGCAGTCCCAAAAGCCTTCGGCTTTGATAAGAGATTCCGAAGGAAGACCAAGTCGCGGACTGCCATCTACACGCTCGACTGGCGTCGGCAGATTTATCCTATCTTTCTAATCCGTATGATATCGTCTTGTCATTTCTGTCTAGCTACCTGTGGATCTGGCCTGATGCCATCTGTATTATGTCTCCCTTTGTCTGGCTGTTTGTCTGCGTTTCAGCTCGTATCTATTTCATCTATAGTATCCAAATCTATCTTATCCATAGTATCTACGTTATCCAATTCTTGATATTGTCTATGTTGTCAGCATTGTCTATATCAAAATTATCTATATTACCCACATCATCTATATCGTCTATATCGCTATCTTGTCTAATATGGTCGATATATGATCTATACTATCTTGATGAGTCCTAACCATTTGCGTACCCATCTATCCACATAGTGGTTGCTTAGATTGGTTTAATTATAGTACATGAGATTGAGCTGTGATAAGTTGAATTCGACTACACTGCACTAGGGTGGATTGATAAAGCAAGATTGGATCGGAACGTGGTTCTATCTATGGATCGGCCTATCTGCCGAATCTTTCAGAATCCTATCTATCTATCTATCTTTGGGGGCGCATTTTCACGGCACAGTTGGTTAAGCCGGTGAGTCGCTCATGGGGTGGCTTGTACCTTGGCATGACACCCTACACATCGATGTTTGCACGACCACGGCTTGTGGTGCTCGGCTCGCCTGGGTTTGTTCCAAAGGCTGGCATCTACTCGTTCGCCTTCTTGGGCTATATCCCCATTGCCTTGCTGTGGCCAAAGCGGCAGAGGTCCGAAGCCGGTCACCATCAGTGCAGAACGCGCCCGGCACGGCAAGGCCAAGTGAGGTTGTTACTCCCACACCGTGAGGCCGTGAGGCCGTGAGGCCAGGTGTGCTCCCGATAAAGTTGCAAGCGCATGGCAAAGGTGAAACAATTAGTCGTGTTGTATGAGCAATGTGCATGACGCATGCTTGGGTCACAGTACACCATGTTGCCTTGCAAAAGAGGGACTTGGTTACCTCCAAACCCGAGCTGTAGTGTGATGTGAGCCCTGGTTTTTTCCCCGATTTTTCTTTCCATGCCGTGGCGGCATGGCATGGTCCGCTGGTGAAATCACCGCTGGCCAACGAGCACGCGGCTCCGCATGCGCCCCCGCCCCAAAGCACAGTGGGCGACCGCTCGGATCGAACAATGCTCGGGTGATAGATGCCGAGGTCGAATAACTTGCTGGTGCTCAGTAGGGAATGAGGGAATGAACCCAGGGATTGCTTTCAAGAATGCCACAAGGGATGGTTTTTAGGTGTCATTCCCTGCAAGATAAGCAGAAATAGAACAAAATAGCTCGTAGATGAATGGGCTGAAAGCAAGCTGCAAGCTGATGCGAGCAGATGATGTTGATCTGCAAGCCGCATGTTTGCGTTCTGTCCCTCAGTTGCTTCTGCTGCTTTCCTTGGCACAGCTGTCGCTAAAGCAGCCCTTTTGCCCTGCGCCCACGGGCGCTAGACATTCCAAGCTGTCCAGACCAATGCTGTTGCCATGGCGCGGCTCTGCATGCAATAGAGAATGTTTTTCTTGCTCGCTGTAGGTGGGGTTCCCCCAAAGATGGTCAACCCGGAAAAGGGGCCCGATTCTTTCTGGCAGGGTCCCCAGTTTGCTCACAAGTTGCGACCTGAAAGCGTTTCTTGAACTCTCGGGGGGGGGGGGGGGGTTGTGGGCTGAATGCTCCCCAGCCAGAACCCAAAAAGGGTACAACGCCACACACCAGAGTCCCACCGTGTGTGTATGTGTGTCGTTTGCTGATCTTGATCCAAGGCATCTTGCTACGGGCCGAGTGGTTTGTGGGGCTGCTCTGACGAAGTATGCGCATTGATGTGCCGAACTAGGAGGCCTCCCAGCATGACAACTCCAGGTATGAAGCTGCACCATGGAATCGCGAACTGGTTAGGTTTTCTTCTCACGTTTGAGCTTCAATGTGCTGCAGGCAGCAGAGAAGGAAGCATAGGTGGCAGAAAGGCATGCCTGCTTGAGCCAGATGGCCAGCCAAGGATTTGAACACATGCGCTCGCCGGCAACTTTGGGCTTCTTGGGCGAAGCATTTGGAATTGTTAGCGCTAACGAGGATAAGAGTCGCTCGCAGACGTGGAAGCTCAGCTGCAATCAGCGATCCTTATGGCCAAGAGGATGGGATGACCGCCTACTAGTTTTTACCTTTCACTGGCTGCAAGCATTCATTATTTTCTGTCGAAGGCCTGGCTTCCCCACAGTGATTCCCAGAAATTTGCTTGGTGCCCGCCCATGGAGAGAGAAGGGCAAAAGTTGCACCATGTTGATGCACCTAATGCGCGCTACGCTTCAAGGCTGGCAGGGACATGGGCCGAAGTGCCACGTTCAATCACTCAAAGAGCGGACACACAAGGCCAAAATATGTTCCCCAAAGAGAAGCAAATTTCAAATGCCGTTGTATTGCCGGACCGTCGCAGCATGTCCAAAGAGTGACAGGATGCCCCTGACGCAAAGGCCCATGTTCCGCTGAAGCAAGATTTGACCATAAGCGAGCTACCTCCCCAGTCAGTTGACCATGGTTGCAACTTACCCGCTTGCTAAGTGGATTGAATATCCTTCGTAGCCCAGGATCAAGCGCTGCAGGTGCTGGCCGATGCCCAGCAGAGATCCACGGACGCCGAACCGGGGCTTTCTTGTCAACGAATCGCTTCCCAAGTGCCCTTCGATTCTTTATGCAAATCCCAACCTGTCGGGGGCAAGGGAGACAAATGGCACGAATTCATTTGACCCAGCTGGGCCGTTTCTCGAAAACGAGGAGTTTCTAGGCGTCGAAGCACACGCTAGAGCTGGGCCGGGTTGTTTGCTTAGAGCCGTGATTTTCGTCTCGCTTCGTTTGCGGCAGCTGCCCAACGCCAGCAACGCGCCGGAACAGAAGCTGAGTTGTTGGTTTCGCGCATTGTTTGGCGAATTTATGCGAGCAGTGCGCTGGAATGGCATTGGAATTCAGCTTCGGCTGCACCACTGCATGCAGCGATCCTGTTTGAAGCAGTTCTCATGCGTGGCCGCATGTCAGTTGAACGAAAACACGCAGGCAACAAGAACGACGGCGGCAGAAGTCGTTTCGCGACTCTGCGCCGTCGGCGCAAGGAGCCTGGGCCTGCCATGTACAGCAGCACAACCAGCGCCTGCCGTGGTCGGTGGGAGCGAGCGCTCCGTCTGCCGCGCGGCAGCGCCCAACCCAAGTCAGTGAAAAGCGTCAAGGGATGTGTTTTCTCACCCTTGCTCAGGGATTTTGAACGTTTATGTGCCCTTCCTGGTCTGATTGGCTTTGTTCCCGGTTGGGCAACGCCGCTCCGTTGTCCTTGTCTTTTTTTTTTTATCAGGGGAGGGGATATTTGAGCTGGAGGGTGCTTGTTTTTGTTTGGCGTTTGGGACGGGTTGGTTGTTCGAGAATCTAGCATAGTGGCCGCTGTGGGCGTTTGCAGCCAAGGCTGGACGAGCCTCGGAAGCAATTGCTCCCTAGCTGGCAGGCAATGCAAACACTCATTCCTGAAAGGTGGCAGCATTGCTTGCCCGTCGGACGGCTGCCATTCGTACTGTGACCGGCCAATCTGGATAGTATCTGAGACATGTCCAAGCTGCGGAACCTCCGCCGATGCATGAAAGTGACATCATTGCTAGGCTTCCTGGTACGGTCTCCCATTCATAACCTGCCCAGGATGTTCAGAAGCTTGGGATCGAGTTGCTCACCATTAGCTGGAGGCCCAGCATTATAGGCACCAGGCGCAGCAGCGTGGAGCTTCGAGCACTGGCAGTGCGCCTCAAGCCCCGCCCCCTCGCCTCCCTTCGAGCGGCTCAAGCCGCCTCAGGTCACAACACGGCGCTGTGCTCTTTGCATTGGCGGCTGGGACTGGGCCTCGTGACGGACATGACACTTGGAATGCACCGACCAGCTGCTTTGGGGAGCAGGGCTTGCGGTCAGAGGATACCTGAAACCACTCAGTCAGCTGCTTTGGGGAGCGGGGCTTGCGGTCAGATGATGCCTGAAACCAATCCGTCAGCTGCTTTGGGGGGCGGGGCTTGCGATCAGATGATACCTGAAACCACTCAGTCAGCTGCTTTGGGGAGCAAACCTTGCGGTCAGATGATACCTGAAACCAATCAGTCAGCTGCTTTGGGGAGCGGGGCTTGGAAACCAATCAGTCAGCTGCTTTGGGGAGCGGGGCTTGCGATCAGATGATGCTTGAAACCAATCAGTCAGCTGCTTTGGGGAGCGGGGCTTGCGATCAGATGATACCTGAAACCACTCAGTCAGCTGCTTTGGGGAGCGAGGCTTGCGATCAGATGATGCCTGAAACCAATCAGTCAGCTGCTTTGGGGAGCGGGGCTTGCGATCAGATGATACCTGAAACCAATCAGTCAGCTGCTTTGGGGAGCGGGGCTTGCGATCAGATGATACCTGAAACCACTCAGTCAGCTGCTTTGGGGAGCGGGGCTTGCGATCAGATGATACCTCAAACCAATCAGTCAGCTGCTTTGGGGAGCGGGGCTTGCGGTCAGCTACTTTGGGGAGCGGGGCTTGCGATCAGATGATACCTGAAACCAATCAGTCAGCTGCTCTGGGGAGCGGGGCTTGCGATCAGATGATACCTGAAACCAATCAGTCAGCTGCTCTGGGGAGCAGGGCTTGCGATCAGATGATACCTGAAACCAATCAGTCAGCTGTTCTGGGGAGCGGGGCTTGCGATCAGATGCTTTCTGAAATCACTCAGTCAGCTGCTTTGGGGAGCGGGGCTTGCGATCAGATGATACCTGAAACCAATCAGTCAGCTGCTTTGGGCAGCGGGGCTTGCGATCAGATGATACCTGAAACCAATCAGTCAGCTGCTTTGGGGAGCGGGGCTTGCGATCAGATGATACCCGAAACCAATCAGTCAGCTGCTCTGGGGAGCGGGGCTTGCGATCAGATGAGACCTGAAACCAATCAGTCAGCTGCTCTGGGGAGCAGGGCTTGCGATCAGATGATACCTGAAACCACTCAGTCAGCTGCTTTGGGGAGCGGGGCTTGCGATCAGATGATGCCTGAAACCAAACAGCTGCTTTGGGGAGCGGGCCTTGTGATCAGATGATGCCTGAAACCAAACAGCTGCTTTGGGGAGCGGGGCTTGCGATCAGATGATGCCTGAAACCAATCAGTCAGCTGCTCTGGGGAGCAGGGCTTGCGATCAGATGATGCCTGAAACCAATCAGTCAGCTGCTTTGGGGAGCGGGGCTTGCGATCAGATGATGCCTGAAACCAATCAGTCAGCTGCTTTGGGGAGCGGGGCTTGCGATCAGATGATGCCTGAAACCACTCAGTCAGCTGCTTTGGGGAGCGGGGCTTGCGATCAGATGATACCTGAACCCAATCAGTCAGCTGCTTTGGGGAGCGGGGCTTGCATAATGCCTGAAACCAATCAGTCAGCTGCTTTGGGGAGCGGGGCTTGCGATCAGATGATGCCTGAAACCAATCAGTCAGCTGCTTTGGGGAGCGGGCCTTGCGATCAGATGATGCCTGAAACCAATCAGTCAGCTGCTTTGGGGAGCGGGGCTTGCGATCAGATGATGCCTGAAACCAATCAGTCAGCTGCTTTGGGGAGCGGGGCTTGCGATCAGATGATGCCTGAAACCACTCAGTCAGCTGCTTTAGGGAGCGGGGCTTGCGATCAGATGATACCTGAAACCACTCAGTCAGCTGCTTTGGGGAGCGGGGCTTGCAATCAGATGATACCTGAAACCAATCAGTCAGCTGCTTTGGGGAGCGGGGCTTGCAATCAGATGATACCTGAAACCAATCAGCCAGCTGCTTTGGGGAGCGGGGCTTGCGGTCAGATGATACCTGAAACCAATCAGTCAGCTGCTTTGGGGAGCGGGGCTTGCGATCAGATGATACCTGAACCCAATCAGTCAGCTGCTTTGGGGAGCGGGGCTTGCGGTCAGATGATACCTGAAACCACTCAGTCATCTGCTTTGGGGAGCGGGGCTTGCGGTCAGATGATGCTTGAAACCAATCAGTCAGCTGCTTTCGGGAGCGGGGCTTGCGATCAGATGATGCCTGAAACCAATCAGTCAGCTGCTTTGGGGAGCGGGGCTTGCGGTCAGAGGATACCTGATTCCACTCAGCTGCTTTGGGGAGCGGGGCTTCAGTCAGCTGCTTTGGGGAGCGGGGCTTGCAATCAGATGATGCCTGAATCCAATCAGTCAGCTGCTTTTGGGGAGTGGGGCTTGCAGTCAGATGATGCCTGAAACCAATCAGTCAGCTGCTTTGGGGAGCGGGGCTTGCAATCACATGATGCCTGAAACCAATCAGTCAGCTGCTTTGGGGAGCGGGGCTTGCCATCAGATGATGCTTGAAACCAATCAGTCAGCTGCTTTGGGGAGTGGGGCTTGCAATCAGATGATGCCTGAAACCAATCAGTCAGCTGCTTTGGGGAGCGGGGCTTGCAAGCAGATGATACCTGAAACCAATCAGGGCTTGCAACCAGATGATGCCTGAAACCAATCAGTCAGCTGCTTTGGGGAGCGGGGCTTGCAATCAGATGATGCCTGAAACCAATCAGTCAGCTGCTTTGGGGAGCGGGGGTTGCGACCAGATGATACCTGAAACCAATCTGTCAGCTGCTTTGGGGAGCGGGGCTTGCAATCAGATGGTACCTGAAACCAATCAGTCAGCTGCTTTGGGGAGCGGAGCGGGGCTTGCAATCAGATGATACCTGAAACCAATCAGTCAGCTGCTTTGGGGAGCGGGGCTTGCAATCAGATGATACCTGAAACCAATCAGTCAGCTGCTTTGGGGAGCGGGGCTTGCAGCCCCAGCAATTCTGAAAACCAACGGCTTCTACGTAACTTTGAAACACTCTATCAGGACAGCAAGCTAATTGCTGATTCTTTCCCAACTATCCCACTTGGCTAGGGCCAGCCATCTCAAGACCAGCTAACTTTATCTTCTCACCTTCTTGGCTGGCTTTCCCAGTATGCTTGCAGCTTCTCCAACTCGCTGATCTCCAACTGCAGCTTCCCTTCTGTCATCAGCTTTGGTGTCTCTGGCACCTGTGCAACTATACATCAATCCATCTTGAAGTGGCCAGCTTTGTGCCTGCAGCTAGCACCACTCAGTAAAAGAAACTTACAACCTAACCAACTGATGAAGCTACACAAAGAGAATGAACACAACCCTAATCCTGTATCAGGTTGGAAGGCTTGGGTTTACAGGCTTCATTCTGCAAGGAGTGTATTGGATCATGCGGGGCCTTTTGGCTCAAGCATGATCCAAACTGGCTAAATTTTAACTTCTGGTTTGCGGGTTCGGCAAGTGTTACTTGTCGAATGTTGGCAGTTCCAGGAGTTGACTTTGCCGTACACACGGATCGTCCTATCCTGTCCACAGGCGCCTACCTCGACTTCAAGCGCCATGTGGGCAACTTGCTGGAGCAGGGGAATCATGGCAAGGCCCGGATGCTCTGGCTTTCGGCTGTGGAAGTTTTGCATGCCCCTTTCGTGCAAGCTCCCCTGCCCTTGGTTGATAGTGGGGAGATACCCCACCTGCAATTTGCACCCTGCATTGATGCCCAGTGTGCAAGGTGTGACGGGTCCCTTGGCGGCTTCAAGTTCCCGTTCATCGGCACCTGGTGCCGGCGTGCAGTCTTGGTTCAAGAAGGTGCATCTGCAGAGGAGGCTTGGGCCGCCTATCATGGGTGCTATGAGGAGGATCGCCTGTCTGAGGCCATGGTGGCTGAAGCAGGCAGTGGCCTCCGTGCCCAGGACATCATCCCGCTGTATGTCTCCGCCATCGCTGGCCGGGTGGAATCTGGCAACCTCCCCTTCGTGTCCTTCAGGGGCTTCATGGGGACCTGGAGGAAATGGAGCTTGGGTGCTCGGAGTTGGACCGAGCCATGGCCCAGGGAGAGCGACAGAGCCACAGCGGGGAGGCTTCTCCGTGGGTGGCTGGACGAGGGTAGCTTTGCGCCTACTGCGGGAGCAGGACTCACTCTGTGTGCGCTTCATGTGGCATCCATCAATGCGAAGCCTGATCCGCTGCTGCCAAGGCTCTACGCTGGGGGGCGCTGCTCTTAGCCATGGCGTTTCACGGTGACGCCACTCCTGGGCGCTATGCCACCGAAGCCATGGAGCACTCCGGGGGCGACCCGGGCGGCTCTGGCGAGGGGCTGATGTCTCGTGTCTAGGAGGCCAACGTTCGAGCTTTTCGGCAGAAGCACGGGCTGATGCAGGACTCCGACTTCGGCTTCGCCTTTGAGGCCTTCGAGGATGCGGTCCGCGCCACTTCGTCGCCGCTGAATGGGCGCGGGTGCGGGCGGAGCAACAGGCCCACCTCCTCCCGGCAGGCGCGGCATTGGTGGAGGCGGACCCCTGGCGAGTGACGCCGGTGGGGCCATCGACCCTCCGTCGGCCGGCGGCGCGGCTCCCCACAAGCAACGTGGGCCTGCGGTTGAGGCAGAACCCGGACAACGCCGAAGCGGTCGGCCGCAGGGTCAACCTGCTGACGGAGGCCTTCATGAAGCTGGGCGTCCTTCGGCCCCGGAGGTACGACGACCCGAAGCGCTATGCCGACTGGCAGCAAGCGGTTCGGAGGCTTGCTCAGGAAAGAGTCACCCAGTCCGAGGCGACCACGATCGCGGTGAGGACGTTCCAGGAGCTCTCGCTCTTCCTCGCAGCCAGGGGCGTGCAGGACCCGGAGGAGTTGGACTTTCACGCCCTATGTCGCCCTCGCGAGCGCTGCAGTCATTGCGCTGGCTGTCCAACAACGGCAGGTTGCAGTGGCAGCTGGACCGCCTGAAGCCCCCCAAAGTTATTGGGAAGGTGCGCAAGGCGAGGTCCCAGGCCGTGGTGGTGGAACCGCCCATGCTGCTCACCCTGGAGGGCCGGATCATCGAGATGCAGCAAGCCCGAGATCCAGCTTGGACAGCAGCGCTGTCGTCGTGGCTCGTGGCTTCGGGTTGCCTGCGCTACAAGCACTTGAGCTTATCCACTCCGGTGAAGATCAGCAGGGAGTTCTTCCACGGCCACTGCCGCAAAGGGAAGCAGTCCCATAACCGGCAAGGATTCGACTGGTGCGCACCAGCTCGTTTCTCCAACGGTTGGCATTGGGCCGACAAGTGGCTGGAGGACTATCAGGGGCTAGCGCCGGAGCAGCACGACAAGTGCGGGTGCAGAGGGTGACTCAGCACCTCTTCCATGGCGTGGTGGAGCCCCTCGAGCAGCTCACTAGCTATTCCTGGAGGAGATTGCTGCCGACGGTGGGCTCTTTGATCCGCCTTCAGGACGCGGAGATCGTTTCCCTGGGAGACTGGCAGGACAAGGTCGAGGAGCGTGTCTCGATGCCGTTCCACTACAGCGGCGGCAAGTATGCCTTGTCCATGCGGACCAAGATGAGAGCCTTCCTCGTGGCGGCCAAGGTCGCGGACTGCGAGGCCTGGAGACGGTCACGGAGGAGGAGATCGCCGAAGCCGACGAGGAGGCCAAGATCCGCCGCCACTGCCAATCGCCCCGGCCGGGCCCATGTCATCCAGACCGTCGGCCGAGGAGCTCCGCGAGGCTGCAGCAGCCAACCGCGTTGTGGAGGTCGAGGATGCGGAGATCGGCGAAGTTCCAGCCTCGGTGGATACCAGGCGCCCGGCAGAACCAGCCGAGATCCCGGGCAACTTCTTGGAGATCCCGGAGTGCCTGGGTTTGAACCCAGCTGACAGCAAATGGGACCGGTTGGCAACCGTGCGGGGGAAGTCCGCCCAGACCCCATCGCTGATCTACAACAACGTGCGAGGAGGAGCCCTCTTTTTGGCGGGCATCCCCACGGCAGTCACGGCCGCAGCCTTCCCAGCATGCAGCCTCCAGGTGGTTTGCTTCCCGGAGAGGCTGGCCCAGCGGCAAGGTGTGCCCTTGTCCGGGGCTCACGTGGCGTACTTCGCCATCGCCCACGCCGACCGACGACAGGAGGACTGGGACAGGGTGTGGCCCCTGGTACGGCGCTCGCTCTATCACGGAGACGTCGTCATCGTCCACTGCATGGCGGGGCGTCACCGAGCCGCTCTTGCTGCGGCGATGTGGCTGGCGATGCTGAAGGGGATCAGCCTGGCGGACGCAGCGGGGGAGATCCGGAGATGCCGCGATGTGGAAATCACCAAGACCCTGCAGGACCGCAAGCTGGCCGGATGGGTGCACCAGGCGCTGGCGAGCTCCTCAGCAGGTGTGTCTGAGCCGGTGTGCACCGGGTTCATGGCCACTGCGAAGAGCCAGGTCCACATCAGTACGGCCAAGGGATACCCGCTCTGCCAGCACAAGCAGGCAGCGCGCCGAGCTGACCGTCTGGCCTATCCGCTGACCACCTCGGACAAGTTCGAGGCCATCGCATGGGAGCAGCGCTTTTGCCGGACTTGCCTGAGCAAGTGCCCGGCGAGTTTCCTCCCTCAGTGAGCCAATTTTGGCCATGGGCGCCGGATTCGGGCTGCCCGAATTTAGTCCCCCATTTTGCACGCCATAGGAGTGCCGCGGGGCATTTGCCTGATACATTCTTCCGGATGAAAAACGGGAGCGGCAGTATCAGGCACTGGATTGCCCCGACATGCATGGGTCACGGAGCATAGCCAGTCGAACGTGTGGCATTCGTTTTTCAGACCGTTTCAACCGATTTACCATGCACCGTGGCAGGCACCCTGGGGATACCAGGGAGGAGGCCGGGGGGCGTTACCTCCCGTACGGCCGTCGGCCGCGGTATGCGGAGTTACCGGCGAGTGCACGCCAGGGGTCATCTTCCATGCAATTTTTAACGAGTTGAGGGTTGGGTTGATCTCGGTCGTGTGTCCCCTCCGTTTCCCCCCCACTCGTGTTTTTGGGGAGTCTGTTGAGGCCCAAGTGATTGCGCTGACACCTGGAAATCGCATGGCGACTTCCCTTGTCCCGTCAGACGGAGCCGATTGCCTGGACAGGCTCGGCAAGAATTTTCAATTGGCAGCGGAGGTAGTGGGAGCGCTTTCCAAGGCGGGCATCGCCAATTTGGAAGAATTCCGCTTTTTCTTCGATGCCGAGGCCAAGGTGGAACCTTGGCTTGGGAAGATCCAGTTGGGAGCGGAAGCTCAGATCCAAGCAGCCAGATTGCGGAGAGCCTGGCATTCGGTCTCGTTGTACTACAAGACCGCCGAGCAGGACCGCTCGCGGGTCGCCATTGAGGACCTCGATTCCCTTCTCGGGGATACCGAGTTGAGATCCGCTAAGGAAGCCTTCTGGGTACGCTACAAGCTCAAATTCCCCACGGAAGTGTACCCCAGCGATGCTGCCGTGTCCAGGGCTTCCAGGGAAATGTCCAAGCGCCTCTTGTGCGTGACGGTTGCAGTGGCAGCTCGGCACCTCAAGCAAGAAGCGCAAGCTTGGCGAAGGCCTGTGGACGGAGGAGCCAGACGACGAGCAGCCCGGGCACCAGGACTGGGAAACGTACCTGGACAGGCTCTTCGCGTTGCTGCTGGCCTACGCCCTGGGCGGGGTGAAAGCGCTGGACAACGCGCCCCCGGCCAAGGAAGAAGACGTGCTCGGAGCGGACACCACGAAGTTCGTCTATGTGCCGTTGGACGTGGTGATGCGTTACCATGCGAGAGCCCGGCGCACATCGGCCAGCCTGCCCTATGCCAGCCGACTGGCATGGCTCCAGCAGCGGGGCACCGAGGAAAGGGCAGACTGGGTGAGCCGATTCAGGGAGTCCACCCTGACGTTGGGCCAGGTCATCAAGGCCACATACGAGGCACGGGACGCCCACTGGGTCCCGACCGGAAATCTCTCGGCGCCGACCAGGGAACGCCCGCAGGCGTCGCCGGCCAAGCCAGCAGCAAGGGGGGGCAAACCCCCGCTGGCGAAGCCGATCGCAGGGAGAGCGGTCGCACGCGCCATGAGGGATGGCACCGTGCTATGCCAAGCTTTCCAGCATGGGCAATGCAAGGCGGGGCAGTCATGCCCCAACGGCCAGCACAGGTGCGCTGCGATCCTCAGGGGCGACCGAGTCGCGGGATGCAGAATCACGGCGCCAAGGAGTGTCGGGCGGCGAAGAAGTCTTGAGGGTGCCCTGGGGGGGAGGGGGACTCCCCCATAGGGTCAGCAAACCGCTGCGTTCCGAGGCACACCCAGAAGGTTTGCCCGGGCTTGACCCCAAGAACCAAAGGCGGGTGGACGTGGACAATGCGGCATGCTCCTGCATCCTGAAGCAGCTCCAGGCTATAGCAGACGATGGCAGAGGGGCCCTGCGGGAGAACCCGGCTCGAAGCCTCCATTGGTCCCTCCCGCAGGAGGAGACCATGATGGAGTCCGGCCTCTGGTACGATACAACGTACTCGGCATGCGTTTTCATGTCAGCGCGTTGCAAACACCAGCGGCTGCGGCACAACATCCATGAGATCGAGCTGATTCACCCCCGCGAGTGCCACCATCAGCATGCAGCCTGGGAGTGGGATCCTTGGGAGGACAGTCAGGGGCGACACCAGTTCCCATCCAAGGAGGAGGCGGAGTATTCGGCCACCCTGGCCTTCGCAATTGCGGTCTCGGTCAGTTGGTGGGCGGTCCGAGAAGGGCATGCCCGACTCCACGTGCCTCGAGGCGTGTGGCCGAAGGCAACACTGGCTGGACATCGATCCCAGAGCTATGCGTAGCTGGGCCATGACTCCACTGGCCATCACACTCGGTTTGCCACCACTGCATCCCGAGGAGCGGGCACGGCTGCCTACGGTGGTACGAGTAGCGGACGTACTTGCAGATGGTAAGCTGCCTCCGGACGTGGTTTACGTGGGTCAGGGCCACCACTCCCACCGGGTCCCACGGTCTCAGTGGGCATCACCGTTCGTGCAGGGGCACACCTGTACGACGGACGACTGGCTGCCGCTCTACGTGGACTTCGTCCTCGCCAATTTGCAGGCGGAGCTGCCTGCGCTGCAAGGCAAACGGCTGGCATGCGATTGCGGCCCGGACGGTGTCTGCGAGGCAGATGCACTGGCTGGGATGGTCTTTGATGCGACCCATCCGGATGCCGAGGCCAGCCTGCCCAGAGTCACTGGGCGGCGGCACAGGCAGGCCAGGGGCTCTGTGGTCAGGGCGGCGACCATCATGGGATCGCTCCGAGGCAGTGACGCACTGCAGTCGATGTCACTCTGGTTTCCGCAGGAGGACGTAATTTTGGCCTTTCGCAAGCTCTACCCGGCAGAGTGGTTCCAATCTTTTCAGTGGCCCATGTTGGAGGACCTGTTGAATAAGGAACCCTTTACGTGCTACCTGGACTGGCGCCAGAGTCGCGGGATGGAGTGGGACGGACCCCTGGGGCCGCCCTCTTCGTCCAACGCTAGTCGGAGGCGGCAGCGGTTGGCAGAGGGGAAGCAGCATGGAGCCTACAACCACAAGGGCTCCATTCCACCTCTGGTGGGATATGGGCTGGAGCCGGACGCCCATTTCGCCGCATCCCTGCAGTGGACCCACACGGCAACCCCGTTGGAAGTCCTTCCTACGTTGGACGACGACCTGTGGTACGCGGCCAGCATGGTGATGGAGAATCACGACCTGAAGAGACGCCGTGAGGCGTCCATCGGGGCCATCAAGGAGCCGAAGCGCAGGTGGGCGCCGGTGTCCAAGCACCTCGTGGCCTTCCAGTCCGAAGCCATCCGAGGAGTTACCTCGAAACGCGATCTGGGTTTGCTGGGGCTCTTCGTCGTCCTCATGCACTTCGCCCTCCCTCACGGCTTTATCAAAGGCCTTCCAGCAGTGGGCTATGCCCCTCATTACGGAGTCTTCCCCCACCAGCCCGTCGAGGCGATCGCCCACTCAGCACAACGCCGCCACCATCGCAGGAGTGCGGCCGGGTTCCACGGACTCCTTCGTTCTTGAGCAGTCCACAAAGGATCACAAGGAGGGGTTTTGCACCCCCGATGAACCTGGGCCAGCTCAAGCGGTATGCCAAAGGAGATCCATACCGGCTCATACCTCGCTGTGTCATCACACAGGCGTCTGGCAAGCAGCGTCTGATAGACGACGCAGCACGGGGCGGGCAGTCTGCATCGTCCAGAGATGCCAATAAACTTGTTTTGTGTACGCCGCTCCGCCCAGCGCTCCACGTCCAAGCTGCGGCCGAATGCCTACCGCCACTGTCCCATGTCACGACAGGAGGCCCTGGCCTGCGTGGTAGTTTGGTACCACCAAGAATGGCAGGAGCCGGCCTTCCAGGTGTACCACGCCCTCTTGTTCGGCCTTCCGTTGGCGGTCACCTCCGGATGGCGGAAGCTATGGGCAGGCGGTTTCTGGCAATTATGGTGTCCATGTATTTCGACGACAGTCACATTACAGACCGCGCAGTACACGGCCCATCGGCCCAGTGGAGTTTTGGCGCCCTCAATGACCTGCTGGGCACCCCGTTCGCTGAGGAGAAGCGCCAGGGAGCTGCGGATGTCGGTACCTTCTTGGGGCTTGATTTCGATCTCCCGGAGGTCCACACACATGGGCGCGCGCGGTTTTGGGTTCGAGAGCGACTCGAACAGAAGGTGCTCACCTTCATGCGTGAAGCCAGGAAGAGCGGGAGGTTCACCCCGGGTCAAGCTGCGAAACTCTACGGCATGGTCAACTTCCTGGAGCATGGCCTCTTCGGGCGCATTGGCTTGGGCGAAATCCAGGCATTGAAGGAGCACCAGTACGGGGGCTCCACCAACGCCAGCCTCCTGGCGGCTTTTGACGTGTTGGAGGCTATCATCAGTATGCGCCCCAGGAGAGAGCTGATGGTCCTCCCCATGGATGTGCCGAGGGTGGTGGCTGCCTCGGACGCGGCTTTGGAGGCACCTCGTCAAGGATCCGGCGGATACCACTTGGTCTTCCAGGACGGTGGCGTGCAGATTCGGGAGGCCTTTGTAGCCATCATCCCCGCGCAGACCTATGACATGTGGGGACCAGGAGACCATAAAATAGCCCAGTTGGAGCTGTTCATGGTGGTGCACGCCCTTACGGCGAGACCCGACCAATTCCGCGAGAGACGCGGAGTGTGGTTCATCGACAACATCGCCAGTCTTATGTGTTTGATCAGGGGCAGGAGTGACAACCCCGACTTGGCCAAGATGGCGACGTATATTCAGTGTTTGCTCTTCGCGTTGCGAGCCTCACTTTACTGGGAATACATTCCATCCAAATCCAATTGGGCCGACGCGATCAGCCGATTAGGACCCAGTGACCCATGGTACAGGGCCAACCACTTCAAGTTGAATTTCAGTCTTTTCCCTCCAGCTCTACTGAGGCTTCCGTACCGAGCAGTGATTACCTTTGCTGAGTTCCTGTGAGTGCATTGGGAGAGGTTGTGAAAGTAAGTGCGTTGGGAGATGTATCCTGCTTGATGCAGGGCATCCAGAGCTTATCGGGGGTAAACCCGATGTGCCGAGGAAATCGGCGAATTGACTGGGCCACAGCATGAGGAAATTCATGCTGTGGATACCAATGCAAATCCCACAGGAAAAGGTGGGTTGTCAGGCTATAGACTCGTGTCGCATCGCTGGAGTGAAAATGCTGCGGTGCTGTTTATGTCAAACCTCCTTGAGAATGTAATCCTGTATCAGGTTGGAAGGCTTGGGTTTACAGGCTTCATTCTGCAAGGAGTGTATTGGATCATGCGGGGCCTTTTGGCTCAAGCATGATCCAAACTGGCTAAATTTTAACCCCACCCTATCCCGCCCTAGATCACCGGCCCCCCTAGTTGGGACGTCCGTGATCTTTGAAGAGCGCGCCGCGCTTGGGGAATGCCTGGGGGACCAGGCCCCCAGTCAGTCAGTTAGCTCTGTGGTGGGAGATGTATCCTGCTTGATGCAGGGCACCCAGAGCTTATCGGGGGTAAACCCGATGTGCCGAGGAAATCGGCGAATTGACTGGGCCACAGCATGAGGAAATTCATGCTGTGGATACCAATGCAAATCCCACAGGAAAAGGTGGGTTGTCAGGCTATAGACTCGTGTCGCATCGCTGGAGTGAAAATGCTGCGGTGCTGTTTATGTCAAACCTCCTTGAGAATGAAAACAACTGCAGCCAACTCAAATGCAAAAAAAAAGTCTGAATAAATAACAGGGCACATCAACACCTCTAACTTCTCAATGGTGGACTCCCACTCTGTCACAGCTATGGACCATGGAGCAGCTTTCTGCACAAGCTCATTTGATAGTGCATCCTGCAAAGGGTCTTTGGCTCAGTGGAAAGAAAACTGATTAGCTAACAATTAAAGCAGTTGTTAGGCAGCTTGTTTATATGTCTCTTTCCCTGCTTCTCTCCACCATTAAAAAAACTGTTGCATGTAACATAGCTCTGAGCAATGCGGGGGCTTCTTCCTGGACACGGTGACGCCCATATGTAAGGAATGGCCTTCTGCCATGCCCAAGCTGCCACTTGGAAAATTATGAGTTTGGGTCCTTCGGGTCTCGGTGGGATTCCCTTTTTGCAACTTGATGCAAAGGAGAACCTCGAGGTCGGGTTTGCTGTTTCGGCTCCAGCTTGCTGCGTTGGCTCGCGGAGGGTCTGGCTGGCGTGCGGCTAAGCGCCCCCTGACAACGTCGCAGTCGCAAAATACATTTTGCGGCAAGCCTTGACACCTTGTAAGTACTTGCCTTTTCTCCAATGTGTTTGGGTGCGGGGTTGGTCGTTTTCTCGATGCGTGCCTCAGCCCACCTCCCAGCAGGCAATCTTAGCCTGCCTAGGTACTGCTAGACAGCGGGCCACTTCTCCTTAAAAATGAGCCCCCCCCCCATTTCGTGCTTGCTTGTCATGGGCTGAGGATGTGTGAGATGCTGACTTGGCAGTGTGGAGGACACATGCCGCGCAGTCCAACGGACTCTTTTGAATGGGCTTGCACGGGCTTGCGTTCAACATGGCTTGTTTGTGAGCGTTTGTATAGATGGCTGGAGCAGCTCTGCGATCTGCAGGAGCTGGGTGATTCGCGCAATTCAGCTGCCCAATGATCGAGGCTGGCGGTTGAGGCCTTGCCTTTGCCCTTGAGTAAAGTTCGGCTTTTTGTGCTGACATTCTTGCGGGAAACCACAGTGAGGCCCATCAATCCACTGGATGTCCGCGATTTGCCGCGAAACTCGAATGGGAGATTTGCGTGAGAACCCGTGAAGTAGAAGCGTGTTGTGCAAAGCTCCTGACCAGGTGACTAGCTCAGGACATGCAGAGGTAGAACTTGTGTTAGTTTGACTTTTTCGGAGTGTGCCCTTGTTTGAGCTTTTGGAAACCAGCCAAAGGGACACCTACCAGACCCCTTCTTAACGACACGGTTGCCTCCCTTTCGAAGCCGTCCGAACTTTGGAGAGATACATCATCACCCATTGAGGGGGTCCGGATCGTGCCCAAAAAAAGGGCACCGGAACGTGCCACACGCCACACGCCATGTGGAGCCACGGCTTGCCAGGCCAACCGGGCCAGCGACGGCAACTCTCGCAAGGGACATGCGCTGAGCTGGGATCCCCAGCGTCGTGAGTTGTAGAGGGGCCGCTCCGCTCGCAGGCTCGCGGTGGACGCTTTCACGCTGACTGGGGAACGCCGGTCAAAAAGGAAAAAGAAGCCCACGCTGGCATCCGGGTCCGGTTGGGAGAGCCTCATTTTGTCCAAGTCCTTGAATCCAGAGATTTGCAATGGGGTGTTGCAAGCGAGCCTTGCCGAGCCGTGCTTGAAGATGTTTAATTCAGCTCGCGAAGAGACGTCTCGCCTTGTTTGACTCCCGAGGAAAGGTTGCACGTGGGGCGATGGGGGTGGGTTGGAAGCCGGAAAATGTGCGATGGCGCTGGGGGCCTTGCAACGTAGCGACTTAGTGCTTGTCCACTTAGACAAGAGGCCCACAAAAATACAATTGTGGCTTTTTTCCAGTGAAACAGAGATCCCCCACAGAGGTTCATTCATGCGCCCTCGATGGTACAGGTTGTGCGTTCAGTCCGGTCAATGCAGGAAGAAATGCATGCCGTCAACCTTGCATCTCTGGCAGTGAAAGACGTACATGGCTCAAGTCAAATATGTTTCCTGGAGCTTCAGCACACTTCAAACTTCAACACGCCAGCCAAGGGCAGAAAATCGCACCGCTATGGAGAAAGTAGCCACCTAAGACAGCTGCAGGAAAACAGGCCTGACAGCGAGGAATTTGCTTCCCATGGAGATGGAGATTCATCAGCAGCTCACTGGCCCGGACCATGCGGAAGCCCACCGCAAGAACATTTTGTATGCGTATATTGCCCTTTTCTTCGCTGTGTGCGTGACTGGCGTCACGACGGGCGCTCTCTTTGACGCCTTGTTGTTGAACATCGGTGGGAAGGACGCTTCGCCGCAGGATCTGCCTTAAATTGAAGCCGCAGTCGCAAGCAGGCAAGCCAGCCCGCAATTGGGACGGATTTGTCTGGAAGCACCGAAGCCTCGGAAGGTGGAAGCTCCCGTCCAAACAAGCGCTAGAACGACAGCTCATGTTTCTTGCGTGTGACAGTCCCCTGCTAGCATGTTTCCGGAGCGGTTGCGCAGTTTCGCGCTGGGCGAATGTTTTTTTCCTGGGACCTGAGACCTGGCTCGTCGGCTGAGGATGGGAACAAGTTGGTGGGTGCAGTGGAGTCCTCTCGGGGCCTTGTCCAGCTGGGCGTGGCATTTCCCATGGGCTTCCTCGCGGACAAAGTGCGGCGAGTGAAGCTGCTGAAGGTTGTGGTGCCTGTGTGGACCTGCGGTCTGGCGGTGGTTTTGCTTGGGCTGGCCATGGAATACGTGCCGCTGATGTTTGCAGCTCGGCTTGCCACAAATCCAGCAGTGCGGGCTGCAGAGGTTCGCAGGCCGCCCATCGTAACCACTGACCTGTCCTGTTTAACAATTTATGCAGATTCCGTTGCCCACGCGTGCCTCCCCCCAACGGCAAGCACGGCCGAGATCGCTGAAGCCGAGGTCGGCATCGGGCTCTATGCCGCCTGCTCCCAGACCTGGATCAATGCAGCGCAGGTCTTGGTCTCGGAGTCCGCCTCCCCCGGGGAGCAGCGCACCACGGCGCTGTCCCGCTTGGCCAGCACGCGTTTGGCGGCCTTGGCCACGGGTCCTGCCTTGCAGGAACGGAATGCTGAGAATAAACCGGGTTCCGAGCGCCAGGCTTGTAGCACCCAACAACTTAGTTGTTGAAACCCACTTGGCTCACTTATGGCTCACCCAGTCTTGTCATTGATGCAAGGTGACCCAGATGGGTTGAGGCTTGTCGCAAGTGTCTTGTAGGGAACGGCTCGCTACATGCCTCAGTGAATCTCTTGGGCATGCCTGAGTTGAAGAGAAGGGTACGGCATGGCATGAGGGAAGGTCATCAGCAGGCGCTTCAACCGCTAATGCACACTTGGTCATCAGCAGGCGCTTCAACCGCTAATGCTTGCAAAGCTGGCAAGCACAGCCTCGAGCACTAGCCGGCAACCTCTGCAGCGCCATCCAGAATAGCAGCACCCACTGAACCGCTCTGGCCCGACGCCTTACCGCAGCACCTTGCACCGCATGCGGCCCTACACCCTCCAACAGCTGCGCACAAAGCGCTCTGCAAATTCACCCGGAAGCAGCAGACAAAAAACACGAGTCACACTATGGCCCTGTACCCTGGCGCAACTGCACCCTGCCAAAACCTTGTGTTGCACCCACTCTCCCCACTTAAAGATAGAACCCTTACAGCTTTCTGGAGAGAACTTAGACGTGATTAAGCTTGTTTTCGCATTCATTCGCGGCTGCAATGCCTGAATCTAAATAGCGAACAGCTTGGCCGTGGTTGGCTTGTTGCTTCCCGGCATGTGTCGTTGAAGATGGTGACGACTTGCATCCTTGCAAGCCGTTCAAAGCAGGCTTCAGCATCCCCTAAAGGCTTGCATGCGGTGCTTGCGTCCTGCTCCTGTTTGGTGAGGCTTGCGTCCTTCTCCTCTCTGGCGAGAACCACTGGGGCAATGCGCTGCTCCAAAAGGTGACCATTTGCGGTGCTTTGCTTTGGCCGGGGCTTTTCGTGACCTTCAGGACTCGAACGCGGGCGTGCTTTAGGATCTTGTACGGTGTGTGCTTTCCATTCGGTGGAAGGATGTTTTTTATGGCCACGGCCAATGTTCCACTCTGGCGGCCCTGCAGTTCCAAAACAGTGTCCCCGGTCTTCCCCGTGGCGAAATGCGACATCCTTCCCAAGAACCCTCCTCCCTTTGAGAAAGCCCCCCCCGTTTTGGGTTCGACGCCAATCCCGGTACAGCCACAGGATGAAAGACGTGCCCGCCTTGGAGAAGACCTCCTCCGGCGCGTCGCAAAGCGGCTTCGACCAAGACAAGATGGCGGAGAAGCTGTGCAAGGTTCAACGCCGCTGGTGGATGGCTGGCCGGGCCTTCTCAAAACCGACTTCCCAACTCCAAACCCCATCCAACGCAGTTCCGCCTGGCAGGCATCTTTGAGCTGCTCTCCTTGTGCACGCTTATGGGGGCCGGGATGACCATCAAGTTCTTCCCCCTCTTCTTTCGGGTGGACTATCACTTCACCCCCCTCGAGGCGCTTTTGCACTAAGTGAATGTGCACAGGTCGGCCGCTTGCTTGCTTTTCATTAATTACGCTTCCCCTACTGTACTCAACCCAAACACAAATCAATCAAGTCAATCCCTGCAGTTGTGCATTCTGAATTTTGCCTACCCCTTGTGCATTTCCGTGATGATGGAGCTGTGCCAACGCTTGTCCAAGCGCATGGGGCGCTTGTCAGCGATCGCCTTCTTCCACTTTTTCGGCACTCTTTTTCTTTGGGCGCTGAGCTACTCACATCCCCTTTTGCTGGTTCTGCCGCTGTTTCTGCTGCGGGGCGCGCTCATGAACGCCCGCGGCCCCATAGTCCGGGCGGTGGTGATGGACCTAGTGCCTTCGGACGCGAGGGGCAGGCGCCTTCGGCTCTAAAGGCTTCAGGGCGCAAAAGGGGGAAAAAAGCGAGTCAGGGAGTGCGGGACGCCCAGTTCGCCCCATTCCGACTGAGGTGGAACTCCATCCAGTCCATGCAGGCCTTCTCCTGGTCAGGCAGCGCTGCTTTGGGCGGCTATTTGGCGGACTTGGCGGGCGACTACCGCTTCACCTTCGTGGTGACGGCCGGGCATTCAACAAAAAGGGGCTGTCAACGGGCATTGGTCAGACCAGTATAGTTCATCCGCCTTCTTGTTTGTCCATCCGTTTGTCCATCCGCTTTTTGCAGCCATCCGTCATGGCACTCTATATATATATATATATCGTACGCTGGTTTTTGTGGTTTTTGTCATGCTGCATTGTTTGTCGCATCTATGGTATCTATTTATGGTGTGTCTACCTTGCCCAACTTATCAATATAACGTATCACATCTACATTCCAAGTGCTTCTTGTCTATCGTACATTTTCCAATCCATCCGTACATCTAAAATGACTCTATCCAATATATCGTGTAGATCATGGATATGATTTTATCTTTGCTGTACACCATAGATATTCCCCCATTAATAAACTGGGGCTGATCAATCTGGAGTCAGCACTGGCTCAAGGGACAATTGCCAGACCAGGGCTGCACAAAGTCAGCTCGCCCTTCCTCTGAGGTCGGCTGAATTTGGGGTAGGGAAAGATTTGTTTTTGCCTAGGTCACGTGGGGTTCTTAGCGCGTGGAAGCAGGATGCAAACAACGCCTTGCCCCTCTGACGTTGGGTGAAGGTTGCTTCGATTTTGGGGTAGGGAAAAAATGTTTTTTGCCTAGGTCACGTGGGCCTCTTAATGTGTGGAAGAAGAACAAGCAACGCCCCAGGCCCTCTGACGTCGGCTGCAGGGTGCCTTGAATTTGGGGCCGGGAACAAGACGTCTTTTGCCTAGGTCACATCGGGCTTTAAACGTGTTGAGGGAGAACAAACAGCGCCCCTCTGAGTGCCCCGAATGTGGGGTAAGGAAAAAAGTTTTTTTTTGCTTAGGTCAAACGAGGCTCTTAACACGTGGAAGGAGAACACAAACAGCGCCCCTGACGTCCGCTGCAGAATGCCCCGAATTTGTGGCAGGGAGAAAGACAATTTTTTGCCCAGGTCCTATGGGGCTCTTAACAAGTGATAAGAGACCAAACGACGGACGTCGGCTGTCGGTGCAGGGTACCTCAAGTTTGGGGTCAGGAAAAAGACGTTTGTTTGCCTAGGTCACATGGGTGCCTTAACGCCTGGAAGAGAACAAAGCAACACCCCTCTGACGTCGCGGCAAAGTACTTTGAATTTGGTGTACACGGGAGTCTTAACGCGTGGGAGGAGAACAAACACCGCCCCTCTGACGTGCCTTGAATTTGGGGTAAGGAAAAGGATGTGTTTGCCTAGGTCACATGGGGCTCTTAACACGTGGAAGGAGAGGGTGCCTCGAATTTGGGTAAGGAAAAAGATGATTTTTCGCCGCGGTGACATGGGGCTCTTAACGAGAATGCAAACCACGCCGCTCTGACTTCGGCCGCAGGGCTGAACACGTGACAGGAGAAGAACACTAGGGCCTCTTTAAACCACCCCCCGAAAGGGTATAAAAGCAAGGCCAGCAAGGCCCCATTTTTTTTGTAAGTGCAACAAGGCCTTCTTGGCATTTTCAGACACGCAACATTGACCAAACACAGAAAATACCAGAGATGTAGGGAATGCTGGGAATGCAGCCGGTAGCCACAAAAAACTTCTTTTTATATTTCCAAAGAGCAACCATCCAAAACCGATACTAGCAACCCCCCTCAAACACCTTAAAAATAGACTTCCAAAAGCACGATAAGGCAGGGGATGTTTCGCAGTAACTGCTCCGTACAGGTGGGGAATTGCAAAAAATCACTCATTTTTGCAAATTTCACAGTTCCTCAAAGTATCACTGCGCTTGGCCCCACCCAAACCCCTAACAGGCCAATTCCAACATCGCTTAAAACAGCAAAACACCACTAGTATCTGCAAAAACAGAGACAAATTCATGGCAACAAGATAATCTAGAGACCTAGACGAAACGCAGATCTTTAGCACGAAAGACGCAACACACACTGGGTTTTGGACACCTAGCGCAGCATGCCCAAAAAATAGCAGTCCCAAAAGCCTTCGGCATGGATAAGAGATTCCGAAGGAAGACCAAGTTGCGGACTGCCATCTACACGCTCGACTGGCGTCGGCAGATTTATCCCATCTTTCTAATCCGTATGATATCGTTTTGTCATTTCTGTCTAGCTACCTGTGGATCTAGCCAATTCAATCTATATTATGTCTCCATTTGTCTGGCTGTTTGTCTGCGTTTCAGCTTGTATCTATCTCATCTATAGTATCCATATCTATCTTATCCATAGTATCTACGTTATCCAATTCTTGATATTGTCTGTGTTGTCAGCATTGTCTGTATCAAGATTATCTATATTACCCACATCATCTATATCGTCTGTGTCGCTATCTTGTCTATATGGTCGATATATGATCTATACTATCTTGACTAGTCCTAACCATTTGCCTACCCATCTATCTACGTATTGGTTGCTTAGATTGGGTTAATTATAGTACATGAGATTGAGTTGTGACAAGTTGAATTTGACTACACTGCACTAGGGTGGATTGATAAAGCAAGATTGGATCGGATCGTAGTTCTATCTATGGGTCGGCCTATCTGCCCGAATCTTTCAGCAATCCTATCTATCTATCTTTTGGGCGCGCGTTTTCACGGCACTGTTGGTTAAGCCGGTGAGTCGCTCATGGTGGCTTGTACCTTGGCATGACACCCTATGGGGCAACTACATCGATGTTTGCACGACCACGGCTTGTGGTGCTCGGCTCGCCTGGGTTTGTTCCAAAGGCTGGCATCTACTCGTTCACCTTCTTGGGCTATATCCCCATTGCCTTGCTGTGGCCAAAGCGGCAGAAGTCCGAAACCGCGCGGTCACCATCAGTTCAGAACGCGCCCGGCACGTCAAGGCCAAGTGAGGTTGTTACTCCCACACCGTGAGGCCGTGAGGCCAGGTGTGCTCCCGATAAAGTTGCAAGCGCATGGCAAAGGTGAAACAATTAGTCGTGTTGTACGAGCAATGTGCATGACGCATGCTTGGGTCACAGTACGGTACAGTACGCCATGTTGCCTTGCAAAAGAGGGACTTAGTTACCTCCAAACCCGAGCTGTAGTGTGATGTGAGCCCTGGTGTTGCCCCGATTTTTCTTTCCATGCCGTGGCGGCATGGCATGGTCCGCTGGTGAAATCACCACTGGCCAACGAGCACGCGGCTTCGCATGCGCCCCCGCCCCAAAGCACCGTGGGCGACCGCTCGGATCGAGCAAAGCTCGGGTGATAGATTCCGAGGTCAAATAACTTGCTGAAGCAATGAACCCAGGGATTCCTTTCAAGAATGCCACAAGGGATGGTTTTTAGGGGTCATTCCCTCATTCCCTACTGCAAGATAAGCAGAAAGAGAACGAAATAGCTCGTAGATGAATGGGCTGAAAGCAAGCTGCAAGCTGATGCGAGCAGATGATGTTGATCTGCAAGCCGCATGTTTTTGTTCTGTCCCTCAGTTGCTTCTGCTGCTTTCCTGGCACAGCTGTCGCCAAAGCAGCCCCTTTGCCCTGCGCCCACGGGCGCTAGACATTCCAAGCTGTCCAGACCAATGGTTTGCTGTTGCCATGGCGCGGCTCTGCATGCAATAGAGAATGTTTTTCTTGCTCGCTGTAGGTGCGGGTTCCCCAATAAAGATGGTCAACCCGGAAAAGGGGTCCGATTCTTTCTGGCAGGGTCCCCTGCGCAACCGGGTAGATGGGGGTTTCCAAGGTGCTCACAAGTTGCGACCTGAAAGCGTTTCTTGAACACTCGGGGGGGGGGGGGGTTGTGGGCTGAATGCTCCCCAGCCAGAACCCAAAAAGGGTACAACGCCACACACCAGAGTCTCACCGTGTTTGTATGTGTGTCGTTTGCTGATCTTGATCCAAGGCATCTTGCTACGGGCCGAGTGGTTTGTGGGGCTGCTCTGACGAAGTATGCACATTGATGTGCCGAACTAGGAGGCCTCCCAGCATGACAACTCCAGGTATGAAGCTGCACCATGGAATCGCGAGCTAGTTAGGTTTTCTTTAACGTTTGAGCAGGTTGCAAGCTTTGGATGTGCTGCAGGCAGCAGAGAAGGAAGCATAGGTGGCAGAAGGCATGCCTGCCTGAGCCAGATGGCCAGCCAAGGATTTGAAGACATGCGCTCGCCGGCAACTTTGGGCTTCTTGGGCGAAGCATTTGGAATTGTTAGCGCTAACGAGGATAAGAGTCGCTCGCAGACGTGGAACGGAAGGAACTCACTCGGCTTGAATAAAGAATTTTGACAGCATGCTCAGCTGCAATCAGCGATCCTTATGGCCAAGAGGATGGGATGATCACCTACCAGTTTTCACCTTTCACTGGCTGCAAGCATTCATTGTTTTCTGTCGAAGGCCTGGCTTCCCCACAGTGACGCCCAGAAAGTTGCTTGGTGCCCGCCCATGGAGAGAGAAGGGCAAAGGTTGCACCATGTTGATGTACCTAATGCGCGCTCCGCTTCAAGGCTGGCAGGGGCCACGTTCAATCCGTCAAAGAGCGGACACACAAGGCCAAAATATGTTCCCCAAAGAGAAGCAAATTACAAATGCCGTTGTATTGGCGTACCGTCGCACCATGTCCAAAGAGTGACAGGATGCCCCTGACGCAAAGGCCCATGTTCCGCTTAAGCAAGATTTGACCATAAGCGAGCTACCTCCCCAGTCAGTTGACCATGGTTGCAACTTACCCGCTTGCTAAGTGGATTGAATATCCTTCGTAGCCGAGGATCAAGCGCTGCAGGTGCTGGCCGATGCCCAGCAGAGATCCACGGACGCACCGGGGCTTTCTTCTCAACGACTCGCTTCCCAAGTGCCCTTCGATTCTTTATGCAAATCCCAACCTGTCGGGGGCAAACGAGGAGTTTCTAGGCGTCGAAGCACACGCTAGAGCTGGGCCGGGTTGTTTGCTTAGAGGCGTGATTTTCGTCTCGCTTCGTTTGCGGCAGCTGCCCAATGCCAGCAACGCACCGGAACAGCAGCTGATTTCTGGGTTTCGCGCATTGTTTCACGAATTTATGCGAGCAGTGCGCTGGAGTAGTATTGGAATTCAGCTTCGGCTGCACCACTGCTTGCAGCGATCCTGTTTGAAGCAGTTCTCATGCGTGGACGCATGACAGTTGAACGAAAACATGCAGGCAACAAGAACGACGGCGGCAAACGACGGCGGCAGAAGTCGTTTCGCGACTCTGCGCCGGCGCAAGGAGCCTGGGCCTGCCATGTACAGCAGCACAACCAGCGCCTGCCGTGGTCGGTGGGAGCGAGCGCTCCGTCTGCCCCGCGGCAGGGCCCAACCCAAGTCAGTGAAAAGCGTCAAGTGATGTGTGTTCTCTTACCCTTGCTCAGGGATTTTGAAAGTTTATGTGCCCTTCCTTTCTTCTCGGTTGGGCAACGCCGCTCCGTTGTCCTTTTCTTCTTCTTTTTGAGGGGAGGGGTTACTTGAGCTGGAGGGTGCTTGTTGTTGTTTGGCGTTTGGGACGGGTTGGTTGTTCGAGAATCTAGCATAGTGGCCGCTGTGGGCGTTTGCAGCCAAGGCTGGACGAGCCTCGGAAGCAATTGCTCCCTAGCTGGCAGGCAATGCAAACACTCATTCCTAAAAGGTGGCAGCATTGCTTGCCCGTCGGACGGCTGCCATTCGTACTGTGACCGGCCATTCTGGATAGTACCTGAGACATGTCCAAGCTGCGGAACCTCCGGCGATGCATGACAGTGACATGATTGCTAGGCTTCCTGGTACGGTCTCCCATTCATCACCTGCCCAGGATGTTCAGAAGCTTGGGATCGAGTTGCTCATCATTAGCTGGAGGCCCAGCATTTGGCACCAGGCACAGCAGCGTGGAGCTTCCACAAGTCCACCTGAGTTTGGCGGAGCAAATTCCCACACGACCACTGGCAGTGCGCCTCAAGCCCCGCCCCCTCGCCTCCGTTCGAGCGGCTGAAGCCGCCTCAGGTCACAACACCGCGCTGTGCTCTTTGCATTGGCCGCTGGGACTGGGCCTCGTGACGGACATGACACTTGGAATGCAACGGGTGCAACCAGCTGCTTTGGGGAGCGGGGCTTGCGGTCAGAGGATACCTGAAACCAATCAGTCAGCTGCTTTGGGGGGCGGGGCTTGCGGTCAGATGATACCTGAAACCAATCAGTCAGCTGCTTTGGGGAGCGGGGCTTGCGGTCAGATGATACCTGAAACCAATCAGTCAGCTGCTTTGGGGAGCGGGGCTTGCGGTCAGAGGATACCTGAAACCAATCAGTCAGCTGCTTTGGGGAGCGGGGCTTGGCGGTCAGATGATACGTGAAACCAATCAGTCAGCTGCTTTGGGGAGCGGGGCTTGCGGTCAGAGGATACCTGAAACCAATGAGTCAGCTGCTTTGGGGAGCGGGGCTTGCGATCAGATGATACCTGAAACCAATCAGTCAGCTGCTTTGGGGAGCGGGGCTTGCGGTCAGAGGATACCTGAAACGAATCAGTCAGCTGCTTTGGGGAGCGGGGCTTGCGGTCAGATGATACCTGAAACCAATCAGTCAGCTGCTTTGGGGAGCGGGGCTTGCGGTCAGAGGAGCTTGCGGTCAGATGATACCTGAAACCAATGAGTCAGCTGCTTTGGGGAGCGGAGCTTGCGGTCAGAGGATACCAATCAGTCAGCTGCTTTGGGGAGCGGGGCTTGCGGTCAGAGGATACCTGAAACCAATCAGTCAGCTTTGGGGAGCGGGGCTTGCGGTCAGAGGATACCTGAAACCAACTTTGGGGAGCGGGGCTTGCGGTCAGATGATGCCTGAAACCAATCAGTCAGCTGCTTTGGGGAGAGGGGCTTGCGGTCAGATGATACCTGAAAAGGGAGCGGGGCTTGCGGCCACAAAATACCTGAAACTGCTTTGCGGTGAGAGGATACCTGAAACCAATCAGTCAGCTGCTTTGGGGAGCGGGGCTTGCGGTCAGATGATACCTGAAACCAATCAGTCAGCTGCTACATCAGATGATACCTGAAACCAATTATTCCAGCTGCTTTGGGGAGCGTGCCTTGCGGTCAGATGATACCTGAATCCAATCAGTCAGCTGCTTTGCAGTGGGGCTTGCGGTCAGAGGATACCTGAAATCAATCAGTCAGCTGCTTTGGGGAGTGAAACTTGCGGTCAGATGATACCTGAAACCAATGAGTCAGCTGCTTTGGGGAGCGGGGCTTGCGGTCAGATGATACCTGAAACCAGCTGCTTTGGGGAGCGGGGCTTGCGCTCAGATGATACCTGAAACCAATGAGTCAGCTGCTTTGGGCCACTCAGCTGAGCTTGCGGTCAGATGATACCTGAAACCAATGAGTCAGCTCCTTTGGGGAGCGGGGCTTGCGGTCAGATGATACCTGAAACCAACCAGTCAACTGCTTTGGGGAGAGGGGCTTGCGGTCAGATGATACCTGAAACCAATCAGTCAGCTGCTTTGGGGAGTGGGGCTTGCGGTCAGATGATACCTGAAACCAATCAGTCAGCTGCTTTGGGGAGCGGGGCTTGCGGTCAGAGGATACCTGAAACCAATCAGTCAGCTGCTTTGGGGAGCGGGGCTTGAGGTCAGATGATACCTGAAACCAATGAGTCAGCTGCGTTGGGGTGATACCTGAAACCAATCAGTCAGCTGCTTTGGGGAGCGGGGCTTGCGGTCAGATGATACCTGAAACCAATCAGTCAGCTGCTTTGGGGAGAGGGGCTTGCGGTCAGATGATACCTGAAAAGGGAGCGGGGCTTGCGGTCAGAGGATACCTGAAACCAATCAGTCGGGAGCGGAGCTGGGCTTGCGGTCAGATGATACCTGAAACCAATCACTCAGCTGCTTTGGGGAGCGGGGCTTGCGGTCAGAGGATACCTGAAACCAATCAGTCAGCTGCTTTGGGGAGCGGGGCTTGCGGTCAGATGATACCTGAAACCAATCAGTCAGCTGCTTTGGGGAGCGGGGCTTGCGGTCAGATGATACCTGAAACCAATCAGTCAACTGTTTTGGGGAGCGGGGCGGGGCTTGCGGTCAGATGATACCTGAAACCAATCAGTCAGCTGCTTTGGGGAGCCGGGCTTTTGCTCAGATGATACCTGAAACCAATGAGTCAGCTGCTTTGGGCAGCGTGGCTTGCGGTCAGATGATACCTGAAACCAATCAGTCAGCTGCTTTGGGGAGCGGGGCTTGCGGTCAGAGGATACCTGAAACCAATCAGTCAGCTGCTTTGGGGAGCGGGCTTGCGGTCAGATGATACCTGAAACCAATCAGTCAGCTGCTTTGGGGCGGGGCTTGCGGTCAGATGATACCTGAAACCAATCAGTCAGCTGCTTCGGGGAGCGGGGCTTGCGATCAGATGATACCTGAAAGGGCTTGCGGTCAGAGGATACCTGAAACCAATCAGTCAGCTGCTTTGGGTCAGAGGATACCTGAAACCAATCAGTCAGCTGCTTTGGGGAGCGGGGCTTGCGGTCAGATGACACCTGAAACCATTCAGTCAGCT
The DNA here is from genome assembly GCA_963377175.1 of Effrenium voratum. Lineage (NCBI taxonomy): Eukaryota > Dinophyceae > Suessiales > Symbiodiniaceae > Effrenium > Effrenium voratum. The sequence goes on from CAUJNA010001569.1 coordinate 151,635, forward strand.
GCTTTGGGGAGCGGGGAGGATACCCGAAACCAATCAGTCAGCTGCTTTGGGGAGCGGGGCCAGCGGTCACAGGATACCAGCTTGCGGTCAGGTGCTACCTGAAACAGCTGCTTTGGACCAATCAGTCAGCTGCTTTGGGGAGCGGGGCTTGGTCAGAGGATACCTGAAACCAATGAGTCAGCTACCTGAAACCAATCTTTGGGGAGCGGGGCTTGCGATCAGATGATACCTGAAACCAATTATTCAGCTGCTTTGGGGAGCGGTCAGATGATACCTGAAACCAATCAGTTAATATTAGCTGCTTTGGGGAGCGGGGCTTGCGGTCAGAGGATACCTGAAACCAATCAGTCAGCTGCTGCGGTCAGAGGATACCTGAAACGAATCAGTCAGCTGCTTTGGGGCGGGGCTTGCGGTCAGATGATACCTGAAACCAATCAGTCAGCTGCTTTGGGGAGCGGGGCTTGCGATCAGATGATACCTGAAACCAATTATTCAGCTGCTTTAAAAAGCGGTCAGATGATACCTGAAACCAATCAGGTAATATTAGCTGCTTTGGGGAGCGGGGCTTGCGGTCAGAGGATACCTGAAACCAATCAGTCAGCTGCTTTGGCCTGAAACCAATCAGTCAGCTGCTTTGGGGAGCGGGGCTTGCGGTCAGAGGATACCTGAAACCAATCAGTCAGAGGATACCTGAAACGAATCAGTCAGCTGCTTTGGGGAGCGAGCGGGGCTGCGGTCAGATGATACCTGAAACCAATCAGTCAGCTGCTTTGGGGAGCGGGGCTTGCGGTCAGATGATACCTGAAACCAATCAGTTAGCTGCTTTGGGGAGCGGGGCTTGCGGTCAGATGATACCTGAAACCAACCAGTCAACTGCTTTGGGGAGAGCGGCTTGCGGTCAGATGATACCTGAAACCAATCAGTCAGCTGGTTTGGGGAGCGGGGCTTGCGGTCAGATGATACCTGAATCCAATCAGTCAGCTGCTTTGCAGCGGGGCTTGCGGTCAGAGGATACCTGAAATCAATCAGTCAGCTGCTTTGGGGAGTGAAACTTGCGGTCAGATGATACCTGAAACCAATGAGTCAGCTGCTTTGGGGAGCGGGGCTTGCGGTCAGATGATACCTGAAACCAGCTGCTTTGGGGAGCGGGGCTTGCGCTCAGATGATACCTGAAACCAATGAGTCAGCTGCTTTGGGCCACTCAGCTGAGCTTGCGGTCAGATGATACCTGAAACCAATGAGTCAGCTGCTTTGGGGAGCGGGGCTTGCGGTCAGATGTTACCTGAAACCAATCAGTCAGCTGCTTTGGGGAGCGGGGCTTGCGGTCACATAGTACCTGAAACCAATCAGTCCGCTGCTTTGGCTTGCGATCAGATGATACCTGAAACCAATCAGTCAGCTGCTTTGGGGAGCGGGGCTTGCGATCAGATGATACCTGAAACAAATCAGTCAGCTGCTTTGGGGAGCGGGGCTTGCGGTCAGATGATACCTGAAACCAATCAGTCAGCTGCTTTGGGGAGCCGGGCTTTTGCTCAGATGATACCTGAACCCAATGAGTCAGCTGCTTTGGGGAGCGTGGCTTGCGGTCAGATGATACCTGAAATCAATCAGTCAGCTGCTTTGGGGAGCGGGGCTTGCGATCAGATGATACCTGAAACCACTCAGTCAGCTGCTTTGGGGAGCGGGGCTCGGTCAGATGATACCTGCTTTTTAATGAGATGATACCTGAAACCAATCAGTCAGCTGCTTTGGGGAGCGGGGCTTGCGATCAGATGATACCTGATACCTATCAGTCAGCTGCTTTGGGGAGCGGGGCTTGCAGTCAGATGATACCGGAAACCAATCAGTCAGCTGCTTTGGGGAGTGGGGCTTGCGATCAGATTATACCTGAATCCAATCAGTCACGTCAGTCAGCTCCTTTGGGGAGCGGGGCTTGCGGTCAGATGACACCTGAAACCAATTTGCTTTGGGGAGCGGGGCTTGCGGTGAGATGACACCTGAAACCAATCAGCCAGCTGCTTTGGGGAGCGGGGCTTGCGATCAGATGATACGTGAAGCCAATCAGCTGCTTTGGGCAGTGGGCTTGCAGTCAGATGATACCTGAAACCAATCGGCTGCTTTAGGGAGCGGCTTGCGGTCAGATGATGCCTGAAACCAATCAGCTGCTTTAGGGAGCGGGGCTTGCGATCAGATGATAGGAGCGGGGCTTGCAATCAAACGATACCTTAAACCAATTAGCTGCGTTAGAGCATCGGGCTTGCGATCAGATGATACCTGAAACCAAACAGCTGCTTTAGGGAGCGGGGCTTGCGGTCAGATGATACCTGAAACCAAAAAGCTGCTTTTGGGGCGCCGGGCTTGCGATCAGATGGTACCTCAAACCAAACAGCTGCTTTAGGGAGCGGGGCGTGCGATCAGAGGATACCTGAAACCAAACAGCTGCTTTGGGGAGCGGGGCTTGCGACCAGATGATACCTGAAACCAATCAGCTGCTTTAGGAAGCGGGGCTTGCGATCAGATGATACCTGAAGCCAATCAGCTGCTTTAGGGCATCGGGTTTGCGTTCACATGGTACCTGAAACCAGACAGCTGCTTTAGGGAGCGGGGCTTGCGATGAGATGATACTTGAAACGAATCTGTCACCTGCTTTCGGGAGCGGCTTGCGGCCAGATCATACCTGAAACCAACCCGCTTCTTTAGGGAGCGGGGTTGGCGATCAGATGATGGCCGATACCAAACAGCTCCTTTAGGGAGCGAAGCTTGCGATCAGATGATACCTGAAACCAAACAACTGCTTTAGGGAGCGGGGCTTGCGATCAGATGACACTTGAAACCAAACAGCTGCCTTACAGAATGGGGCTTGCGATGCGATGATACCTGAAACCAAACAGCTGCTTCAGGGAGCGGGGTTTGCGATCAGCTAACACCCGATACCAAACAGCTGTTTTAGGGAGCCTGGCTTGCGATCAGATGATACATGAAACCAAACAGCTGCTTTAGGGAGCGGGGCTTGCGATCAGATGACACCTGAAACCAAACAGCTTCTTTAGGGAGCGGGGCTTGCGATCAGATGACACCTGAAACCAAGCAGCTGCCTTAGGGAGCGGGGCTTGCGATCAGATGATACCTGAAACCAAACAGCTGCTTTAGGGAGCGGGCTTGCGATCAGATGATACCTGAAACCAAACAGCTGCTTTCGGCCGGGCTTGCGGTCAGATGATGCCTGAAACCAAACAGCTGCTTTAGGTAGCGGGGCTTTCGATCAGATGATACCTGAAACCAAACAGCTGCTTTAGGGAGCGGGGTTTGCGATCAGCTAATACCCGATACCAAACAGCTGCTTTAGGGAGCGGGGCTTGCGAGCAGATGAGACCTGACACCAAACAGCTTCTTTAGGGAGCGGGGCTTGCGATCAGATGATACCTGAAACCAAACAGCTGCTTTAGGGAGCGGGCTTGCGATCAGATGATACCTGAAACCAAACAGCTGCTTTCGGCCGGGCTTGCGGTCAGATGATGCCTGAAACCAAACAGCTGCTTTAGGTAGCGGGGCTTTCGATCAGATGATACCTGAAACCAAACAGCTGCTTTAGGGAGCGGGGTTTGCGATCAGCTAATACCCGATACCAAACAGCTGCTTTAAGGAGCGGGGCTTGCGAGCAGATGAGACCTGACACCAAACAGCTTCTTTAGGGAGCGGGGCTTACGATCAGATGATATTTGAAAGCAATCAGCTGCTTTGGGGAGCGGGGCTTGCGATCAGATTATACCTGAAACCAATCAGTCAGCTGCTTTAAGGAGCGGGGCTTGCGGTCAGATGATACCTGAAGCCAATCAGCTGCTTTAGGGAGCGGGCTTGCGATCAGATGATACCTGAAACGAATCGGCTGCTTTAGGGAGCGGGGCTTGCGATCAGATGATACCTGAAACCTATCAGCTGCTTTAGGGGGCGGGGCTTGCGATCAGATGATACCTGAAACCAAACAGTCAGCTGCTTTGAAAGCGAGTCTTGCAATCAAATGAACCAGCTGCGTTAGAGCATCGGGCTTGCGATCAGATGATACCTGAAACCAAACAGCTGCTTTAGGGAGCGGGGCTTGCGATCAGATGATACCTGACACCAAACAGCTTCTTTAGGGAGCGGGGCTTGCGATCAGATGATATTTGAAAGCAATCAGCTGCTTTGGGGAGCGGGGCTTGCGATCAGATGATACCTGAAACCAATCAGTCAGCTGCTTTAGGGAGCGGGGCTTGCGGTCAGATGATACCTGAAGCCAATCAGCTGCTTTAGGGAGCGGGCTTGCGATCAGATGATACCTGAAACGAATCGGCTGCTTTAGGGAGCGGGGCTTGCGATCAGATGACACCTGAAACCAATCAGTCAGCTGCTTTGGGGAGCGGGGCTTGCGGTCAGATGATACCTGAAACCAACCAGCTTTTTTAGGGAGCGGGGCTTGCGACCAGATGATACCTCAAACCAATTTTAGGGAGCTGGGCTTGCGATCAGATCATACCTGAAACCAAACAGCTGCTTTAGGGAGCGGGGTTGGTGATCAGATGATGGCCGATACCAAGGAGCGAAGCTTGCGATCAGATGATACCTGAAACCAAACAGCTGCTTTAGGGAGCGGGGCTTGCGATCAGATGACACTTGAAACCAAACAGCTGCCTTAGAGAATGGGACGTGCGATCAGATGATACCTGAAACCAAACAGCTTCTTTAGGCAGCGAGGTTTGCGATCAGCTAACACCCGATACCAAACAGCTGTTTTAGGGAGCGGGGCTTGCGATCAGATGATACATGAAACCAAACAGCTGCTTTAGGGAGCGGGGCTTGCGATCAGATGACACCTGACACCAAACAGCTTCTTTAGGGAGCGGGGCTTGCGATCAGATGATACCTGAAACCAAGCAGCTGCCTTAGGGAGCGGGGCTTGGGATCAGATGATACCTGACACCAAACAGCTTCTTTAGGGAGCGGGGTTTGCGATCAGATGATACCTGAAACCAAACAGCTGCTTTAGGCCGGGCTTGCGATCAGATGATACCTGAAACATGGATGGCATCTAGACGAGCGGTGGATTCTCAAGGCAGCTCCTAGAAGGAGCATGCTCCCAGATGCGTTTTCCCAGCCCCGAAAAATGCATCTAGACGAGCGGTGGATTCCCAAGGCAGCTCCTAGAAGGAGCATGCTCCCAGATGCGTTTTCCCGGCCCCGAAAAATGCATCTAGACGAGCGGTGGGTTCTCAAGGCAGCTCCTACAAGGAGCATGCTCCCAGATGTTTTTTTTTCGGCCCCAAAAAATTGCATCTAGACGAGCATTGGATTCTCAAGGCAGCTCCTGGAAGAAGCATGCTCCCAGATGCGTTTTCCCGGCCCCGAAAAATGCATCTAGACGAGCGGTGGATTCCCAAGGCAGCTCCTAGAAGGAGCATGCTCCCAGATGCGTTTTCCCGGCCCCGAAAAATGCATCTAGACGAGCGGTGGGTTCTCAAGGCAGCTCCTAGAAGGAGGGACATGC
>CAUJNA010001569.1:157255-172255 GCA_963377175.1 Effrenium voratum
GTAGTAGTAGTAGTAGTAGTAGTAGTAGTAGTAGTAGTAGTAGTAGTAGTAGTAGTAGTAGTAGTAGTAGTAGTTAGTAGTAGTAGTAGTAGTAGTAGTAGTAGTAGTAGTAGTAGTAGTAGTAGTAGTAGTAGTAGTAGTAGTGGTAGTAGTGGTAGTAGTGGTAGTAGTAGGAATAGTAGTAGGAACTCGCCCGGAAACACGCCAGATGCGTTTTTGGGCCTGGCAAAACGCATCTACACGTCATGCTCCTTCCGTTCCTACGCTCGTTTGCAGAGTTGGCTCTGGACCATGGTTTTCTATGCTCGTTTCCGGAGTTGGCCCTGGACCATGGTTTTCGGGAAGAATGAAAGCCAAATGTTTTTCCGGCCCGGCAAAACGCATCTACACCTCATTTTCCTTTCGTTCCTACGCTCGTTTCTGGAGTTGGCCCTGGACCATGGTTTTGGCAAGACTGAAAGCTAGATGGGTTTTTTGGGCCTCGCAAAACGCATCTACACGTCATGCTCCTTCCGTTCCTACGCTCGCTTCCGGAGTTGGCCCTGGACCATGGTTTTGGCAAGAATGAGAGCTAGATGCGTTTTTTCGGCCCGGCGAAACGCATCTACACATCATGCTCCTTCCGTTCCTATGCTCGTTTCCGGAGTTGGCCCTGGACCATGGTTTTCGGGAAGAAGCCAGATGCGTGTTTCCGCCCCGGCAAAACGCACTTAGACCCCGTTTTCCTCTCGCAGTAGTCGTCGTAGTAGTAGCAGTTGTAGTAGTGGTTGAACTAGCCCGGCAAGACGTCAAATGCGCTTTTTCGGCCCGGCAAAACGCATTTAAACCTCGTGCTGTTTTCGTGTAGTAGAGGTAGTAGTGGTCGTAGTGGTCGTAGAAGTGATCGTGGTAGCCGTAGTGGTAGTGGTAGTAGTAGTAGTAGTAGTAGTAGTAGTAGTAGTTGTTGTTGTTGTTGTTGTTGTTGTGGTGGTGGTGGAGCAAAACGCATTTACACGTCGTGCTCCTTCCGTTCCTACGCGCGTTTCCGGAGTTGGTCCTGAACCATGGTTTTTGGGAAGAATGAAAGCAAGATGCGTTTTTTATGCCCGGCAAACCTCATGTTCCTCTCGTTCCTGCGCTCGTTTCCGGAGTTGGCCCTGGACCATGGCTTTCGGGAAGAATGAAAGCCAGATGCGTTTTTCCGGCCCGGCAAAACGCACTTAGACCTCGTGTTCCTCTCGCAGTAGTCGTCGTAGTAGTAGCAGTTGTAGTAGTGGTTGAAATAGCCCGGCAAGACGTGAAATGCGCTTGTTGCGCGCGGCAAAACGCATTTAGACCTCGTGCTATTTTCGTGCTGGCAGTCGTGTAGCGGTAGTAGTAGTGGTAGTAGTAGTAGTTGTTGTAGTAGTAGACCTAGTAAAGTAACAGTATCTGCGGGACTAGTGGTAGAAGCGGTAGTAGTAGCAGTAGTAGTAGTAGTAGTAGTAGTAGTAGTAGTAGTAGTAGTAGTAGTAGTAGTAGTAGTAGTATTAGTAGTAGCAGTGGTAGTAGTAGTAGTAGTCGTAGTAGTGGTAGTAGCGGTAGTAGTAGCAGCAGTAGTAGTAGTAGTATTAGTAGTAGTAGTAGTAGTACTAGAAAAATAGTGGTAGTGGTAACTCGCCCGGAAACACGCCAGATGCATTTTTTGGGCCTGGCAAACCCATCTACACGTCAAGCTTTTTCCATTCCTACGCTCGTTTCCGGAGTTGGCCCTGGACCATGGTTTTCGGTAAGAATGAAAGCCAGATGCGTTTTTTAGCCCGGCAAACCTCATTTTCCTCTCGTTCCTACGCTTGTTTCCGGAGTTGGCCCTGGACCATGGTTTTGGCAAGAATGAAAGCTAGATGCGTTTCTTGGGCCTGACAAAACGCATTTAGACCTCGTGCTGTTTTCGCGCTGGCAGTCGTATGGCGGTAGTAAGTAGTAGTAGTAGTAGTAGTAGTAGTAGTAGTAGTAGTAGTAGTAGTAGTAGTAGTAGTAGTAGTAGTAGTAGTAGCAGCAGCAGCAGTAGTAGTCGTGGTGGTGGTGGTGGTGGTCGTGGTGGTAGCAGTGGTCGTAGGGGTAATGGTGGTTGGAGTAGTAGTCGTAGTAGTGGTATCAGTAGCAGTAGAAGTACTAGTAGTAGTAGTAGTAGTAGTAGTAGTAGTAGTAGTAGTAGTCGTCGTCGTAGCACAAGTAGTAGTAGTAGTCGTTGTAGCAGTGGTAGTAGTAGTGGTCGTAGCAGTGGTAGTAGTAGTAGTAGTAGTAATAATAATAGTAGTAGTAACTCGCCCGGAAAGCACGCCAGATGCATTTTTTGGGCCTGGCAAAACGCATCTACACGTCATGCTCCTTCCGTTCCTACGCTCGTTTCCGGAGTTGGCCCTGGACCATGGTTTTCGGGAAGAATGAAAACCAGATGCGTTTTTTCGGCCCGGCGAAACGCACCTACACGTCATGCTCCTTCCGTTCCTATGCTCGTTTCCGGAGTTGGCCCTGGACCATGGCTTTCGGGAAGAATGAAAGACAGATGCGTTTTTCCGTCCCGGCAAAACGCACTTAGACCTTGTTTTCCTCTCGCAGTAGTCGTCGTAGTAGTAGCAGTTGTAGAAGTAGTTGAAGTAGCCCGGTTTAGACCTCATGCTGTTTTTGTGCTGGCAGTCGTGTAGCGGTAGTAGTCGTAGCAATGGTAGTGGTAGGGGTAGTGGTAGTGGTAGTGGTAGTGGTAGTGGTAGTGTTAGTGGTAGTGGTAGTAGTAGTAGTAGTAGTAGTAGTAGTAGTAGTACTAGTGGTAGTAGCGGTCGTAGTAGCAGTAGTAGTTTTAGTAGTAGTTGTAGTAGTAGTGGTAGTAGTAGTAGTAGTAGTACTAGCAGTAGTAGTAGTAGTAGTGTAGTAGTAGTTGCAGAAGTAGTAGCACTAGAAGTGGTAACCGTAGTGGTCTAGTAGTACTAGCAGTAGTAGAAGGAGGAGCAGGGCCTCGCAACTCAGGCCCACGCGGTGGACAACGACGGGTCACGAATGCGTTTTCCGGGCCCGAATAAATGCATCTGTGCGTTTTGACTGAAACCGAACCGATTCGATTCGATACCGATAGGGATTCGAAACCGTTCGCGAAAGGGGGCCGGCCATCCATGTGAAACCAAACAGCTGCTTTAGGGAGCGGGGCTTTCGATCAGATGATACCTGAAACCAAACAGCTGCTTTAGGGAGCGGGGCGTGCGATCAGATGCTACCTGAAACCAAACAGCAGCTTTAGGGAGCGGGGTTTGCGATCAGATAATACCCGACATTAATCAGCTCCTTTAGGGAGCGGAGCTTGCGATCAGAATGATACCTGAAACGAAACAGCTGCTTTAGGGAGCGGGGCTTGCCATCAGATGATACCTGAAACCTGAAAGCAGTGGAGGGTGGCATGGGATGGAACTGGGACAAAGCCCAGAATTGAATTCCAGGAATTGTGAATCTCCAGACTCATCCCCCCCACAACACCCTCAACGGGCTGTGGGGCCCCCCGTTCTCCTAGGAGCTGCGTGTGCCTTGCAAGGGATGCTTTCAGATTGGTAGTAATTTTTGCTGTTGGGGCGTATGGCTGGGCGTATGTTTAGGCTGAGGTGAGTCAAGACCGCAAGCTAATGTCAGGGATGCTTGCTGGGAAGCACACATTGTTCAGCTTTTGCTCAACTTTCTTGGAGGCAAGGCCAGCTTCGACTTTCATTGACCTTGGCAAGATTAGACAATTTATGTTTAATGGATGAACGATCGTTTTTTTAGAAGAAGCCAGTCTTTCAGAGGCCGCACCTTTTTGTGGGATTGGCTTAAGAACAAGCGCCTGAGGGCTTCGCCGAATCGCTGCATCCGCGCCGTTTTTCGGACGCGAACACAAGGGCCCAATGCGCACTGCGCGTGGACGCGGCGACCTGCGGCGGTTTGGTGGCGCAGCTCGGAAAGGCGGCGCAGTGGCGAACCGCGCTGGCGGCGGCCACCGGCGCCTTGGAGTCCCATGGGGAGGCCGCTACTGTTCTTGTTTTTTGTTTTTTGTTCCCGAAAGCATGGCGAAGGGTTCTTCCGCTGGGTTCACTTGAGTTGTTCTCATGAGAGTCATTACAAGGTGTCATTGCAAGGAATCATTGCAAGGAGTCATTGCAAGGAGTCATTGCAAGGAGTCATTGCAAGGAGTCATGGCAAGGAGTCATGGCAAGGAGTCATTGCAAGGAGTCATTGCAAGGAGTCATTGCAAGGAGTCATTGCAAGGAGTCATTCATTGCAAGGAGTCATTGCAAGGAGTCATTGCAAGGAGTCATTGCAAGGAGTCATTGCAAGGAGTCATTGCAAGGAGTCATTGCAAGGAGTCATTGCAAGGAGTCATTGCAAGGAGTCATTGCAAGGAGTCATTGCAAGGAGTCATTGCAACGAGTCATTGCAAGGAGTCATTGCAAGGAGTCATTGCAAGGAGTCATTGCAAGGAGTCATTGCAAGGAGTCATTGCAAGGAGTCATTGCAAGGAGTCATTGCTAGGAGTCATTGCAAGTCATTGCAAGGAGTCATTGCTAGGAGTCATTGCTAGGAGTCACTGCAAGGAGTCATTGCAAGGAGTCATTGCAAGGAGTCATTGCAAAGAGTCATTGCAAGGAGTCATTGCAAGGAGTCATTGCAAGGAGTCATTGCAAGGAGTCATTCATTGCAATGGAGTCAAGTGCAAGTTGCAAGTGCAAGGAGTCAAGTGCAAGTTGCAAGTCACAAGGAGTCAGGAGTGCAAGTTGCAAGCGCATGGAGTCAAGTGCAAGTCGCAAGTGCAAGGAGTCAAGTGCAAGTTGCAAGTGCAAGGAGCCAAGTGCAATTGACTTGCGAGGAGTTAAAATCTCTTCTTAGGGCGGCGGGGTAGTGCCGACGACGCTACACGAAAATCGACCCTCTGCGGGGATCGGCGTGGTCGAGGTGCAAAAACCATGGTTTTTTGCGATTTCTGTTTGGGCTCGCGCGACCCTCTGCGGGGATCGGCGTGGTCGAGGTGCAAAAACCGATGGTTTTTTGCGATTTCTAAAGTTCCCGCGCGACCCTCTGCGGGGATCGGCGTGGTCGAGGTGCAAAAACCCATGTTTTTTTTTGCGATTTCTGCGGTGCTCGCGCGACCCTCTGCGGGGATCGGCGTGGTCGAGGTGCAAAAACCCATGGCTTTTTGCGATGTTTAACCTGCTCGCGCGACCCTCTGCGGGGATCGGCGTGGTCGAGGTGCAAAAACTCGAGGTTTTTTGCGATTTTTAACATGCTCGCGCGACCCTCTGCGGGGATCGGCGTGGTCGAGGTGCAAAAACCCATGGTTTTTTGCGATTTCTGCGGTGCTCGCGCGACCCTCTGCGGGGATCGGCGTGGTCGAGGTGCAAAAACTCATGGTTTTTTGCGATTTCTGCGGTGCTCGCGCAACCCTCTGCGGGAATCGGCGTGGTGGAGGTGCAAAAACTCGAGGTTTTTGCGACTTTTGTTGTTCGAACTGGTCTTCGGGAGTTGTCTCGTGGTTCGCGCGCCTGCTCCCGGAACCGGCGGGTCGCGGGTTCGATTCCTCCCTGGTCCGCGGGCGGGCGTCGCAAGATGCAACTTGCATTTTAAAGCAACTTGCGCAGAGCAACTTGCGCAGAGCAAGTTGCACAGAGCAACTTGCGCAGACCAACTTGCACCGACCAGTTTGCGGAGAGCGCCTTGCCTAGAGCAACTTGCGCAGAGCAACTTACGCAGAGCAACTTGCACAGAGCAACTTGCACAGAGCAGCTTGCACAGAGCAACTTGCAGGGAGCGCAATTTGCACAGAGCAACTTGCAGGGAGCCACTTGCAGGGACCAACTTGCCGGAGCAACTTGCGCGGAGCAACTTGCGCAGAGCAACTTGCACAGTGCAACTTGCGTAGAGCAACTTGCGCAGACCAACTTGCACCGACCAGTTTGCGCAGAGCACCTTGCCTGGTGCTGTCTCGCGCTTGCTTCACGAATGCTTCGTGGAGGGAAAAAGAACGCATCCTGCAGCGTTGGGCCGACCTCGCTTGCGATATTATGCTTTCGGGCCAACCGTGGTCTAGTTTTTTTTCCTGGGGGCGTTCGCTCACATTAACGCTCGTCGGAGGTTGCTGCGGCATCGGTTTACGGGCTTGCTTGTTTGGCAGACAGGGCCGCATGTGATGTGTGAGTTGAGCATGGGCCAACATGCGTTGAGGTTGCCATGAGGATGTACATGTGAAGGTTTGAACGCAAAGCCGGTAGCTACCAGGTAGAATCGTCCTGGAAGTGTTCATTCCCATTCAACGTGCAGCGGGTGAACATCTTTGCTTGGACGGACATGTGCGGAATTCTGCTCAAGAGACGTATTATCTTTACTCGTGGCATTTCCGAGTGGAAGCGACATGTGTGGAGAAACTTAGGGTCAGCGAGCTCTGTTCAAGCAAGCCCAAAAGGACTCTAGAACAGGAGTTCGCCGCCGGAAGGCAGGAAACGCCGGAATGGAAGCTACAGAAGATGACAGGGAATGCGAGAGGATAGCAAGTGGGTTCCAACTTTGTTCAGCCAGACGGCTTGGCTTCGTTTTGTTTCATGTTTCACGAGAGTTCTCGTGACGTGCAGCATGCCGAGGACTTGGCAGCGCCAACGTTGTGTCCTGCAACGCCCTGCTGGATTGCTGCGTACGGGCACGGCAGTGGCAGGTGGCACTCGCGGTTTTGAGGCGGATGTGCCCTGGCTCTTGGCAAGCCTCGGCTTTTGCGGGTGTCTTGTTTTGTCCGGAATAAATGGCGGTTGTCCTTTTTGGGTTGAAAATACAACAACCCAAAAAATGTACACTCAAACAAACACACACCCTTTGTGTTTTGCTTTGCCTTTTCCCATTTCCACTCCTGCATGAAGTGTTGGGCACATGGCGGGATTCCCTATCCTGTAGCGTGGAAAGTGGCGATGCTGGAATCGCTAGGCGGTGCGGAGTGATGTGCCCATGCGCAACCACCTGCTGTTTCCGCAAGCGCCCCCTGAAACGTAACTCCAGTTGTTAGTACGCTGAGCGTGTACGAATTCTTTTGCCAAGCCCAAGGCAAGGCGCCATGCAGCCGGACGCCATTAGCTACAGCTCGGTCATTTCTGGCTGCACAGAGGAGGCTGAGTTGGGCTACGCGCAATCTTGGTCGGATCGTTTCATGATTTCTCGGCCGCCTTTGCCACCAACCGCAAGAAATCCGCCTGTTCAGCCACGATATTGGCAGAGGAATCGCAATCGCAATCGCCACGCCGCCACAGTGAATGATCACCTGGGGCCGAGCAAGGTACTTCACACATCTTCACACTGCTCTTCTTTCTATTGCACGGTCAACATTCCCATTCTGTTGATCCAAACGTCTAGTTGGGAGCGCGGGAGTGCAGGGGGGGGTTGACTTGCTTGAGCAACATGCTTGTTTCTGTCCCAGCTAAGCGTGGACCCGAAATCCACGATTTTGCTAATTTCATTGGTCAATGCTTCTCACATGTGTCAGTTTGCCTGGTGTTTGCATAGGGTCTGTCCAGCGGAGGTCGCATGCCCAAGGCTTTCCGGAGTTAACAACTGAAATGTGTGCTGCGTAAGGGCGAAGAATTTGCATCCGACTGTTGATTTTTTGGATCCCGTGGATGAGAGTGGGCGTTCACGCATGGCAAAGTTGGCAGAAGGATATTGCGCAGATGTTTTTTGTTTATTTGCTCCGGCAACTTTTGCGAAACGTGCTGATCCCAAACCCTACGCCACAAATCGAAACCATGCCTACACACACATATGTTTTACTCAGCTCTTACATTCGGCTGTAGCCCCAGGCTAGGCCGATTCATTCCCTGCTGGAGGCTTGGCCCCTGGCACTGGCCTTGCTCGGAGAGGCTGTGGTTTTGCGGGCGCTGGACACCATGTGCTGCACTGCAGCGCTGCGCGCCTGCGCACAAGGCCGAGAGCCGCTGGCATGGCCTGGTGTTGAAGCCCTTTGTGGAGAGGTTTCTCAAAAAAGACAATAAAGATGGGTTGTTTTCGTGGGCCTCCGTTTGGCAACTAACGGGGGTCTATATTTTGAGACTTCTTTTGATGTGCCATCAATGATGTGCCATGATTCATGGGCCAAACCCCACCAGTGGCCTGAGTGGTTTTGCTACATTTCCAAAAGCTCTGGAGGTCGCGCGTTTGACGTGTCATCCGCAGCCCGCCTTCGGCTCAGAGGACAGGGCTGTGATATTTGCCTTCGTAGCTGGGACATAGAGACAGGGACCTGGTCCCGCTACTTCGTCGCCATGGTGCTTCCCATGTCCTTGCTGCGAACGGCGCAAAATCAGCCGATGTTGCCTGGCAGCAGTTGTTTTTTTGGTCAGGACAGAGCCAAGTCTCGCATCCAGCCCGCGGTGTGCCAATATCCTGGAAAGTGTCATTCCCTCCTGGCCTTGTTATCCATGTCGCCCAGGGCAATATTCACAAGCCTGGATCAGTCTTGACAAGCAAGATTTGCAGATACATGATTTGGACAGCCATACGCATGTTCAGGTGGTTCAGCCTGTGCCCCCTTTCTATCCGTGCTTGTGGCCAATGACTCTCTTAGCCAAGTGACAAGTTTGGAATCAAGTCAAAGAACAGAATGGGACGGAGAAGAACATGCCTGAGCAAATGTCGTCCTGACTTCTTCTCAGCATTGTTGGTTTGGCTCAAGTTCTCATCCAGCACTACTAAGCGAATCGCAGCAAGTGCATGCGCGCATTCCTAGCTGGCCATGCGTAGTGCGCCTGACTCTGCCTCATAGCGAGGATGGTTGAGTTGAAGAACGGGGAGACGTACAGTGGCGTGCTGGCCTCATGCGATGGCTTCATGAACCTGCCGCCTGGCGGGAGCATGGAACGCACCGAGGGTTCCTTGAAGAGGAAAAGGGACTTTGGACCACAGGCAGATTCTGCGGCATTGTGAACATACGCCTCTAGAAGCACCCTACCGCACGCTGCACGCCTAAGACAGTTGGCATGAGCTTCCAGGCTCTGCCAACCTCCTGCCTTCACCCCCTTCACACTATTACGGAGGAAGGTCTGTCATTTATTCTTTATTCTTATGGGATTACCCTCGCATTCACGGGCCTTGCTCAGAAAGGTGGGGCCCCACAAGGAACAGGCAAGTGATATATGTACCACCCTTAGCTAGATCTACCAAGGGCGCATGTTTCAATGCGTCCTCACACCATCAAATGTTTGCCCTGCAGTGCGCACGTGTTGTTTGTGCAGTAGGCAGCGTCGCCATGTATCTTCATGCACCAGCCTGCATGTACGCATTCATGTGGGCTCTGTGTTTGCATTAAGTGTGCATGTGAGCGCGCACAAGTAGACGTCCACATCCTTACACATGAGTTCGTGTGTGTGTGTGTGTGTGTGCAGGTATGTGCACACGGCTGTTTGCCTGACGTGGCTGAGGCACATGCGTGACATCGTGTGCACCAGCCGGGACGGGGAGCGGTTCTGGAAGATCCCAGAGTGCTACGTGCGAGGGAACAGCATCAAGTACCTCCGCTTGCCCGATGAGGTGCCTTGGCCGGTCTCTGTGTGCAACCTTTGCGTACGTGGCGGCTGTTTGCCTTCCTGGGCTACATGTTCCTGGGTCACCCCAGATGGTCCAAGAGGGAGGCTGAGATTGGAAGTGCAAGCAGACAGGGCAGTGACAGAATTCTTCTACAATCCTTAAATAAATGAACTGCGATAGGTTCCTAGATTAGATGCCAAGGTGCCGCTAAGGTCAAGGCGATCAAGGGATGCACTAAGGATTGCACTTCCAGAGTTAGGCGGTAGTCATGGCGAACAAATATTGTTGCTGGTAAACTTGACTTGTCCTGCCTTACCAGCCTCAAGCCTTGAGTGCGTCCGCGTTATCAAGGTCAGTCATGGAATATGGCGGTTGTCAGAATCTTTTTGTGGCAAGGCGTCGTCGCTACCAAGGTCATAGACATGGTGAAGGATGAGCCAACATCTCGCAAGGACCTGCATGCCTTATGCATATTTAGGTTTTGACTGCCACACATGCTTGGCACACCCGAGCCTCGTTCAAAGCTTGTGCTTAGCTTCGTGGGGAGTCTAGAAATTATGTCGACCCATTTTTTTGTGGTGCATCAGTTTCTGGCGGGGAACTCGATAAACCCCAACGTCTCTCCCAAATTGGCCATAGATGACGGGACACTTTGACCGAATCGCGCTAGGGTAAACCTGGCCAAACCAGCTAGTTGTTGTTTTGTTGCGGAAGCCATGCATTAGGGGATGACATCTGTTCCAGAACGCCTGTGGCCACTTGCAGCGTTGGGACTTGGCCGAAGGACAACATGCCGAATGAAATGTAGCTGAGCAACTGGGCACTTTGGAGCAATGCCAGCATTGCAAGGCATGATAGCCATAGAAACCAGCGCTCACACGAGCGCCGCAAACCTAAGTCCTAAGAATGCGCCCGACTCATGCTGCCTGCGGTGTCCAAAGCAATTCGGAATGCAGGACGGCTGCATGCTAGCCACTGGGTGAAATATATTCCATTTTCTTTGTTTGGTGGGTTCCCTCTTTTTCTAGCAGGGCCACTGGCTGCAACTGGGCACCAGTGGCTACAATTGGGCGCAAGATGGCACAATTCCCTCATATCGGTTTAGTCATCTACTTTACCCACATCGAGGGCATGGTGCCATCCACTGACATCGACGGGAAGCAACCCATTCTAGGAGTTGGCTATAAGTTTCAATAGGGAAGCACCTCAGAAGTGGTTAGTGGGCACCATTAGTTGGTGCGTTTGCTGAGCGTACGCTGTTTTGTTGTTTTAGGTAAAAAGCCAACCCCCACATACTGGAGCAAGAATCACTATCTTGACAACCCTGTTAACGGACCTCGGGTATGCCAAAAGCAAGTCAGCAAGCAGGCGCATGCGCAAAGAAGCAAGTCGCCTGCAAATCTTGGAGGCCGCACGTTGGAGTCGACGTCTGCCCGAAATCGCCGTGTTGGACGCCGCCCATTTCAGTAGACGTCTGCCCTAAAACGACCGGGTCGGTCGGCGAGGAGATCCGTCAGCAGTTCAAGGCCCGGGGCCGCGGCCGCGGCAAGGGCGAGGGCCGTGGCCGGGGCGGGCGCGGCCAAGCACCGGGCCCGGGGGAGAAGCGCGGCGGAGGCGGCGCCGACAAGGCCCGGATGGAGTGGGGGCAACTGCCGGAGGATGTGTCTTTTCTTCTTTTTTCCGTTTTTTTTTTGAGTGGGGGGGGGTGGGGGGATGGTGTCAAAATTTTGTCGAGATAGGGGTTGTGGCTCTTTCTTTCTTTTTTTGGAGGGGTGGAGGGGGTGGGGGGATGTTTTTTTTTTTTTTTTTTTGGGGGGGCGGGGGGGGGGTTGGGGGATTGTGTCAAAATTTGTCAAGATAGGGATTGTGTTTTTTTTGGAAGGGGGGGGTGGGGGTGGGGGATGGTGTCAACATTTGTCAAGATAGGGATGGTGGCAAGTTCAAGTACTAATTGCTACTCGTGAAAACAATGTGTCAACATTTTGGGTGGGAGCTGGGGGGGGGGTGTTGGGTGTTGGGGGAAATGGTTGTCCTTTTCGTTGTGATTGTTTAGAACAGCCCCAAGGCAAGGCGTCCCCGGAACACGTCTCGAAGTAACGACTTGTGCTAAGAGAAATGGGCTCACCCAGGAAGGTTCCTTCCGTGGCTGGTTTGGGGTTTGTAGTCTGCGCAGGACAACAAGGTTCGAACCGGGTCTGAATTGTCAGAACATAACTCGAAAGCGGAGGGTTGCCAGGTTGGGGACTGTCTTCTCTCAAGGGCCCTAGCACAGTGGCGCAGGCTGGCAAGAAGGCAAGGGGATGAGATGAGTGGCATCCTCTTGAATCGCAAAGCAGGAAGACTTTGGCCACACGTGTAACCCTCAGCATTGGCAGATGCGGAAAATAGATGGGCTGCATTGCACCGCTTGGTGCCGGAGCGCATGTGCGTGGTGCCATGTGTCAATAAAGCGTTGTCGCCCCCTTTTTTGGTGCTTTGTCAAGGGGCCTTCCCTCCTTGACAGTTGTCATGCAACATGTGAGTGATTCAAAATGATAGGCTGTCACAAACGACGGGGGTGCTTGAGTGAGCATTGCTGGCCAATTTAGGTGGGGATCCTGCTGCTAGCCGGTTTGCAAGGATTGCGCCAAGACCTACAAGCATTTGTACAGCCATGTTGGAACTAAACCTCAGTTAATGGAGTCTATGGAGCTAAGCAGGCATCAGGTCACAAGTTTCACGGCTCTATCGCGCGTGCCTTTTTAGTTGTTCGGGGCTTAGTTGCAAGGGAAACCATCCATTTCAGTTGCCCCCCATTAAGCGACACTAGCCCACGTGTCAAGGGGGCGATCTGAGAGCTGCGGAAAGATCCGTTGATCTGCGTGGCTCCTTTATGACTGAACCAACCTTTAGGCAACTGTTTAGTTGTTTAGTTGAAAGCAAAAAGGTTCCCCAAGAACTAGCAGCTAAGAGTCCATCGCAAAAGCAGGGGCTCAGTTCGACCAACACACTTAAATATGCAGATAGTTTGGTAGCCCAAGTTTTCCTTTTATTAATCTCTTTCAAGCGGGTTTCAAGGTGCGGGTTCTTAGGGTGCCTCCGTGTCCAGCTAATGTTGTGCGGTCAAAAGGTGACCCCCTAGCAGAGCCCACCTTTGCTGCAGACCGTTGGGCTCAAAGCACATGCAGCGCGCGCTGGGTCTTGGCACGCTGAGTCTTGGCGCGCTGGGTCTTGGCGCCTTGTGCCTGAGATTTTGCATGTCGTTGGTTCCTGTTGAGGTGTGGCAAAAACGAAAACACCACAACATACCTTGTAAGCATACCCCAACCCCCCCCCCTAAGAGAAGCAGAGGTGCCGAACTGGGGCACGCGGGGCTTTTGCAATACCAGACCCGAAGCAGAAATGAGACAACTTAGGCGTTGTTTAGGGCTTAAGGATTCCTCATGTATCCTCTTTACGCCAATTTGGGGGTTAACCTTTGAGCGGGTATGGCCCAGGGAGTTGGTGGTGGAACCTTTGATTGTATTTGTTTGTCCCGTAGCCTGTCACTTGACAACCACCTTGGTTCAAGCAATTGTGAAACAAGGTTGGGCCAACCACACCAGCCCAATGCCCTGTTTAGACAACCCCCTTTGATTGTTTTTGTTCCCTTCGGGAATGCGAGTTGAAGCCCCAAATGCGATGTGCGTGACAAAGAGTCAATCTCCAGGAAGCCGCAGAAAAACCGATCCAGTTGAACACGCATCCCCTTCCCCAACAGAAAGTCCATCCAACAAATGCACAACCGCGTTCGTTGAGGAGTTTCCTTTTGGCCTTGAACAGGGCTCGCCTTTTCGGGTTTCTCCTGGCAAAATGTCGGGAGAACGGTGAGACTCGATTCGGACCGCCGACGCTCGACGCCGTCTGAGGATTGAGCTTTTTGCGCCACTTTATGGCGTTCCAGGTCACGGCACCTTGGCATCCATCCACGTATCTACTTGTAGATACACACTTTGTCGAAATGTGGTTAAAATAAGCGAATATGTTGTTTCAGTTTATGTGTTTGTTCATTTGTTATGCTGTTTTTTTTTTTTTTCCCGAAATGTATATAAGTACATATATGTATATATCTATCTGTATCTACATTGTACATGTACATACATACGTCTATGTGTTTGTTGCATGAGTGCCCAGACTGGGTGCCCGAAAGGAAACCAAGAATCGGCAGTTCCAACCCTATGCGTGGCACCCATTATGCGCGCACTTGTACTTTCATATTACTCCAATTGTCACACACCCACACGTGATATGTGCGAACGCGTTCACTTAAGATGACAGTATTCACTTACCTTTTATAGCATGGAGGTATCCCCAATTTAACCGTGAAGGTGAGTAAGCAACAATCATGGGGCATCGAGCCTTCTGACATCTTGAGCGAGGTGAAAGTGGTGTGCCCTCCGGAACTGGCCGGTAAGACGGGGAGGGCGCAAATCTATCTGCACGACGAGGCGGGTGGGAGTTTGGCGCCTGAGTCTACCTGATGCACTTTGAAGCCATGCAAAGAGGGGGGCAACACACCTTCCACTAGGTAGCGCCTGACAGGGGGTCCCTTCAAGAGAAAAAACATATTCTAGGTACACTCCCGCAGTTGTCTAGGCCTGATATTGGCAAAGAGGTTTGGCAAGCAAACTCGGGACCTCCCAACTCTCCAGGTTGCAAGGGGACCAGGGCCGGGCTGAGGAGCAGAGCTGCTGCTTTGTAGTCTTAAGTCTCAAGTAGCATGTGGGCAACCGCCAGGTTTCAGCGCACCCCGCCCATGTCCATTTCGGGAAATGCCGAGTTTAAAGGAAGCCGGCCCTTTTCAGGGTTCCTCGTTCTAGAAGACATGCATTTGCAAAGAGCCCTGCTGTTCTCGAGTTTTGCATCTTAGAAAGCATTTGTTCATAAGGAATTATTCTGCTCGCGTAAGCCCCTCCCCTCCCATGGTCAATTCAGGGACGCCTTTTGCAGGCCCCACACAGGTATACCCCTCAATGAAGCTTGCGATTCCACTCAAGGTGCGCTCGTGTCACCCACCTGTGGCGATAGCCTTCTGACTACCTTGCGACTGCCGCACCGTTAAGGCCCAAACAGGCTGAAGTTTTGATGTTTGTTGGCATGCGCAGCAGGCCATAGCAGTGGTTGGACAAGGATAGAATGCAAGTGTTGCCTTTTGTGCAAGCAAACGTTTGTGCAAGCTCATGTGACTTGGAATTGACGGTCGTTACACGTCTATAAAATGACGATTGGTGCTGTTGTTGCAGGGTGTTTCTTTCTTTTTTTTTTTGGGGGGGGGGAGGGGGGCTTGTTTTATTGTACTGAATCCCCACGTGAGAGACCTTCATCATATCTAAATGACAATCTTGCAGTTTTGACAAATGCCGGCGCTTGCAAAAAGCGCCGCGGCAAGGATCCATTTCGGAGCCACCACTCGCCCTTTCCACATGTTTTACCGCCAGTTTCTGGCGG
>CAUJNA010001569.1:179755-208604 GCA_963377175.1 Effrenium voratum
GTCAGAGTCTTTTCAGGCAGCACAAAGGGTGCCCTCAAAAGACACACCCAAACGTGTGCCAGGGTGAATGGGTAGGGACGCCCGGAAGTGAGAGCACATTTCTGGGTGAGGGACGGATCAGGCATGCCTTTCACTGCACCATATGTGACGTTCTATTTTGTCAGGTCTTGGGATGGCCACCTTTGTCCCAGCTTGTGCCAACTCAGAGTACCACATGCTGACACCCACGCCCAGAAACCTGTGAGTCGGGTAAAGTGTATTCTGAACCTTCTGCCCCAAAGTGACAACTTCACCAGAGCTTTCAGTTATTCGGCCCTCGTTTGTTGTAGTAATCCTTTTGAAAAATGTTTGAAAGGCAGCAGCTTTGCTGCACCGGCCCAGCCCTGGTCCTTTCTGACGCATGTGCCAACAGATCGCCTTTGAAGTCAGCCAAGCCGCAGGAGCCTGGTGACGTGCGCCAGTTGAAGGCTGCCCTCTACCAACGGAGCGCGCAGGGTCCCTTGTAGAGTCTTCCAGCAGCCTCCTCTCAGGCTCCGGCTGCGTGACATGTGCGGCTAAAGAGCCTTGCAGAGGGCCTTGCCCACAATTTGGTAGGTCCGTGGAATCTGCTTGGATTCATGTTTGAATGGTGCGTGACGCTGTTGAGTCACTGCGGGGCCAGAACAGCGCTTGGCATGTCATCTAGTTTGGCAGATCAACGTGAAGGCACTGGTTGCTACCTAGCGCGGGTCCACTGACGCATGGTATGTCGAGATCGGCCACAGTTTAACTTCCGGATGCGTTAGTTATAGGCCATCCACTCTCACAACTGTCAATCACCCATCCCCAGGTACAATTCCACCATCACTGCATGCGAAGGGGCCGCTTTCTGCCCAGCTATGCCTTACGCTGCACCAGCGTGTCTTGCTGCACATGGGTGAGGGCGCAAGTGCGCTGGTATGGCAGCGCAGGGTCGCCAGCACTCGCTGCAAGGTCCAAGAGTAGCCGAGGAACGCTGACTGGCCCGTGGCGCTGTCTTTGCTTCAGTCCATGCAGCTGGGCAAACGTTGGAAGTTGAGCCGCCAACATGTCAACGGGCATGTGGCTGGCTGAGGTTCTTCCTACAAGCAGTGCCTGATGTGGTCAGCCACTCGCCCCTGGAAAGCTGAGCTGACTGTGTTGGCCAGCCTGGCTAGCGCAGAAATGGAAGCCGTGGCCAAGAGTTTCCTTCATGTAAGCACCTCCCATGTTCATAAAAACAAGCAGTTGAACAGACAGCCATTGTGTACAATGGCTTGTTGTATCAGCCGCTTGGGGTGGTCTCAGTGTGCCTGCTGTTGCTGGAAGCCGCTTGGAAGTCAACACACACACCCGCGCTGCTGCCAAGGCTTTAACTCCGCCGTAAGTGCTTCAGAGAAGGGCTGCCAGTGGGAGCTGCCATTGTACCTGCTGCGGAAGGGCCTGGACGTGGTTGGATTCTCATTTGCAGCTATGGCCTAGGCCACAAAGAGTCAACACCCTATAAATCTAGTCAGCAAGGTGCCCCCGGGAAGCTTCTGCCCAAATGACATGAACAAACAGAAAGAGGAAGTCGGAAGCAAACCATTGAGGTCACACGTCAATCATCCAGCATACAGCAGGCATCAGAAGGTATTTCGATATTTGGCGCGTAAGTCAAGAGTGGCATTGCGAAGGCCGCTACTCGAATGTCTCAAATGTAGGCCACCCATGCCAAGCGTTGGGGCCAAGCTGCGCGGCTGAGGGTTCACCGGTGCCATCAGCGGCTGCAGCCAGGCAGGGGCTCGGAGGGCGCATGGCTTACTTTCCCTGAACTGACGGCATTTCATATTGCCGGCGTTGGCAAGTTCCTTGATCCTTGAGCCAAGCCACACAACTTGGTGTTCAAACTCAACTCTGAATCACCAATCCTTATGCCAGATGGTAGTGGGTGCCCTTGTAGCGTCCCACTACGGATTGCGATTGGGATGCGGGATCCCACATTATCACAGCCCAGCACGAGCCTAGCGTTTGTAAGCTTTGGGCACCACGGCGCAGGCAGCATACTGGGAGATGGCGACGCTGCTGTTTTTTGCAATGCCCGTGCAGCTTGCCGTAGCCTTGGCTTCCGTCCAATGACCTCAGGCTGTGAGCATGTTGTTTTTGACCAGGCAGAGCCAGTGTTCTCGGTGCGTGCCGCCAGCTTTTTCAAAATACGGGTCAGCAAAAGTGATACAGGGCCAAATTCTTGGGACAAGCAGAGCTTCCCATTGATTGGATGCCAATTTATCCTTCTGTTTTTTCATTTTTTTTTGTTTTGGGGGGGGGGGTTAGAGTCAATCTCTGCTTGCTGTCGGCCTTCCAATGCATTGCGCGGGTTCCTTCCACGGAGGTCGAGCCCAACATGTTCAGCCGCAACGCCTGGAGCCTGGAATGAGCTGACAGGTGGTGGGGTGGTGCGGCTTTGGACTGCGGAAGCTTCGCAGGATGACAAGGGAAAATGAACATGGACTGCTTGATTCCCCCGTTCCTGAGTAAGGCTGTGGCTTGCCAATGGCGCCTGGCGTCAGACCTCAGACGTGGAGGCGCGGGCTAGGAGGCAGGTGACCTGTGGGGTCAGCCAGGGAGAGGAGGCCCAGCAACCCGAAGCCAAACCTCGAACTGACCCAATAAAGAGCAACAGATTGCCCAGGCCTGTGATAGATCAGAGCCATACTGGCCCCAATGAGCATGACATGCTCCATGTAAAAGCCAAGTGCCGTCTTGGAAGCCGGGAGTTAGCATGTAGCTACTGCAGGACACAACTGAGCAGCCGTAGTGGTTTTGTTATGGGTGCGGCACTTGTCTTGCTGCCCTTTGGGCAAGGCAGCGCAGATGTGGTGAGCTACAACGAGCCTTGGAAGACAACGGCCGCAGTGCCAATACTACGTGTTGCCACAACGCAATGCTTTGAGACTTTGAAACGCGTTGGCGGTCGCTTTCCTGAGTGCTGTGCCGATGTCGACATGGCTTTGTGAGGCGTTTCAGAGGTTCAGATGCTTGCTCCCGCCCCTGGCAGAATGAATGCCTCTTTCTGAGGCGCTTTTGAGTTACCCTCGGCCCTGGACTTCTTCCATGTGGCTCCTGGTAGCCATGGCCCAGGCAGGTTGCACAGATGCACAGGAGTCAGATATTTGAGTAACATTTTTTGGTGTTTGTGCAGGCCAGGCGGGGCGTTTGGGTAGGCACAAGGGCTCAAGAGGCTCAGGGTCTTGGCAAGGAGTGAGCGTCTGGAGCCGCTGTCGTGTTGATTTGGAGGATGGGGCCAGAGATATACAGCAGCATGCCTTTGGCTGGCAACTGTTGGCGTTGTGGGTGCCCCATGCTGTCTGGTGAATCCTGTCTTGCTCCTTTGCCAGCGGCTAAAGGGCAGCCACAGGTGAAGCTCCCAGGTTGACGAGCAACGCAATGCATGCCCATAGCGATTTCTCCACAATCCCCTCCATGATAAAGCGACAAGGCTGAGATGTGTCATACTTGATTGTATGTGTTGTCAATCCTGTCTGTTTTTTTTCACACAGGCCTTGCTGCAGCCCAACTTGCTCACCTACAGCAGTGCTCTGCTGGCTTTGAAGGGCAGATGGTGTCACGGGCCGCTGGACCGCACAGCACGATGGAGGCAGTGACACTTTGTAAGGAGACTCGATTGGATGAAGGCACAGAAGCCCAAGAGGCCTGCAGGATGACTGTACAAGGTTCAACTTTTAGTCATTTGAATGGCTTGTCGAGCTGGGAGTTGTCAGAGTCAGTAAACCAGAATCCAACATGGCATGCGGCAGTGGCAAGAGAGCGTCTCGCGAATGTGGACCACCTCGTTGTTGCCCTAAAATGCAAAGCCAAGGCTAAACATCTTCAAGGACATGGAGGGCCATGTCCACCAAGACACCATCAGTGTTGGGCTTAGCGGCATCCTGTCCGGACGAAATCCATGTCGCACCACCTAAGAAGCCCTGGTTTCTGATGATCCCCCTGAAAGTTCCAAGCAACGCTCTGGTTTCAGCCATGGTTTCCAAGTGCTGCGAAACGGATCTCGTCCACCCACAGTAGCCACTGAAAATGGCCCAGGCTTCAACTCAATGCTGGGCGCCAGGCCCGCCTGGTGCGGTGCTTATCCCTGTGTAGAGTGCTGTGGGACGGTGCGCGCAGTGACCGAGAAAATGGATAACTGGGTATGGGTCAAAATAGAGCACAGGAATTGGACCGCAGGTTAAATCGTCCTTCTTTCCATTTACCAGGGCTCCATTTGTTGACCCACAACCAACGATAATGTTGACCCCGGAGAGATATAAACCGGTTTATTGGTAGGTGCTCACCTCCAATAGTGATGACTCTCCACTAAAGGGGCAGCCCCTATGAATCAAGGGGGTTATTCATCTGCGGTGCCCAGTTCTGAAAGTTTGCTCGGCGCCCAGGCAAGCGGCGTGGAGTCTGCTTGGCAGTCTTTCAGCGCATCGGCTCTCTCCAACTGCACCCGAGCAGCAGAGCATTGGGACGTTCCGCCAGGGCGCTTTCATTCCACTTGGCAGGTTGCTGGAAATGGGCATGCGGGGTGTGGGCAATGAAAGCCGGTGCGTTTGGTTCTAGTTGGATGAAAAAAATATCCTAGGCCCAAAAAACATCTAGATTGCGACTGCATCCGCTCAGCCTTTCTACCCAGCGGAAGCTCGTGCCCAGGGCCCAGCTTTCGGATGGCTTCCGGCCTAAGGCGGTGAGCTACGGATGTGCCATCGGCACCTGCGAGGCGGGCTCCGTCAGGCGTCGTGAACCGCAATGGGCTGCCTGGGTCCCCCAGCTAGGTGCCCGTTCTCACCGTTTCTTTTTCCCAAAAGCATCTCTGATGCTTGGGTTCTGCTTTAGGTTTTCTCTTAAGGTGCCTGGGAGCGATACAAGCTGTGACGACGGAGATAAGAAGGGATTTCCATTTCGTTGTGCTGCAGACCGGGCGTGCGATGCTGGCTGGGGGTGCAGACCGGGCGTACGAGGCTGGCTGGGGGGAAGGCGGTGTGGTGCAGACTGGGTGCGCGAGACTGGCGCGGTGGACGCTCGTCACAAGCGGAAACCGCCCCCGAGCGAGACTGGCGCGGGGGACGCTCGTGACAGGCCGAAACCGCCCGCGAGCCAGACGGGCGCGGGGGACGCTCGTGACAGGCCCCCCGAGCGAGACTGGCGCGGGGGACGCTCGTGACAGGCCGAAACCGCCCCCGAGCGAGACGGGCGCGGGGGACGCTCGTGACAGGCCGAAACCGCCCCCGAGCGAGACGGGCGCCGGGACGCTCGTGACAGGCCGAAACCGCCCTCGAGCGAGACGGGCGCGGGGGCCGCTCGTGACAGGCCGAAACCGCCCCCGAGCGAGACGGGCGCGGGGGACGCGTGACAGGCCGAAACCGCCCCCGAGCAAGACGGGCGCGGGGGACGCTCGTGACAGGCCGAAACCGCCCCCCAGCGAGACTGGCGCGGTGGACGCTCGTGGGGGACGCTCGTGAGAGGCCGAAACCGCCCCCGACAGGCCCGAAACCGCCCCCGAGCGAGACTGTCACGGTGGACGCTCGTGACATGCGGAAACCGCCCGCGAGCGAGACTGGCGCGGGGGACGCTCGTGAGAGGCCGAAACCGCCCCCAAGCGAGACGGGCCCGGGGGACGCTCGTGACAGGCCGAAACCGCCCCCGAGCGAGACTGGCACGGTGGACGCTCGTGACATGCGGAAACCGCGCGCGAACGAGACTGGCGCGGTGGACGCTCGTGACAAGCGGAAACCGCCCCCCGAGCGAGACTGGCGCGGGGGACGCTCGTGACAGGCCGAAACCGTCCGCGAGCGAGACGGGCGCGGGGGACGCTCGTGACAGGCCGAAACCGCCCCCGAGCGGGACGGGCGCGGGGGACGCTCGTGACAGGCCGAAACCGCCCCCGAGAGCGAGACTGGCGCGGTGACAGGCCGAAACCGCCCCCGAGCGAGACTGGCGCGGTGGACGCTCGTGACAAGCGGAAACCGCCCGCGAGCGAGGCTGGCGCGGGGGACGCTCCGAAACCGCCCCTGAGCGAGACGGGCGCGGGGGACGCTCGTGACAGGCCGAAACCGCCCCCGAGCGAGACTGGCGCGGTGGACGCTCGTGACATGCGGAAACCGCCCGCGAGCGAGACTGGCGCGGTGGACGCTCGAACCGCCCCCGAGCGAGACGGCCCCCGAGCGAGACGGGCGCGGGGGACGCTCGTGACAAGCCGAAACCGCCCCCGAGCAAGACGGGCGCGGGGGACGCTCGTGACAGGCGGAAACCGCGTTCGAGCGAGACTGGCGCGGTGGACGCTCGTGACAGGCGGAAACCGCTTTCGAGCGAGACTGGCGCGGTGGACGCTCGTGACAAGCGGAAACCGCCCCCGAGCGAGACGGGCGCGGGGGACGCTCGTGACAGGCCGAAACCCCCACCGAGCGAGACGGGCGCGGTGGACGCTCGTGACAAGCGGAAACCGCCCTCGAGCGAGACTGGCGCGGTGGACGCTCGTGACAAGCGGAAACCGCCCCCGAGCGAGACGGGCGCGGGGCACGTTCGTGACAGACCGAAACCGCCCCCGAGCAAGACGGGCGCGGGGGACGACGAAACCGCCCCCGAGTGAGACGGGTGCGGGGGACGCTCGTGACAGGCCGAAACCGCCCCCGAGCGAGACTGGCGCGGTGGACGCTCGTGACAGGCGGAAACCGCCCTTGAGCGAGACTGGCGCGGTGGACGCTCGCGACAAGCGGAAACCGCCCGCGAGCGAGACTGGCGCGGTGGACGCTCGTGACAAGCGGAAACCGCCCCCGAGCGAGACGGGCGCGGGGGACGCTCGTGACAGGGCGAAACCGCCCCCGAGCGAGACGGGCGCGGGGGACGCTCGTGAAAGGCCGAAACCGCCCCCGAGCGAGACTGGCGCGGTGGACGCTCGCGACAGGCGGAAACCGCCCTCGAGCGAGACTGGCGCGGTGGACGCTCGTGACAAGCGGAAACCGCCCGCGAGCGAGACTGGCGCGGTGGACGCTCGTGACAAGCGGAAACCGCCCCCGAGCGAGACGGGCGCGGGGGACACTCGTGACAGGCCGAAACCGCCCCCGAGCGAGACGGGCGCGGGGGGACGCTCGTGACAGGCCGAAACCGCCCGCGAGCGAGACTGGCGCGGTGGACGCTCGTGACAAGCGGAAACGAGACGGGCGCGGGCGAGACTGGCGCGGAGGACGCTCGTGACAGGCCGAAACCGCCCTCGAGTGAGACTGGCGCGGTGGACGCTCGTGACATGCGGAAACCGCCCGCGAGCGAGACTGGCGCGGTGGACGCTCGTGACATGCGGAAACCGCCCGCGAGCGAGACTGGCGCGGTGGACGCTCGTGACATGCGGAAACCGCCCGCGAGCAAGACTGGCGCGGTGGACGCTCGTGACAAGCGGAAACGAGACGGGCGCGGGCGAGACTGGCGCGGAGGACGCTCGTGACAGGCCGAAACCGCCCGCGAGCGAGACTGGCGCGGTGGACGCTCCTGACAGGCGGAAACCGCCCGCGAGCGAGACTGGCGCGGTGGACGCTCGTGAGATGCGGAAACCGCCCACTGGCGCGGTGGACGCTCGTGACAGGCGGAAACCGCCCGGGAGCGAGACTGGCGTGGTGGACGCTTGTGACATGGGGAAACCGCCCGCGAGCGAGACTGGCGCGGTGGACGCTCGTGACATGCGGAAACCGCCCGCGAGCGAGACTGGCGCGGTGGACGCTTGTGACATGCGGAAACCGCCCGGGAGCGAGACTGGCGCGGTGCATGCTCGTGACATGCGGTTTAAACCGCCCGCGAGCGAGACTGGCGCGGTGGACGCTCGTGACATGCGGAAACCGCCCGCGAGCAAGACTGGCGCGGTGGACGCTCGTGACACGCGGAAACCGTTCGCGAGCGAGACTGGCGCGGGGGACGCTCGTGACATGCGGAAACCGCCCGCGAGCGAGACTGGCGCGGTGGACGCTCGTGACATGCGGAATCCGCCCGCGAGCAAGACTGGCGCGGTGGACGCTCGTGACACGCGGAAACCGCCCGCGAGCGAGACTGGCGCAGCGGACGCTCGTGACAGGCGCAAACCGCCCGCGAGCGGGACTGGCGCGGTGAACACTACAGGCGGAAACCGCCCGCGAGCGAGACTGGCGCGGTGGACGCTCGTGACAGGCGGAAACCGCCCGCGAGCGAGACTGGCGCGGTGGACGCTCGTGACATGGGGAAACCGCCCGCGAGCGAGACTGGCGCGGTGGACGCTCGTGACATGCGGAAACCGCGAGCGAGACGGGCTCGGTGAACGTTGTGACATGCGGAAACCGCCTGCGAGCGAGACTGGCGCGATGGACGCTCGTGACATTCGGAAAGCGCCCGCGAGCGAGACTGGCGCAGCGGAGGCTCGTGACATGCGGAAACCGCCCGCGAGCGAGACTGGCGCGGTGGACGCTCGTGACATGCGGAAACCGCCCGCAAGCGAGACTGGGGCGGTGGACGCTTGTGACACGCGCAAACCGCCCGCGAACGAGACTGGCACGGTGGACGCTCGTGACACGCGGAAACCGTTCTGGCGCGGGGGACGCTCGTGACATGCGGAAACCGCCCGCGAGCGAGACTGGCGCGGTGGACGCTCGTGACATGCGGAAACCGCCCGCGAGCGAGACTGGCGCGGTGGACGCTCGTGACAGGCGGAAACCGCCCGCGAGCGAGACTGGCGCGGTGGACGCTCGTGACAGGCGGAAACCGCCCGCGAGCGAGACTGGCGCGGTGGACGCTCGTGACATGCGGAAACCGCCCGCGAGCGAGACTGGCGCGGTGGACGCTCGTGACAGGCGGAAACCGCCCGCGAGCGAGACTGGCGCGGTGGACGCTTGTGACATGGGGAAACCGCCCGCGAGCGAGACTGGCGCTCGCCCCCGAGCGAGACTGAAACCGGCGCGGTGGAGGCTCGTGACATGCGGAAACCGCCCGCGAGCGAGACTGGCGCGGTGGACGCTCGTGACATGCGGAAACCGCCCGCGAGCGAGACTGGCGCGGTGGACGCTCGTGACATGCGGAAACCGCCCGCGAGCGAGACTGGCGCGGTGGACGCTCGTGACATGCGGAAACCGCCTGCGAGCGAGACTGTGAAGCGGTGGACACTCGTGAAAGGCGGAAACCGCCCGCGAGCGAGACTGGCGCGGTGGACGCTCGTGACATGCGGAAACCGCCCGCGAGCGAGACTGGCGCAGCGGACGCTCGTGACATGCGGAAACCGCCCGCGAGCGAGACTGGCGCGGTGGACGCTCGTGACATGCGGAAATCGCTCGCGAGCGAGACTGGCGCGGTGGACGCTCGTGACATGCGGAAACCGCCCGCTTGCGAGACTGTCGCGGTGGACGTTCGTGACATGCCGGCGAGCGAGACTGGCGCGGTGGACGCTCGTGACATGCCCGGCTCCATGTGAACAGCCCGGCGCTACCTGACCCGAACAAACGGTGCCAATGTGTCTAGGACAAACCCTCTCTTCAGAAGCTGTAGCCTCTTGGGGTTCGCCCTACTTATTTGGAAGCAGCCTGGAAGCACGTTGACATGAATATGCTGAGCACACTCGGCCCAAACAAAAGGGCGCATGAACATCCGAACAGCTGACCCCGGTCTACGCAGATCGTGGTTCCACTGTGTCTCAGACTTGTTTCGGACAGGCGTCAGACCCACCAAGTGACCGAGGCTTGTCCACACCGAGCCCCCCGCAAAAGCGCAGCGCCGGCCCCGTCTCCACACACCTGCGGCGAATCCACCCAACTTGCCATCCACACGCATCCGATTGACAACGCGCGCGGCCCTTTCCACAAAGTCACCAGTTGCAATTTGTTGCGAATGGGAAAATAGGTGGAGAAACTAACGAATCCGAGCAAGCTTACCAAGGAAGTTTGTGAAGGCCACGTGCACGGCTCCACGTGAACAGCCCGGCGTTCCAGGTGCGCCAACATTGTCATTTTTGCCGCACACCTGACCCAAACAAATGGTGCCAATGTGTTTCTAGGACGAACCCTCTCTTCAGAGTCTGTGGCCTCTTGGGGTTCGCCCTACTTATTTGGAAGCAGCCTGGAAGCACGTTGACATGAATATGCTGAGCACACTCGGCCCAAACAAAAGGGCGCATGAACATCCGAACAGCTGACCCCGGTCTACGCAGATCGTGGTAACACTGTGTCTCAGACTTGTTTCAGACAGGCGTCAGACCCACCAAGTGACCGAGGCTTGTCCACACCGAGCCCCCCGCAAAAGCGCAGCGCCGGCCCCGTCTCCACACACCTGCGGCGAATCCACCCAACTTGCCATCCACACGCATCCAATTGACAACGTGCGCGGCCCTTTCCACAAAGTCACCAGTTGCAATTGGTTGCGAATGGGAAAATAGGTGGAGAAACTAACGAATCCAAGCAAGCTTACGAAGCAAGTTTGTGAAGGCCACGTGCACGGCTCCATGTGAACAGCCCGGCGTTCCAGGTGCGCCAACATTGTCATTTTTGCCGCACACCTGACCCAAACAAATGGTGCCAATGTGTTTCTAGGACAAACCCTCTCTTCAGAGTCTGTGGCCTCTTGGGGTTCGCCCTACTTATTTGGAAGCAGCCTGGAAGCACGTTGACATGAATATGCTGAGCACACTCGGCCCAAACAAAAGGGCGCATGAACATCCGAACAGCTGACCACGGTCTACTCAGATCGTGTTGTAACACTGTGTCTCAGACTTGTTTCAGATGGGTGTAGAGCGAGCTTATGCCTGGTTTCCAATTTGAGAGTGGTAGTTTGTGCGGATCCATTTTCGGATTTCTGCGATTGGTTCTTCATGATAAATCGGATGACTTCGTGCCTTCCATGTAGTGCGGGGCCTGTCATGTTTCACCCGTGCCTTTGCCTGTTTCTCTGTGCTTGAGTCGCGGTTGCTCCCCTTCTTCATCTGTTTGGGGTTGATTTCCCAACTGTGAACAACTTAAATCTTGGTTTGCCTTCGGACCCTTGAGCCGGAAAACAACGGGATCCACATGCCATGGGGAGTGAGGCTGGTTTGCTTTTGGGTTCCCGGGCTCCTCTTGTTTGCGGGAGGGTTCCCCTACTAACATAGACTACAGAAAAAAAAAGGGTACCTAGTTGCCCGGGGCGGGAAGGGGGTGTGCGAGACTTTTCACGGCACGCCGCAGCAAACTGCATTCGCTGCCACGTGCCAGACAATGCCAGGCTGCCGACACTGCCGCATACTGGGATGTAGTGGGCTCCCAGATTTGCCCTCGATGACTGCGCCTGACGAGGCAAGTTCAAAGCTTCCGGCTGACCATGGCACACTTTGGGTTGAAGAGAGCGGTGCTACGCAGTGCTCAGTCAGAAGGAGTGTTCTAGGATGGGAATTCAGGACCACTTTGACATGCTGAGCTCTCATGCACAGGTCAACACCATTGAGGACCTGTGCTGGTGGCGTTGCAGCGCCGCCAAGCAGAGCTATTGAGCTGCCAAGCTTCTGAGCCATGGCGCGGCTGTCCAACCTGACGCAGCCCAAGACGGAAGCTGTCAGCGAGCAGTTGCCTAAGCCGCGCAACACGAATGGACGACAGAAGCGGGGGATGCCCTTCAGTTTCAACCTCTCGACAGCCCTCACCTCCCAGGGAAACTGGGCATCTCCGAAGATGGGCGCAGACGTGCTGGTACCAGCGCCGGGCGGGCGCCGTCCGACGGTTGCAAAAAGTGATGCGCTCGCCGCGCCTTCCGGCCTGTGCCTCGTCCGCATGAAGTTTTGGGCAGGTGATCAGTGGCAGCACGCGCTGGCGGTGCTGTTGGCCATGGACCAGCTTCAGGCTCTGTGGCGAAGGGCTCGAGCAGAATGAAGGTCGCTCAGTGGTTCTGTTTACTCAATGCCGGTCCACTGCCCTTAATTCCAAGCCGGGAAAGGCACTGGTTCTCCGGCACGCGGCGCATCGGCAATTCCATTTCTGGAGTGTGCCTGCCGCAGGTGAGAGCAGATACAGTGGCCTTTGGAGCAAGCATCACTGCCTGCGAGCGAGGCCGGCTATAAACTCCGCTGTTGTTGCTTCATGCTGGGGTCGTTTCGATGCTGGAAGTGCTGATGGGATGCCCCATGTCGCCTTTGATGTCACGACGCTGTTCCCAGAACAGCACCAAGCTGAACCTTTGCTAGCCCCAACATCTCAGCACACACACACACACCCTATGTACCTGCCTTGCGCATACGTAGGTAGCCAGTGGGAGCAAGCGGTGAGTCTTCTGCGGGCGATGGATGGCATCACAGTGCATCGGGACGTCGTAAGCTACAACGCGGCAGTGAGTGCCTGTGAGAATGTGGGGCAGCGGCCCAGTTGCAACCAGGTGCCAGGTTAAGACAAGAGAAGTGTCATGGGTGTGTTTGGCGGGGTGTCCTTTTTTGTTGTTTTTCAGGGAGACCAACTGGAAACTAGCCAGTTGTCGTCCTCATTTGGGGTAGTCTAGGCTGCAAGCAGGTGAACTGTCATGACACGCCTTGCAAGTTCAAGTAGGATGTATTTGAAGGATGGCTCATCCGCTCAGGTGGCTGGCAGCTTTGCAGCTCTTGCACCCTGACTTCGTGAATTGGGATTGCCAGTTCCGACTGCGAGTTCCCATCGCCGTCGCTAGATGAGGTCTTGTTGGACCCTGGGCATTCAGAGGGGGTCCCTTCCCTCACTCCGCGATACGGTTGGTGGGTCACAGTGGGTCGCCATGCAGCACGCCTGCCACTGCACAGGAAGATGGATGATATCAATTAAGCATTTGTTGTTTGTAATCTATCGCTTTAGTAAGGTTCATGGAATCCCAGATGCGATGTCGAAAGTGGGGCTCAGGCATTGAAACTCGGCACTGCGACCTGAGAACTCAGGGATGCCATGGGTGCAGCTACCATCCATCCCGATGCGCAGCTCGGAGCAAGTGCGCTGAACAAAAGCTGCTCTTGGGGGTTGAATCGCGTTTGGCTCTGGGTCAAAACCTCTGGCACCATTTTGGGCTAGGTGCACCTCCATTTTAGTCTATTATTGTGGGGATCGGGATCTTCACTTGGGGCATGGGGTTTTGACCCATGGCCATATCTGCACCTTTGTGGTTCCCATGAGCTACCCCGATTTCCCGAACCTGCCACAGCCACCCAGGCATTGCCCTGTCCGCTCGGTGACACCAAGGATCACCTTCAACAGTTGCATCTCAGCCTGCGAGAAAGGGCAGCAGTGGCAGGCCTGCATTTCTGCCATAAATGTCCGGATGTCGTGCAAGGTGTTTTTTGCGCAGCACCCATGAGAAAACCGGTTCCGACATTTGTGGAGCGGAATGGCTGCTTTTGATCGAGGCAGCACTCAAATCACAAATTTGCTGTCCTAGTAAAGTCCTGTCCTGTTACTAAAGCGAAAGCAAGCCCAATTCTGGCCTGGCTGGCTAGTCAGCTAGTCCGGGACTGGTCCGCAGGCCAGAATAGGCTCCGGACTTCTGTGGCTTGTCCATGCAGGTTGCCCTGGTTCTCCTCCAGCTGATGTACACTGTTGGCCCGCACCCGGACTTGATCAGCTGCAATGCCGCAACTTGTCAGCGGAAAGGGCCGCTGCATCGATGGGTAAAGGCCAGACAGAACGATCATGTGAATTGGCAGCAGCATACTCCTACATTGATGCTGCTGTTAAGGCACTACAAAACAAGGTCCAAATTTTGAGAATAGGGACGTAGCTGGAAGCCGGACAAGAAATTGCAAGAATACGCTTTAGTGCCGAAAGTTGCGGCTGCAGGGGTCAATGTGACACCATGGGTTCGAAATGCTTTGACCTTGACACCGGGTTTCTTGGTCAATGAGGAAGTAACAAGCCATCAGGACTGCTACTGGGGTTCGTGCATAGCAAAGCAAAGATGCGCCCAAATGCGCCCGATCTTGTGTTGACGCAGGTGACTCACCTCGCTTTTGGTTGAAATTGCCGCGCTCTCCAAGGCCATCAGTGCCTGTGCCCAATGCAGCGAGTGGCGGGTTGCTCTGTGGCTGCTAGGTTTGGCCGAGGTGCTTGGACACAAAGCGGCCGCTAATGAGAGACCAGGGAACGGTGAAGCCAAACGGAAGGGCGTGCGCCCAGAGGAACCTAAAGCCTTTGTTGGTCCCTTCTGCTGAGATGCGTTCCTTGTGGAATCCAATAGGCTGCATGGTGGCACGCAGTGAGTAAGCACTTGGCCTGTGGGCGCCGCCATACCTCCAGGCCCCCAATGGCATCAGCTTCAGCGTGTCTTGCCTGCACGCAGCTTTTGACTCGACCATAGCGTCTTCAGGCATCGGAACGAGTTTGAAGATGCTTATGGCAAGAAACAACCATACGAGTTAAGGCAGCCATCAGTGCTTGCGAAAAAGCGTGGCAGTGGCAGGCAGGGACGGGCCCAATGTCTCTAGGCACTGCCGTCCTCAGCGAAAACCTCCTTCCGCTTGCATTCTTCAAGAATTCCTGCCAAGTCATCCATCCCATTCGAAATGGCTTGGAGGCTCGGCTCCAACCCATTCTAACGCGCCCTGTACCGCGGGACTCCGGACTCTGCCTTAGAAAGGTGCAGTTCGGTTCCAGGCCTTGGTTTTACCCCGGAAGCTTGACAGTCGTTTGCCCAATGAGATAGCCATTGGATAGAAACCTGAAAACCCGACTTGGCCACGCAAACTCGATGCGGCAGCACGTGGAGTCTCAATGCGGATTTGCCCACGCGAAGTTCACTCGCAAAGGTTGCTGTTAGCCTTGTACACTTGAATGGCAGGTGGCTTGCAGCCTGCTTCAGGAGATGCAAGCGCGGCACGTGCGAAGCAACGCAGCTCGGTAAGAAAGGTATGTTTATGTTTTTATTGTTTTTTCTCCTCTTTTTTTAGCGAGAAAGGTTTCGCCCCATGACCCCACAAGTTTCACCTTGGGAAACCGAGTCAATGGCGATGCCGGAATCTCGTCCAAGGTCATCGCCTGCAATGCAGCCCTCAGTGCCTGTGAGAGCTGTGGGGAGTGGCAGCGCGCCTTGGTGCTGCTGAGCCTCGGCAGTGAAGCGAACCGACCTATCCTTGACGGCTATTGGGGTGGATCTTTAGACAAAAAAACACTTGTTGGTTGACATGAAGTGGGTGCCACAAAGAGCGAAACTCTTTGCAGAGGGGGTCAACAGCAACAAAGTATCCTGGTGGAATAACTTTGGGGTATTCCACCCCCAACATGCGAAGGAGTCCCTGTTCAAATGGGATGTTGGTTGACAATGGGTTCGCCAGCAAAGACCTGGGCTGCATGAGTTGGACAGAAGAAGTGTGCCAAGCCTTATCATTTCTTGGATGCTCCCGTTCGGGCACACAGGGCGTCAGGCCAAGGTCCGTCGCCACCTGACATCTGAGGGCGGCGATGCCAGCGCTGAGCTTGACGCCCGACAGCATCACCTTCAACGCGGCGCTGAGCGCCTGCGCCTGCGAAGGCCCCCCGGCACGATACGGCACGTGACGCCATGCCATGACCCGTTCTGCGCCACCGAACAGACGAGTGCCTTGGCAACTGAGGCGAATGGCAGTTGGCTTTGCACCTCTTGAGCTTATTTGCGGACGAACGGCTGGGTGCAGATGACATCAGCTACAATTCGGCCATCAGCGCGTGCGCCAAAGGAGCCCCACAGAGCTTCGGGTGTTCAGAACAGCAGGCAAGGGACCAAGGCTGGCATAAGGCGTCTCTTTCAAACCTGGGACTTGCGAGGAGACCAGTGGGAACGAGCACTTTGGATTTTCTCCAACTTCGAGCTTCTTTGCTGAATGGACAGCCATAATCAGTCTTGAACCACGTGCACACAAGCAATAATAACCAAAACTTCATCAAAGAGCTGCATATCACATGAAATCACATGTTGGGGGCTCAATGCGTCAGAACTTGACATGGAGCATTAGATCACGGTGGGCTTCTCACGTTTGTTGAGCCAAGCAACCCTGATTCATGTGTTGTGGGATGATTGTTTCTTCAGCAGGGCCCGCAAGCTCCTGTTGCTTTTAATATCTGAATCAACGCATCTTGCCACCCGCGATAGAAGGCCAGCCACACAGCAGCCCGCCGATGTACGGTGCGACATTAAAAAGACTTGGTGCGTGGCTGACTGACAGCCAGCAAAGGGGGTGGCTGACTCAGGTCCCAGTCTGTGCGCCGCGACTTGATTTCTTACAATGCCGCAGCATGGCTGCAAACCTGTCGTGAGGGCCGACCTTGGTGTTGGTGGTGGTGGCACAGAGAAAGCTGCCCCATTCCCAACCCCCACCTGTAGGATGTTGGCACGGTTTTCGAGGAGCTGAGTCGCTGTTTTGCGCGGATGCGCATCAGGATGAGGTTTTTGCAAGGCCCTCCCTTCATAAGTAGGCAATTTTGAGGCCTGCAGCTTATAGAATGACATTTTTTCGCGCAAGCACCGCAATTAGTAACCTGCTGGTTTGCGTTGATTTGGCTTTGCATCCTTCACTTTGCCCAAAGCCGGCGAGGCCTTTTCAAGGCCTGAGCAGGGATTGCGGCTGCTTTGTAGCATACTGGAACAACCTCTCCTCACAAAACTGAGCTACAAGTGACTAGGGATCTATCTTATTTGCCAATTTGTTGACTGAACCTAGCGACATGGCATTGTTCAAAAACCTCATCGTCGATTTTCAGGGACCCGGATGGGTATGCAAGACGAGAGCAACCATCCCAACTTGAGAAGCTGAAAATGATTTTGATGGGCCAACCTGCTTAACCCCGACAGTTTGATTTTGAGCCACGTCCATATCTTAGCCACAGCTTCTGGAACCGCTGAAACATGGCGGCCACAACTCTCTCAGCAGCGTCAAGCGCGAATTGCTTGAGGCCATCAGTGCCTGCGCCCGGGGGCGGCAGTGGCGACGCGCTTTGCAGCTGCTGGGGGCAATGCCTGCAGAGTCGCTGGAGCCGGGCCATTGAGTTGATCAGCTTCTAGGTCCCCAGGCAGGTGCCCTTTTGCCCGTTTTTGGGGGAGGGTTCCCCTACTAAAACAGACTACAGAAAAAGGTTGGTACCCTTATTCTATCCTTTGTGCTGGAGGACCTAGCCTTTTGATGTTCTATTTTGGTGGCTGCAAGTTCGCATCTCTCCAAGGGACCTGGCAACACAAGGCCATTCTGCAGCCATCGGCCTGTCCCTTGTGTAAAGCGCTGCGTTTCATAGGTGTGCTTTTTAGCCTTTCACCTGGGTTGCAGAAACGTCCTGGCAACAGATGGTGCGCAGCAAGCAGTGGCAGCAAGCTGCGCCCAGTGCCAGAAATTGCGTGCACGGACTGTGGAACATCAGCAGGCTTGGGCGAGACGGTGGTTTCAATGAACACGGCTTTGGCTTGAGGGCCAGGCAATCACTGCTTCAACATGCTTCATCAAAGGGCACAGCTGTGCAAGAATTTGCATACATATATATATATATATACATATATGGTATCACAAGAGATTAATGTGAGCCTTATTGACTGGTCATATTGGTGTTAAGCCATTATTGGAGCCCATTGGGATGCATTCTAAATCAAGCCGCCCACGCCTTTGTCCAACCACAAGTTTACCAGACACGCGTCCTTGTTGAAACTGAATTCAGGAGCCAGACGAGATCTCGTTCAATGCCGCCATCAATGCCTGCTGCAAGGGACAGGGCGCAGCACTGGATTCTTCCTCAGGACGGCCATGGCAATGGAGAGACTGGGCTGGGCATGGTAGCTGAATCGATTCCTTCGCCGAGCGTGATGGTTGAGTGAGGGCTGTTTCAAGAGGCCCAGTCTGAATGACATGCACCCTGGTTCCATGTGTGCTTTGCCCACCCTGTAGGGGCCGACGCACGAAGTGCTCCAAGTTGATCTTGGTCGATACTTTTGGGCTAAGGCCCTCCAGGGAGCAAGCATCGTTGCTGTCATAGTCTACCAACGACGCGTGCATTTGCCAAGCTCCATTCGCAGTGTTTGAGTCCCCTTTTTTGGGCAAAGCTGGAAGAAGGATCCAAAAGGAGGTGGCGTTGTCGGCTTCCCTGAGGTTGGCGGCAGGCCTTTTCCACGCTCTCGAAGATGGGGGCTTGTGGTCTTCGGAGCACGGTGATCACCTTGAACTCGGCCATGCTGGCTTGCAAGGCGACAGCAGCCTTTGGGGGTTGGACAGGTTTCCATGTAGGCGGAAGGGCTTTGGTTTGAGTTGGCTTGGTGTGCTTGTCTGTCTTTTCGGAACCTGTTTCGAACAATGTCCTTGGGCCGGTCCTACTGATTAACCCCTGACGCACAAAAAAATCGTGAGAAGTGCGTGATTACTGGACCGACCGTCTGCAAAGCTTTTGAACCAGCGGAAGCAGATGAAAGAATCAGCCAAACAAGCAGGGCGGTTTTGTTAATTTGCTCTTTTGCGAGGTTCCTGGACTTTACAGTTGTCGGAAGGCAGTTTTAGTAGCAACTATAGCAAGTTTGCCATGTTTTTGGTGGGAAGTGGGAGCTATTTTGTTGCCAGGCCCAATGGCAGCTGACTTTGAGCCTCGCCCTAGCCCCGCAGAACGCCATCAGCCACAGCGTGGCCGCCAACGCCTGCAGTGCAGCAGGGCAAATGCCGCCGCTGCGGAAGTTGCTCGTGGCGCTCCAGGAGGAACGAGACCCGTGGATGTTTTTTGGGCGCGCCGAAAAGGGCACTGAGCTCGGTAAGGGGATGCCTTTCGATTTGGTCTCAAGGGAAAGGTGATGAGAAAATCATTGTCGTATTTGACTCTCAGTTGCGGGTGGCTTTGGCTTTCCTATGCATGTCAAAGCACAGCTGGAGTGGGCGCACGCCCTGAGTGTGCAGAGAAAAGTGAAAGGAAGTCAGCCACTTGCCTCTAAAGTTTGAGATGTTCTCAAGTGGCGCCGTGGGGTTACAACGTTACACCATGAAGGACGCCTAGAACTCTTCCGAGGGGTTCTGCCTTGCAATTCCGGTGTCGGCCGTTCAACAATGTTTGAACGACCTTGCGCATGCAGGATGGCTTGCAAGCCAGCCAATTCTTGCAGCTTCTGGCATGAGCAGGTTCGTCGATCAGTGACAGTAGCCTGGCACAAGCGTGGTTTCTTTTCTGTGGGTTTTTCGCGGTTCTGATTCAGCCGGCGGGGTGCCTGGGGTTTGGTCGTTTGGTCGTCTGGTCATGTTTGGTCCTGATCCCAAGGCCTTGGAACTTCTGGCGCGACCATGGATTCGAACACCCGGAGCTCGTTGACACGCATCCCAGACATGAAGGCAAGTCGAGAAGACGCCAGCCCTTAGGTTCGCACTGTCCGGCCGCCAGCTTGGCGAACCCCAGAGATTGATTGTTTATGGGCTCATTGGGTACTCCAAATCTTGAGGGTTCAGAGCATCCCCGAAAGTGTCCACTCGAGTCTGCACGTCGCAGGCCTGGTTGCTTGGCACGCGTGCCTTCAAGAACGAGCCTTTCGCTCTGCATGGGCCACTCTGGACACAACTGCAAATGGCTGCGACTGTCGAGCTGCACGGATCCGGGCAACTTGGTCACCTTGGCGCCGATGGGGCTCCGATGGGGCTGTGAGAGCTTCCGGCGTTGGAAGCGTGCTGCCTGACACCGGAAAAGGCGTGCTGAGCTTGCGCTGCTCCAGCCGGAGGCCAGCAATGGCCAGCACAGAGAAGCACATGACCAAGCTACAGCAAGAATGCAAAATACTGTGACACGTTGCGCAGCCAGTGGGGTTCAGACCTTAGCCGTAGCCATGGCCGACACTGCAGCACTGCTGGAGGTTTGAACAGTCATCCACACTGCTGGAGTTGCCACGGCTTTAGTTCTTTCAACGAATGGTTTGTCGCAAATGGCTCAGTTTCCTTGCAAATGACCATCCAGAATGTGCTCTTTGACCCTGGCTTGGGGAAGCCGTGGTTTTGCGCGGATCGCAGTCGATTAGTGGGTCCCCCAGTCTAAAAAACAGACTACCTCACAAACGGAGGAGCTTCGCCGGAGCCAGGACCGGCTGCGAAAAGAGGCGAGAGGGGGGAGAGATTTGTTTTTGAGGGAAACGGAGGCGCTCGTTTGAGGTGGCTTGAGGTTGTTCAATGTGGTTTGCGGTGGGACATGCTTTGGGGCACGGAAAGCTTGAGGTCCTTAGCGGGCAAGCGCTGATTCTCAACGAGATCAGGACTTGCGACATGTCCTGTTTGTTTCGTGAGACGCAGTTGGTTACTCTAGCCAGGCTGGACCCAACTTAATTTATGCACCCGCCAGCGTGCTTGCCACGCTGACGTGCGGTTGATGTGAGTACGGTATTGTGGCCTCCCCTTGGGCGCTGCCCCTTGGGCGCTGCTTCAGAGGGAGGCCAGCGAAGGCCAAGGTCAGGCGTAACGCATGTCATGCACCACGGTTCCATCGGTTCGAGGAGCTTGCACCAGTACTGGAAGGATCAGCTGGGCGTCCCAAGTTCACCGGGCCCTGGCGTCCCAAGTTCACCGGGCCCCGGCGCCGAAGCCGAGAAGAAGGCCGCCGATGGCAAAGGCGGGAAGTGCAAGTGACAGGCAAGGAAGCATATATGGCTGTGGCTCAAAAACATGGACCCAATACCCCCTGAAACCTGCGTAACCCTGGCTGTTTGATGTTGAGCCGTATGGCGAGAGCCACACGGTTCCCATGATTCGTTTGAAAGCTGTCATGCAGCGCACGCCCATGCAACACCTGTTGCGTTCGCTTGCGCTTGGGGCTCTACCGCAGGTGCAAAGGTTGCCCGCCCCAGCATTTCGGAAGGCTTGTCAAAGGCCTGGCAAGCAGACGCCACGCATGCTTTCCGCAGTTGCTGACTGCAAGGGCTAGCTTCGGTGCAAATCACGTTTGGCTGCAATGCAGGGGCTCGAAGAGTTTACCGACAGCGTTGCCTCTGGGCAGATCAAATGGAAGGGAAGGAGTGAGGGAAGAAGGGAGACAGAGAGAGGGAGAGGAACCAAAAACATGAAAAGGGCGCATTCAGCCTCCTGCTATTGGCCTTGCTGCTGCTGGCCATGGTACTTGAGCATCAGGTCAAAAATATTGAGGGTCTGACCTCTGTCTTTGCAGAGAATATTGGTAGACATGGCGATGTCCCTCATCTTCCAACACCGACGGGCCCTTAGAGCTGGAACATGCTGTGCTTCAGGCCAGGCGAGAGCATCTGCGTGTGCCGCGTGCTCCCAGGAAAAAGCGAGACTCACAGAGCGTCCGCTTCGCAGAGCAGCGTGTGAGTTTGCACCGTGCCACCCTGGCGGGCGCTGAAGTGGAAGAGCTCCTCTTGGACAAGGCTCGCATTTTTAACCGCCTCTGTGCTGAAGTAGTGGACCCGTGAGGCCCCACTGCCTCAGGACCGGGTTCGACCATTCTGTCAAATTCTGTGGGTTGCTGAAAAAGGGACATATCAACATCAAATGCTAGATATGCGTGGTCATCTGTATGCTGAACGCTTGTGCTTCGGTGCTTGCGTCCGGCACTGCAACCATTTGCAACTACAGTTGCAACAGAAGGGTAGTGTTTGTGGTGTTGCTTTGCATGGTTTGCTGTCCAAAGCAACGTTCAGGTGTGCTGACCCGCCGATTTGCTGCTCACATGCTAGCTGCGAGTTTCTTTTCCTTTTGCTTCCACCTTCAGTCACCAGAATCGGCTTGAGTTCCACTCCTCAGGAGGAGCGGCCCAGATCTTCCCAGGTGGATGCTGCGGCCTTCATGCCGGCCACCAGGGAGAAGCTGAAAAGGATCCTTTGCTGCATGGCGACTGTCCAATATGAAGGGGCCTTCCTGGCATTTTCGGCTAAGATGGGCTTAGCCTTCCTGAAAGGCTTGAAGGAGCCCTTGTTGCTGACTGAGTCTCAGGGAAGGCTTTGGGGATTCCAAGAAGGAGAGGAAGCGCACAGACTCGGGTGAGGCGGGGCCCTACTGGCCACGCCCTCAGCGCACTTCCTGTTGCGCCAGGGCATGGCCACGGCAGAAGCGACGCAAGAAGACCAGAGCCTTGGCACACCAAAAGCAAACGCGCCAAGCGAGGGCCAGTTCGCTATGCCCCGTTGCGTGCATGCAGGATCTTGGAAGGGCTCGCTGAAAGTCTCGTTTAGCAGTGAGCCGACTTGGGCTAGCTGCACTTTCGGCCAAGCACCGCCCAACCAGGGGAACAGCAATTCCAATGGCCATGTGTTGCAACAAATGTTGGCTGCCTTCGCAAAGTCTGTCTTCATCATTTTCGCAGAGCTCGGGCGATTTCGCTTGCAGCACACGTGATCCGGCTCCGTTGCATTTTGATGGTGTCTTGCAACTGTGAGCCCAGGAAGCCTGCAACTCCGTCACAAGATGGGAACCGCCGGCATGTCTCAGCTTGAATGCTCTGCCTGGTACTGCACAGCCTGTGAGGGATCGCAGTTGCACCCCAGGGGAAGCCTGTTAGGACCTGCTATACGTTGGGTAATTTCTGCTAGGCACCCTCAATGATTCTATGTTTGGCATGCAGGGTGGGCAGGGCGAGCACGCGCATTGCAGGTTGCAGCTTGGCGTGGATGCACCCAATGCCGCTGAGACAGGTCTTCCCAGGGATGATCAGGATCAATCAAAGAGCTAGGAAACAGTGCGAATGAACTAACAAGCATGACATCCATATCTGCCTTTTCTGACTGAGAACATGGATTTCTACGAGCAAAGCCTAAAGCTAGAGGGCGAACACGACCCTAGCTAGTGACCTTCAATGAATGAAACTTGTCAACCATGAATTCGGTACCTCACCATGACATACACTAACACACACACTTGAACTATTTTATAGATTGATATAATTAATAGAGAACTATATTATTGAATCTTGGTTCTAATAAATTATGAATCATAGTAATATACAATATTTTATTAGTTGAACATTTTGGGGTCTTTGTTCGGATAGATTTCAAGGTGGTTCGGGGCGGTTTTGAATTGAGATGTTTTCGAGGGATTTGATAAAGGGGTTATAAACTTTTATTACGATTATATTTTATTGGGTTTTTACAGGATTGTGGGGTGATATGAATATTATAATTATTATATGATGTTAGGATTTTATTTTATATTAGGAATGATTTTATTAAGGTTTTGATGAGGAATTTATGAGGATTATGAGAAGTTATGAGAATGTTGATGAGGTATTATATTTGGAAATATTACTTGAAATTAATGATTATATAAATTTATAAGATATTATTATTATTATTAAAAAAAAAAAAAAGATTTATATAATATATTAATATATGTGAATATTATTATAAATTTGAAGGTATTAAAATATAGATGAATTATTGTAAATGAGTATTTATATATATATATATATTATTAATATATTTTTTTAAATATAATTAAAATGATGTATTTTCTCTTATATATTGGTACGAGCTCGAGGTCGTATTTCCCGTGTACCGGTAAGCCGTCGTAGCGGTACTCCGGCCGAATCGTAATGTTAGCGGTACTCTGGCCGAATTGTTTGTGTTCCCGAAATTTCGAGGGGTTTTTAACAACTATTCGCGGTGTAACCCGGCTAAATTTTCTCGAGTTTTGGGTCGTTTTCGGCGATATGATATTTAGATTTTTGGATGTTATTCCCATAAATGTCTTTAGAATTTGATGATTTTTGGAAAAAAACACCGGGCAAATTT
The DNA here is from genome assembly GCA_963377175.1 of Effrenium voratum. NCBI lineage: Eukaryota > Dinophyceae > Suessiales > Symbiodiniaceae > Effrenium > Effrenium voratum. Next base: position 203,414 of record CAUJNA010001569.1, read on the forward strand.
TGGGGGAATTTGGGGATTTGTTTGAATCGAGAAAATTTGGCGCTGGGTGTCTCCGTATTTTTGTTTTTCTTTGTGTTTTGTAGTTTGTTGTTGTGTATTTATATTTATCTATTTTTGTAATCTTTGTGCTTTTTTGTCTATCTTTGTGTGTCTTTGTGTATCCTAATTTGTTTCGTTTTGGTGTTTGTGATTCTTTATTTCTATTTGTTTGTTTGTGTTTTCTGTCTTTTGGGTGGTGTTTTCTTGTTTTTTTTTGTCTATTTCTACGTGTTTATATCTGTGTATTTGGTAATGTCTTTATATATTTGTCTTTGTTTTTAGCTTTTTCTTTGTTTGTTTTTGTTTTTACGATATTTTGCTTTTTCGTTACTGTTTTTTTCTATTCTTGCTTTGTTGTTTCCACTATTCATTTTGCTTGCTTGTTTGCTTGCCGATCCCCCCTCTTTCTGTCTTTCTTTTATTCTTTTTTTTTTTCTTTTTTTTTTTTTTGTTATTTTGTTTTTTATTTTATTTTTCTTTTGTTTTTGTTTTTTTCTTTTTTTCTTTGTTGTTCTCTCTTTCTTTCTTTCTTTTTCTTTCTTTTTCTCTTTTTATTCTTTCTTTTTCTCTCTCCTTTTCTCTTTATTTTATAATAAGGTTATTAATTATTAACAAAATAAATAGGTATGTTAAGGTAGGCAAAATACGGCAATTAGGTAGGCAAAGACTAAGACACAAATAAACAAAACAGATAAGCAGACAAAATAAGCCAAACAATGTTAGATAAGCAAATAGAAGCAAATAGGCATAAGTAGACTAGATAAATAAATATGTAAACAAATAAGTAATAAGCAAGTAGGCAAGTAGTAAGCAAGTAGATAAGTAGGAAGAAACAAAAAGGTAAATCGATAGAAATAATCAAATAAATGAGTACAAAATACATAGGTGATCAAATAAAATAGGCAAACAAAGGCAAATAGAAACAAATAAATAAAAATAATTAATTAAAGATAAATTAAAATAGAATCACAAATTAATTCCGATATACAAATAACAAATGTAGGCAATGACAAACAGAAGAAGGCAAACAGACGCAAGTAGAGGCAAATAGTGATTCACAAATATTAATAAATATATAATAAATACATAATGATAAATTAGTAATTATAAATAACCAATATAGTAAATAAAAAACACAACATATTCTAAGAAACAAATAATAATATATATATATAAATAATAATAAATATATATATATATAAATATAAATATACATAAATAAATATATATAAATAAATATATATAAATAAATATATAAATATATAAATATATAAAAACATACAATAAATAAATGAAATAAAAAGAATATAAAAATAAATAACAATAAATAATTAAACAAAAAAAAAGATAAAGAAAAACAGAAAAAAGAAACTCTGCTGATATCCCCAACAATATGTCGTATCCCGTAGCCTTCGTAGAACCTCGTAAAACCTTGGTGGATTCCTGATGGAACCCTGATGGAACCCTAGTGAAACCCTAGTGGAACCCTGGTGGAACCCTGGTGGAATCCTAATGGAACCCTCATGGAACCTTACCTCAGGGCCGCCCCGGACCACCCCGGAGTCTATCTGGGCTGAGATCCCGAAACTTTCAGCTATTGGGGAATAATACAAAATATATATATAAAAAGATAGCTAAATAAGAAACCAAAAAAGAAATATAAAATTCCAAAAATACGGCAAACAATAAAAAGACAAAACTATGAATACAATTATAAAAAGAAATACGAAAATATAAAAATACAACAATATATAAAGAGATCGACAGACAAAGAGATCAAGAACAGACAAACAAAACAACAAAAACACACACAAAAACACACGAAACAACAAAGAGACAAAGAGATATATAGAAACTCACTAAACACAAAAAAAAAAAGAGAAATAGAAAGACAAAAACAGAAAGACTAAGTAACAAAGAGACAGGGAAACAAAGAGGCAGAGAGCAAGGGAAATGAAAAGATAGAAACAAAAAAAGAAAAACAAAATACAAAATATATTTTTTTAAAAAAATATCAGAAAAAAAACAGAGAAATAAAATGAAAAGAGAGAAAGAGGGAAAGAAGGAAAGAAGGAAAGAAGGAAAGAGGGAAAACGAAACGAGAAAGAAAACAAGATAGAAAAAAAAAAGAAAGAAATAAAAAATAAGAAAAACAAAATACCAAAAAAAAGAAAACAATAATAATTAATAAAAATATAAAAAAAAAAAAACAATTCGAATTTCCCGAAAAATTAACCCAATATAATTTTCGGACAATTACAAAAAATTATAAAAATATCATGTAGCAATCTAAAAGCCAAATCATCGGCAACGACCCAATTCCCCCCCAATATTCCAATTTGTTTTTCGGAATTTCCAATCCATAAAAAAAAAAAAATAAGCCGTAAAAATCAAAATAAGAAATAAAAAAAATAATTAACATAAAAAATTACAACACGAAAAATCGAAAACTACAAATAATTCAAATAAATATCATATATTCTCAAATAATCAAAACAATCCAAAATACCACGTACATTTTAAATAAATACTTCAAGCCTTTTTCTAAATTCAATAAACAAATAACAATTTTTAAATTATATTAAAATATAAACATATATTTTATGTTAATTATTTATTATAAAAATAATCAAACATTATATCACCTTATAAAAAAATAATAATCTTAAAATATATTTCATTTTGTTTTTAAATTATATTTAATTCTATCTATTTTAATTATTATATTTGTAAACAAATCATTGTTTATTTATTTATTTTTTTAATTATCAAAAATTAAATTCAATAATTATATTTGTTTATTTCATTTATTTTTCCTTGTGTATATGTATATGAGTCAGTGAGTTCTGAGTCGTTCCATTCGTGTAATTATGTTTGGATAAGTCTAAATGTCAGTATGCACGCGCCCTTTTCGTGCAGTCGTCTCAATTTGCAAGGTGGGAAGGATCCTGCGGCGGCCAGTACTTCTGCGCCGAGTTCATGAGCCTCTTCAATGCCTGGCAAGAACAGAAGCCGAGCAATCGTGAAGCGGGGGCCCCGAAACCCGTTGGTACAAATATATGTTCGATATCCCACCATCCGGCGATTCATCCCCCCCTTGCACTTCCTCACTTGCAGCATTAAGCACTGAGCTGACATCTCTCCGCTACAGCTTGGCCAACTCGTGAAGGAGAAGCTTCACATTGCGCCTGCACGAATTTGCGGGTCACCTCGTCATTCAAAGCGTAGGAGATGTCCTGCGGATCACAACTCCAAAAAGAGACGCGTGACGCCAAGATGCGGTGAACATTGAACATTACATATTGATCGGTGGATGGGTGCGCCCTGTCAGCTTCAACCCGTTCTCCCTCAACTACGTCCTTGGGAAAAATGCAGGGGCAGAATGCTAAAGCAGTGCCAACAAGCTAAACAGATTCCAAGCGGGACAAGCTTGTTGAACTAAAAAACACATTCCGCTGTTGTAAGCAAAGTACAAAAAACACCGCCACCTCCGAAACCGACAGCAGCAGCAGCAGCAGCAGCAGCAGCAGCAGCCACCACCACCACCACCACGACCACCACCACCACCACCACCACCACCACCACCACCACCACCACCACCACCACCACCACCACCACCACCACCACCACAAACGACGACGCCGCCGCCGCCGCCGACGACGAACAACACGCGCACACGCGCGCACACACACACACCCATACAGAAACACTATGTCGAGCCAGCCCTTCAGTTGCATCCACAGAGCGCCTTCACCTGGTTGTTGCGGTTGAAGCGGTCGTGAAGGCCAATGGCGTCCTGGCGAAAGCTCTGGACGGGCAGTCATGGCTGTGGGTCAAAAATATGTAGCCACAATGGAACCCTGGTAAATTGGACCAAGGACCAAACCTGCGGTCCCCTTGTGGTTTAATTTTGACCCATACCCACATGGAGAATCTTTCAGCTCGCCTCCTTTTTTGGCAGCCCGTGCAGCTTTCATGTTGCAACTCAACGCAGGTGTTGCCCGGCTTTTGGTACAACTCAGCTCTTCTGATGCTCAAGAATCGCAGACATGAAAGCGAGGGTGGGAGCAGCACCCAATGTCTTCACACCCGGGAATCTTGCCGACCCTAGGTATTTTAGTAGAAACCTCTTTTTTTTGGCAGCCACGGCTAAGAATGAACGGAGCCAAACGACTTGAACACGCCAACGAAGGAACTTCTGGGGAAAGGAGACGACTTTGCAGGACCTCTTCAAAGTGCCGGCAGCTGTCGCATGCGTCTTACTTCCCCCAAACGGAAAAAACACACACACACACACACATACACAGGTATATGTCTATAGATATGACACATGTACAATAATAGCATCAAAAAATATATAATGATAAACAAAACAATAATAATTACATGAACTTCGTGTGTATATGTATTTTGTAGTAGTACATGTACCACTATATACATATACTACAAGTAATACATGTGTGCTTATGTATATCTATTTGTATATTATGTATTTGATGCTGGAAACATTTATTTTACGGAATACATGTGTATGTAGATATATAGAGTCATTGGATGCTAGAACATTTATGTACATATTTATACAACATGCACACACACACAGTATGCATTGAAGCGCAAGTCAGAATGCCTTTGCTTCCCTAACAATGCCGTGTTCAAAGCAAGCTGATCGGCAGTGCCGCAGGAAAGCCTCTTTTTGTTTTGGGGGGGCTCCCGTATTTTGACAATCTCTGACCTAGTGATGACCCAGGTTTTGGCTGTAGCTTGCCCCCTCAAAACACGGCAAGGACTGGCATTTTGGGCTCCATCATCAGAAAACACATCATGATTAGAGTTAGGCCCAGTTATGGAATGTATGTTTTTTTGTTTGCTTCACTTTGAGTCACTGGTAAAATGTAAAATGTATCCTAAGTCTAGCCCAGACATCCATGAAGCCCCAGGCCTTCCGCCTTCCATGGGGGCCCTGAGTCCCCGCCTCCATCAGCATGGAGCCGCCACAGCCGATGCCAACAGGCCACGCCGCCTAACGAGGAAGCGCCAAGAACTCGCGTGACGCCAAGCCTTGGCTGCTGTTGACCCCCCCCCCTCCCCCGGCAAAAAGTGAATCACTTTTTTTGGGGGGTAGTGGAAAACCCAACTTGATTTCAACCAA
>CAUJNA010001569.1:208704-281204 GCA_963377175.1 Effrenium voratum
AACAACAACAACAACAACAACAACAACAACAACAACAACAACAACAACAACAACAACAACAACAACAACAACAACAACAACAACAACAACAACAACAACAACAACAACAACAACAACAACAACAACCCAACAACAACAACAACAACAACAACAACAACAACAACAACAACAACAACAACAACAACCAAACAACAACAACAACAACAACAACAACAACAACAACAACAACAACAACAACAACAACAACAACAACAACAACAACAACAACAACAACACCAACAGCAACATCAACAACAACAACAACAACAACAACAACAACAACAACAACAACAACAACAACAACAACAACAACAACAACAAACAAACAACAAACCAACAACAACAACAACAACAACAACAACAACAACAACAACAACAACAACAACAACAACAACAACAACAACAACACCAACAACACCAGCACCACCACCACCACCACCAGCAGCGACAGCGACAGCGACAGCGACAGCGACAGCGACAGCGACAGCGACAGCGACAGCGACAGCGACAGCGACAACGACGACAACGACAACGACAACGACAACGACAACGACAACGACAACGACAACGACAACGACAACGACAACGACAACGACAACGACAACGACGACACGACAACGACAACGACAACGACAACGACAACGACAACGACAACGACAACGACAACGACAACGACAACAACGACAACGACAACGACAACGACAACGACAACGACAACGACAACGACAACGACAACGACAACGACAACGACAACGACAACGACAACGACAACGACAACGACAACGACAACGACAACGACAACGACAACGACAACGACAACGACAACGACGAACGACAACGACAACGACAACGACAACGACAACGACAACGACAACGACAACAACAACAACAACAACAACAACAACAACAACAACAACAACAACAACAACAACAACAACAACAACAACAACAACAACAACAACACAAGGGCACCCATTTGCTTGCGGATGTCAAGGGCAACCTCCCTCCAAAACAAACTGGAAAAGATGCCAAACCATAATAATATCCGGAGGGGCACCTGAGTATGCCGCACAGCTACCAGTCAGCTTCGAAACAATGTGCACGCAGTGGCTGAAGGCAGCGATTGACCTTCGCAATTCAAATAAGTGCTAGCAGGCCTGTTCGAGTCTGTAAACTTGTTGCTCCTTTCAAAGTGGCTCTTCGGAAACAATGGTGACTTGTAACTGAAGATGGGCACTTATCCCGTCAACTGGCATAGAGCTCCCATCTGTATATCTCCCCTGCATGACAAATCCGACGTATGTTCGGCCCGGGCCGCGCGACGCAACTCTCAGTCTCGTGCCAGGGGGCTTGCACATTAGCCGTCAAGAATGACAGGCTCAAACATATTCACTCTTCTCAACGTTTGGGATGCTGCACCTTGTGCTGGCTCTTCTCGCAAGTGAGTCACTGCTCTTGCTTTAAGATGATATCACAATCGAAGCGAACGGCTAAACGACAAGCAGTCAGACTGCCTAGCATGTTAGCAGCCTCATATTTAATGAGCTCTATTGAATCACACCTGAATTCAAGGGACAGACCCAGCGTCGCGAGAGTTCAAATCAAGGTCTTTCACAGCTGGCTGTGGGTCAAAACCAATGGTACCTTTCTGGGGTGGGTGCACCACCCATTTTAGTCTATTTTAGTGGGGATTGGGATGTTCACTGGGGGTACGGGATTGACCCATGGCCAGCTCTCACTGCAAGTACGGCCTTGTTACAAAGACTGGAAGTTCCCAAGCTGTGCTGTTTCCCTTTGACGGTCATCCTGTCCTTCTCCCAGGCTTTCAGTGACTTGCGGACCTCAGCGTGCAACTGGGAAGGGATTTCGAAAGCTTCTTGCGTCAAATAGGGGGACCAACAAGTTGTCTCTCGTCCCCCTTTAAGCGAACCTAAAACGGGTCCAGGCAAGAAAAACAATCCCACGTTTAGACTATGTCCGCCATATCCAAGTCGCAAGTGGTTTCTTGCATTTCGGCGAGCTGCCTATACGTTTCTTCTTGCAACAGTGCACAGGTGGTGTGCCTGTGAAGGTAAAAAATGCAAAGTTGGGAAAGAACTGTTGCTTCAACCACGTTCAACTCCAAACACAATACATACACAAGTCATACAACACAATACTCACATCTGACATGCTCTTTTTGTGCGTCCAGCTTGTGCTTTCCTTTGCCGGCCAACCTGAGTCGCAACATAGGGACCTGGTCCCCTTCCTTGTGGACGATTCTTTTAAGTGCCCAAAAGGAAACCAGCCACCAAGGGGTCCGGAGTCTTTAAGCACCTGGGCTGCTTGGACCCCAAGCCCAGGCCCGGATGAAGTCACAGCGGTCCATGGTGCCGAGATCCACCTGTCGGTTGCAACTGTGCCATGTCATCTTGACGGAGACGTCGCCTTTGGAAGCCATGACTTTGCAAGCCTGGTGAATGCAAAAAAGAAACTCGAGCGGGGCGTCGAGACCGCATGCGCAGATTGGATGGCAAACAACTGGAGCGTGTTGGGAACCAAGACTTAAGCAAATGAAATGACAGGGAAACAGATCAAGGGATTAGTAAGCAAAGACTAGGTAGAACAACTGCCAATGCGCTTTCGTGATATTGGGGAACCCGAAGAACCCTGTCAAAACTGGAGTGGATTGCTCAAGTGGTTGGTTCACATTTGCTGCCCCTGAAAAACAAGCGAAACCAGAAATGCTAGGAGCCATTTTTGGGTTCACAGGCTGCCGCGTTGCTGAATAGAAGGCGTGAACAGAAGCCACCACAAAAAACAACCAGCAGCCCAAGGGTACTCATGTTGACATGTACTCCTGTGTTTTGTGGCTCAAAGCTTTGCATTTGGGAACTGTTTTAGGAGCTGGTACGGATCTTCACATCCTGGTGACCCTTATCAACTTGTCCTGCACATGTTTGGCCTAAATCCAGTCCGAGAGTTTTATGCAGATTTTAACTTGTTTTTTGCCAACAGGCAGGCCTGGAGTACCGTCCGAAGGGGGAATCAGGCAACACGCCAAAGGGAAGCGCTATCAACTGGTAAGCGTCAACTCAGTATGAGGGAGCTGAATCTGCATGGTCTGAGCGAGACCAGGCTGGTCTTCTTTGACAAGGTGAAGCGGGCCATGGTCAATGGCTGTTTCAACAAATATTTGAACCTGCTCAATAGCTCAACAATCAGGGGCATTGAGCGCATTCCAAGCTTACGCTCGGCCGGGGAGAATGCACGATAATTCCAAGTAGATAAGCCTGAGTTTGCTGATAGTCGAACTTACCCGTGTTGAACACGGGGCCCCTTCTGCGGATTCGTTGAGGCACAACGAATTCTCATTCATCACCGGATTCTACTTCTCTAGGTCCTCCAGTAGAGGTGTTAGAATAAGGGTACCCTTTTGTCTGTAGTCTATTTTAGTAGGGGAACCCTCCCCCCAATGGGGGACCTAGAAGATGAGTACGACCCCACCTCAGGGCACTCCACGTCATCTGCTGGCTTCTCCTTGGGCTTCTCCTGACGCAAGCGAAAACATGGCGAAAGCCCGGAACTCGAAAGGGGGGGGGGTTGGCTTGCAAACTGTTCGAAGTGACCAAGACTACGGTGCAGGCACATCCCGCTATTTTCAACGTGCGGGTAGCCCTTAGTTGGTGGTTTAGGGTTTCGAACCCCTGGTTCTTTGAGGGTGGCCTTGTGAGGCTGAGATCAAAAGGAAGCCGGAACAGCAAAACAGCATTTTTTTGGACCCCGCGATTTCAACACATAAACACAACGATCATGGAGTTCGATGAGTCCAGCTGAAGCAACGAGAAAACACGCATGGCCTCATTGAACCAAACGCAGCCAGGATCAGATGTTACGATTAAATTGCCTGACGAACAGCACAGCCATACCCAAGATCTAACGGCAACAAACAGTTGAGCCAAGACCCGCAGCTAGACGTGTTGCAATCTAGACGTGCAATGATGCACGAGAAGTATGTTTACGGGCGAAGCATGCTTCAATGAGCAGGCAGCCACGTGAAAATTCGGGCCACTGGAAAACTGGCCCTCATGGGCAACACAGTTGTCTATCAAGCACAGGCAGCTTCAATGACATCCCTTGTGAACCAAACAAGGTATGAACATGTATATTTATCAAAATGAAAGACTACCCCCCTTCTTAAGGAAGGGCCAACTAGTTCAAATGCCTGCGATGGTTGCATGTCGGACACACACACACACACACATGCGAGCTGATGCACGCTCTGCAATATCAAGGCGCGAGCTTCTTCCAGCTTGGCTATCGCACGGGGCATGACAAGGCTCGGCAAAGACATTGCACTGACATGTAGGCTCAACCACTGGAACCATGCTGCGTGGGGAAGAGTAAAACTGCTACATTATGCGTTCACTAATTAAGCCAAGCAAGGCCGGGCAAATGATGCCAAATTGGACTTGGAATTTTCAAGTGTCAATTGAAAGCTGAGAAGCGCTGACACTGGTCTGGCCTCTTTCTTCTCCTGACGGTTGGGTGAAACGAATGAAGGAACATGCATTCGATGTGCAAAGGCTGGGAACAAAATGGAAGGATAGACAAAGGAGAGCCCCCTCTGAACTTAGGCTGCAGATTGATGCCACACAAGGCTCAAGGAAACATTCCGATGGTAGTGGGAAAGACTCACTCAGGCTAGTAAGTACTGTAAAACTTAACTGCAAACAGCTCGAACAATTCTTGCATTGGATTCGCTGATGCTGTGGTCTTGTTGACGACCCAGCACGTTGACCCAAAACACGTGTCAATATGCCATGGACGCAAATATTGCAATGTCTAAAGTAAGGGACCCTGGCGTAATCCCCAGATATGCCATGGGCTGGAAACTATGGCCATCGCGGGGAAGACACCATGTCCGCCCTTCCTTTACAAGTAGGAGTTGAAGTAGAATTCAACTATAAATTGAATTGGATCTAATAAGGCAAAACAAGCTGGTTGCTTCTTCCAATTTGCCTCCCCCTCAAAAGAAGAAACGCCAAGCGACAAACCGTACAAGAAACAGCAAACACCTCGAGAGAGCAAAACAAACTCGAGGAAACCATAATACTACAAAAACTTCGAGAACACCAACGGCAAAAGAACAATGTGTTCTGTCAACATGAGCTGTTGTCCAAAGAGTTTCCAATTCAAGCTCTTTTTGTTTCTCAATCATTTGTTGGGTTTTCTAAAGCTGCTTTCTTGTCTTCTGGTTTTCTGTAATCTGTTTTGGTTTTGCTTGTGCTTGTCAAGATGCTTCCCCTGCATTGGTGGGCCTTTGGCAATTGACCAGCTTGACCCACTCGAAGACTGCAAGTCCCACAACGTGCAAAACACGCACTAACAGGGTCCCCTGTTCTGAATCATTATATAATGGTTGCGTAATTTAAAAAATGAGTTTGACACAGACTTATACGGACGCTGACAGCAAGCGGAAGGTGTCATGTGTTTGTGTCGCTGCAGGTGTACGGTGCCAGGACAACACCGTAATTTATCCATATGAACTCTTTGAGCGCTGATTGGAATCATCTAGGAGATGGCCAAGGTGATCCTCTCCCCCCCGGAAGAGCAAACATTGAACAACAAACTCTGGCAATAACATAACAAGAAGGGCACAACAAGAACGCGTAGCGCTCTTGCCCAACAAGGGGCACAAGGGGCAAGAGGGCACAACTCAGGAAGAGTAACCATTGAACTATTGGTCATTCCTGCAATGGGGCACACTCGAGGCCAGGGATGCAGTGTCTGCCTCCCATGCCATCAAAGAAAAGGTCGCAACTTGTCCTGCCTGACTTCAACAAAGCTTGAAAGGGCCAGTATGTGTGCAGCTGAGTCAGCACTTGGGACTCTACCGGTCAGGTTTCATCCTTTTGGACGTATTATGACTTGCGCAACAATAAACCAACCTTCTGCCAAATACAGCATGTAATCCGGTAGTTTAGTTGGCAGAAGCTCGCTTCGTTGTTGTGGTAGTCTTGATTCATATTCATATGAAGTGACTGTTTTTCAGTGCCCCGGCGCCGCATCACACATTGGTTGTTTAATTTCTATATACATTGACATGTATACTGTATACATATACAATGTGTATGACCATTCAACGAAAGTGTTCATCCTGGGGCATCTCCTACATGGCCCTCGACTCAACTACGTCAACCCTCTTGTTCTTCGGGTTTCAGCCGTACTTCCCCAGCCTGGCCGTCCTTCTCATCTCCAGTGACGTCGCCCTGCCGTCTGAGGATGGCTCTTGCTTGGACACAAACTTGGCGCCATTTTTTTTTTGCCGGCCTTAAAGAGAGAAGTGCCCGCATGACGGCTTCAACTGTAGGGATTGATGTCTATCTGTGCCTCACACAGATAGACACGAGTAGACACAAATCGCAACTCTGAAGCCTCGATGCATGGCATACCCTCACAAGGGACACCAATGCGCCACTACCATCCGGCCATCGGGATTGAGCATTGATTTTGGACAAGCCACACCTCGTTCTAAAGCTGGCGTTTTCAAAAAGGCGGAGGGTAGAACCATCAGCAAATCAATGCAACAAGGCTGCTTGTTCCCAAGCTGGACATGCACGAATCCGGACATGATCTGCTATACCTCTTGTTGGCGGATGCGGTGGTACAGACACAAACTACTGCCTTCCCGAAATATGATGCTGACACTTAAGAACCAAGCCCGCGGCCCGCCTTCTCGCTATCCTTTTCACTGTCCTTCTCGCTGTCCTTCTCACTATCCTTCTCCTGGCTGGTAGCAGACTAAGCAAGTTTGGGCCAATCGCTTGGTTGAAGGTGCTCAAACCCCTGCATCAACAACCTTCTTTGGCTTGCCTTTAAAGCGACTAACCCAGAATTGGCAGACAATTCTCGTGAAGTGGTGCGCAAGTGCCGACTGCACAAGGAAAAGCATAATCTTCAAGGCATATCTTGTCAAAGTGAGGCAGCGGTTATGTGTGCAACATCCGTCTTCTCTGTCTGATGTGTCGAGCCAGTGTGGACCGTTCGCGCGATCGAAACACGGAACATGTGCGTTGCGTCAGCTGGTGGCCATTCTTGACATTGCCATAAACACCTGCAACAATGCTATCCAGGAATCCATTCTGCGTTGGACAAACATATTCACGCTGCGACAAGGTGATCACCAAATTATGGTCGGACAGGATGGCACAAGGGCAGAACGACACAATTGTTTTGTCACACAAAAACAACAACAAAGGAGTAGTACACATCAAGCGAATTCTCCAACTCTGCACCAGTCTCCCGGCGAGTTTGTGGCCTCTTCGCTCTCAGACTCTTCACTCTTGTCATCCGCCTTGTCCTGGGCGGTGCTCGACAGACCCTCGTCTGCGGTGCGGAGTCATCAAAACTTATTCAACAGGTCGAGAAATCGAACGGCCGCACCCGTGGTTCGGACCATCCCAAATTTTCATCTATAGCCGGGATTTGATTGCTCACTTGATGAGGCAAGAGAGACCAACACCGAAACATTCGACAAATAAGTCTGCTGAGAACAAACTCTCTCAGCCAACCAAGCACGATCGGCCTTGGAAAATATGAATCACCCGGGACTGCTGGTGTTCATGTCGTGACGCTTCGCACATTTCCCCGTTTTAAAGTGCTGCGTCGAGCATGCCGGTGGCGCTAAGCCGCTTTCACATCAAGCATGCAGTTCTCAGCAGTTGTCAACCATATTACTATTCGTAATGACTCGTGTGGATCATTTGCCCCCTGCCTTCTCCTCCTTCTTCTCTCCATCTTCATCTTCATCTTCGTCATCATCGCCCTTCTGGTCCTAGCCGAGGAACTCTATCTTGGATGAACACCCACGAACGCCTAGCTGATTGATCAGGGTGTCGCGGTCCTTCACTCTTCGGGGAACACTCCCAATTCACGAGATTGATGAATCATGGAAAACAAGGACATTGACACAAGCACGAGCATCCCACAGGAGCACCGCCTCTCAAATTCAGAGACTGACATGCACAGCTGTAAGGCTGTAAAAACACCACAGCTCGGTGTTGTCTTCCCACTCTGCTCAAACAAGGCTCGCTAACGAAGAAGCAATCCGAGCGGTGCGAACATCCAGAGTCGCATGCCTTCCTGGGAACTTCTTTAAGTCCTCCGCTGAATGAACCAAGTTATGAAAAGCCGTACTTGGCACTTTTACACTTGCTCTAACACTCCGTCCAAAAAGGAAGGGAATATGTCACACAAGTAGTCCCTGCTTATCCGGGGGTGTCTCTAAATGGGGGACTTGTTCCAGCTGACCGCCCCTTAAAAACCGCCCAACAAACCAACAAGGACATCCACGAAATCAAAGCCATGTGTTACTTGAAGGTATCCAAAAGAAGGCCAGCCATTCAGCCGAGAAGGCGCTTCGGTTCAGGCCTCCAATGCCGTGCGGGAGTTGGAATGGAGCGATTCCAGCATCACGAGGTCCGGGTTCTTCTTCCCCTCGTGATCCTGATGCGTAGGCGACTCACCTTTTTTCTGCTGGGGTTTGGAAAGTCATGGAGCAGCAACTTCGACTGAAACCGCGACAGAAACACTAAGCAAGTCAAAATGAACTCCTGGGATCACCCGACCCGCTCCCACGACTTCACTCTTGAGGGTACAGATCCCCACCTGCCACTCCCAAATCCTACAAGTGAAGCTCTGAAATTCACCGAGCTTTGCAGAGGAAGCATCCGGTTTTTCGCACATCTGGAAACTACGATGCTTTGTAGTTCTCGTTTCTCCGGGTTTCCTTCCGCGGTCGTACGGAAAGGCGCCGGAAAGGGAAACCAGGCGCAAGCGCCTTTGAAATCCACGCGCGTTTTTTTCCCGCAACAATCTGGATCAAAAAACCAGGTTTTCGTTTTCGTTTCCAGCTACTTTTGTGTGGGCCGGCTGTTGGAGTGACAGGCATTGTGTTATCAGCATTGGGCCCTGCCTCCTTCTCCAACTGCCTCATTCGCTTGTACCTGAGGCCAAGACCCCCAAAGGGGCCGAATAGCTTTTCAAAGTTTGGTTGCTTGAGGGTTAAAAGGAACTTCCCCCCTTGTCTCGTTAGAATGCACTTGGACCCTGAACCCCTTAGGGAATGAAACTCTCGGCTGTCTCCGTCTAGTTGGCACCGCTGCATGTCGGTCTCGCCGAAGAGTATGATGGGCCTTGGCACTGGGCACGTAACGGGGGCAGCAGAAAACCCTTGACAGTGTCCGGCGCAGCCTGGGTGAAGCCATCCGAGCGCGAAAGGCCGTGGTGAGTAAACAATGCAAGATGTGAGTCGTAAGCCAGGACGCCAGAATCAGATAATCACCCAAACAAAAAGCACCAGTCTGGAAAGCTCATGGTCGTGCTTGCTCAGGAAGCATTGCTCTCGGCGTGCTAGCTTGGCCCCAAGCCTGAGTAAAATCCAACAAGGAAGCTGCAAATGATAATCAACAAAGTTGTTTTCATAAATATTTTGAAATAAATGAATTGACAAAACATACAAAAATAAAATAATTACTTATTGAAACACCTGGTATGGTTTTACATTAATTGATTTGAACAACTCACCAGGACGGATCAATTGATCGAGGAAATATTTAGGGGTTTTGCAATAATTTTGGATCAATTGATCGATCTAGGCCCGTTGTATGGTGCTAAGTTTAGCAAACCGCACAATTTCTGCTCTAATCACTTGTGGATTTCTCGGCTATAGACTCAGGAAAGGTTAAAATGCCCTTACTTCCTGAGTAGATCGCCCCTAACAAAGTCTAAACTTTCTGTTTAACAACATTACCACCACCATGGTCTTCCTTAAACACATATACAGTCCAGAAACTCGGGAAGCGAGTGCCAGAATGCTCAGGAATATGCGATATGCGTTCATTTGCATGGCCGGCTTACTGTAGCCAGGTTCAACGGGAGCCAGATCCGCTGGCTCTTGGAGCTAGCGATTCAGCTTGACCTGCCTACCCAAACTTCATGGGAGTGGAAAGGGGGTCGTTCCAAGATGATGGTAGTCTTCCAAAAGGAACCTGTTCCACGATTGGTTTGCAGGGTAGCAAACTTCGAACAGTTTGCGCCACCCTGCATGCCAAAAGCTGCGTCCCTTTCGCTAGGTTCAGAGAGTAAAACGCCTTGCCATTGGCATCTGAAGCACCCGCAAGTTCATGAACTCGGCTCAAGACATTCACAAGAAACGGAGCTGCATTTCGGTGTCGCCAACGAAAAACAACTGCTGGCGGGCGGCTGACACATCTCCCTGAACCGGGTGATGATGTCCTCCACCGACAGAGGCGGCCTCGAGTCTGAAGGGAAGCCTCGTGCTCGAGGGTTCCATTTGAAGGAAAACCAAAGGGAACACCATGGGCGTACTCCATGTTTAAGACACACACACACACATGTTGGGTCCAAGAGGACGACGTTCCTCTCAAGTGCCTTCGGGGCGCCACTGTATGTAGGGAAAAAGTGCACGATTCCCATCTAGTCACCTCATGTCCGAAGTGCAGTAGAGGGATGACAAATCTTAAATGGGTGCAAGTCACCCTTCCATATAGACTGAATGAGCACCTTGGCAGACCATGTTCTGCATCAAGGATCGCAAAAGGACATGCGTTCAGCTTCTATTGTGTTGCTGTTGGTAGGCTCCAGAAACTAGTAGCCTTGCTGTGCGGCTTTGTATGACGATTGTGGGCAGCAGACAAGATTGTGATTGTCATGGATGAAGTAACAGTGCTTCCCAGATTGGTGTCTGTCATCTCCCAGGCTCATATTTGATTCAAGCCCCGCTCTCTGCCGAACTTGTAACTGCCAGTGCGATCTGCCAGCCTCACGACTGGAGCATTTCTGGGATCCAGGTCATGCCCCGTGTCATAGCATGATCTGAGAAAGTGACATCAAGCTACATGACAATATTGCAGCTGGTGACCAATGGGCAAAACTCTATGTGAAGAAATATCAATTTGCAGCAACTGGGTGACACCATCCATGCTGAGGCGCCATCTTTGAACATGCAACCGTCGTGGCCTCGTCGTTGGCCTCAACCAAAACTTCATTCCCACCTTCCCTGGGCTCCGCGCTCTGCATCGTCATCCGCAAGCAGGGCTTCATCTAGCAAATGCGCAGGAATCTCCTGTGAACAAAAAGGCGAGGCCGTAGACAAATCTGGGCAAACTACTATTACTCACAAACCGGAAAGAAGGAACCCCCAAGCTCCTTCATGGTTGTGAGCTCTTTTAGGCTAAGGTGAGCTCGTTCCAACTTGCTCAAATGAACACTTGACAGACTTCGTTTGACCAGGGCCTCAAGTGTGCGCGCATGTGTGATGCCTTAACGAAAAACTGCACGCTGCACCTGTGTTGCTTGAGCTGCACAGCCAAACACTGTGCAAGTGACAGCGATGAATCGAGCTGAAGAAGCTCGGCGGGTCAGGCCGAGCTCCGGGTCCTTCTTGCTCTCTTGGTCCTTCTGACCCGATTTGGTGAAGTGCCTCACCCGGTGCGCCGAGGGACAAGCATGGCAACACACGTGATCCGGCTGGCCAGTTGCTTTGATGAGCATCCCTATGCATAAGCCAGCTCTTCGCTTCAGTTCTGGGTGCTCATGGTCAAATTCTCCTATGTCCCCTTAAACGCCACCCAACCCAAAAGCAACCAAAGCATAATGTTCAGATCGCCCAAAGCGCAATTTCCCCACCCAGGGAAAAGCCCTAGCAAACCGACTTCCCAGTTCTAGCACTCCCAGTTCTAGCACAAGCTTGGAGTGACTTCAACCTTCTCACACTTGCGCAACCCTCGCGCAAGTTGCGGTCCGAACAAACTCCGGGGCGAACCATGGACGTACTTCTTGGTTGTTCGTGGCCAGACTTTGGAAACACCTTCTCGGGGTCCGAAAAAACCTCTGCAGGCTGGTGCTTGACACCTCCGCATCGTGTCTTGGCATGAGGCGAACTGGCCAGCTACTGTGGGTGGACGAAATCCTGCACCACTTGGAAACCATGGGAAACCATTGTTTTTTGGTATTCATAAGGGAATCATCATGCCAGGGATTCTTAGGTGGTGCGAAATGGATTTGGTCAACACACAGTATTTCTGCTCCTTTCCCTGGAAGCGAGAGAGGCTTCTGGGGCTTCGGACTCTTCCAGCTTCTTCATCCTTGCTTCCTCATCTGCCTCTGCCCAGCACCGCGCGAAGGGAAGCAGACTTGAACATATGATTTGTGACCCACGGTGTAGGCTAAGTCAAGGGAAGCCCAATTATTTTTTTGTGCGATTTAGATACGAATTTGATATGATTGGCATTTATGTTTTTGATACGCTGGTTTTACGTTTTCTTTACACCTTTTTGCTTCTCACGTTTCCTTTGATTGAGATGTTTGACCCTCTGGCAGGATGATTGGGTTCCCACCAGGCAATCCCTGGGTGTTGTGCTGCTGGGGCAACAGGGCTTCAACAATTTGTACCCCTGTCCACTGAGCGTGACATGCTAGCTCATGAGGAAGCAGCCATCGAGTGACCCTTTGCCCTCAGGGAAGCAATGGGAGTGCAAGTTGTTTGTCGAAACTAATCAATTACTAGTGTGGTATCTAAGCGATCTTTGTAGGTAGTAGCAAGCGTTTGGAAGCTTTTGCACTGTTGGGGGCAGTGACGGCTGTTTGAAGCTGCAGGCGCCAAGCCAAAGTTGGGGGAGGGGGCCAGAAATTTCAGGGGTTGTGGCCCAAGGGACGGGGTTCCCCCGGCCTGTTTCAGGGGGTCCTGCTGTCAGGGAATTGGAAGTCGCAAAGAAATCGTAATAAAAATGGAAATCGTATTTAAATCGTATTTAACTCGTATTAAAATCGTATTTTTTACGATTTTAATACTGTTTTAATACGATTTTAATACGATTTTAATACGATTTTTTGCACCCCCTGCTTTCAAGTGCGAGAACTTTACGCTTTTGGGAGAGGGGGGGGCTGCGCAAGGGGGGGTTCTTCCTACATTGCTTTTCGTTGCATCTTTGACAAAGAGGCATGGATGGATCTTACAGTAGGCAGGACTGCTTTTCAGGTCACCCATTCAATTGTGTGTTTCTGCATGGAGGTTAGGCCTGACAAGCTAGCTAGCGCTGCATTGCTTTTAAGCACGCCCAATTGAGGTCAAGGTGGTTCGGGCGTAAACTGTGTACAGGGTAAGATGCGTTTCTTGCGGCTTCAAGAGGGCATCTGGTGAGCTTGCGCGTGTGTTGCGAGAATGCAAGCTGTCTTCACTTATGAACATGTTCTGGTACCAGGAAGGTCATGTTGTCAACTTCAGGGAAATGTTGGGGTAGCAAGCGCTTTCCAAAACTAGTGTTTCCAAGGTGTAAAAGAAACGCAAACAAAAACGTAAATGTTGCAGGAGTCATATTGAAATCGTAAATGCGAATCGCAAAAAAAGGTAAACAACCCATGAAAAAAAAAGAATCAAGAAAACGCCAGTAGGCTGACAGCGTAGGTCACAACATATGATGGTGATGCGGGGTTTTGTCCTCCAGGTCTATGAGCAAAGGTGTGATGTAAGCTTTCAATATAATATGTACAAAACATACGCATGTGTCCAAGCAACTGGAAACACCACTGCGTGATCAAACACACATCCTAAGTGCTCATACACAGAAACACACACATACACACACTCGTGCCAGTGGTATGCATCAGGTACCCAAGCAACTCGCAAAGCAAGTCTCGGGGAACCGGTATTCTAGATGATCACTGCTGATGTTTGCAACCAGCGCCTTCCACTTTTCCTCCTCACGCTTCTTCTCGGCAAAATACTCCTTGCGAAAGGACTCGGCGCCGAACTTTCGTAATGCTTCTTGCAGGACGTGGTCGTGGACGAGTTGTGTCAAATATGGTAAAGGGCTACTCTCTGTCCTATCATTGAAGTAGACGTTTTGTGGGTTCCCTCAGAGGAACGGTGCTGTCAGATCCCTTCATTGTTGGCGAGAGGGTAATCGACCGGTTGTCGCCGCAAGCTGGCGGATCATGCCACATACTCAATGCCGCAACTGTCCCCCAAGAAAGGCCAGAGCCCCACGACGTACACCGCAACATCCGCAAGCAATATCATTTGGACAGTAGCACTGGGCACAAAAGTTAAGCCAAAGACATCGCGCACGTTCCGCCAGATTCCAACATTGGGCGATAAAGGGCATATGTTTGGGAATACATCCGCCTTCTCCATGCCTGTTAACGCAGCAAGCAGCTCCTCTAGTCTTTTTGCTTCAAGCTCACTTCTTTTGATCCACCTCGGTACGACCACACCCGATGTGTTGAGACATGGCTTTCTGTTCACAGCCACTTCATGCCGCATAAAGAAGCATGGCACGCATTCAAAGGACCAAAGCAATCAGATGCTACTCGGACAACCACAACTTCCAGCAAAGCTCCGAGGCAGCCATCAGCTAGACTTTGCAAAATGGACTTACCATGCAGCCCCCATTTCTGCGTTGATTGATGTGGCAATAACTCAAGCAATAGCTGGTACCGCATCAACCAGTCCTCCGGTTGAGCGGCTGCCGTGCCCCCCCCCCCCCGCATGTCGATTGTTGCGGCTCCTTCATTTGAAACCCTGACGGTTGTCCACATCGATAATTCCTCTTGTCCTTGAAGAACTGAGCCTCCCAAGAAACCCTGTCTCTTGACTGGGCCCAAAGAATGAACCTTCCGGCAACAGCCCAGCTACCCTCCCTCCCAACCATGGGAGCAGACAGGAAGGGCTTGGGACGACCACCGTCCTCTTGACAAGGGCCCTGTCCAGATCCCAGATTTGTGGGCTGCCCTCAAATCCCCCGCTAAAAGTTTAACTTTTAGTGGGTCAAATGGAAACCCCCACTAAACACAAAAAGTCTAAAAAGCCCAAGAATTCTAAGAGCCCGGCTTCTGGCCAGTCTCGGCGATGGTCTTCTGCGCCTGGCCACGGCGCAAAGAGGCGCAACGACGCGTTTCGCGCATCTGCGGATTCGCATCTGCGGTGTTTGTGTTGCCTAAAAACCTTTTGGGGCTTGGTTTCAAGGGAAACAAAGGAAAAGAAGCGCATTCTCAGGGTTCCTGTATTTCGGGACA
This sequence comes from Effrenium voratum, assembly GCA_963377175.1. NCBI lineage: Eukaryota > Dinophyceae > Suessiales > Symbiodiniaceae > Effrenium > Effrenium voratum. The sequence goes on from CAUJNA010001569.1 coordinate 223,822, forward strand.
TCCCTTCAGATTCTGTAAAGTAAACAAAGGCAGGTACGCTGAACAAGGGGTTTATCGACTTCTGGGCCTTGTTAGTCTCGCCCAGGTTGGCCCTTCAAATGGTAAACCTTTGTACCCCAAAGAACGACACGACCTGGTAATCTCCTTTTGGGCTCCTTGCGTTTTTCACACCGATGGTAAAAAGGAACCCTTAAAACCACCCGCGCCTTCGCTTGGCGCTCCGCCAGTGCGGACTTCAGGAGGTCCATGGGCTAAGCGGGCGCGGGCAAGGGCATGGCAAATTGGTTGAACGCAGGGGGTGAAAGTAAACTTGGTTGGTTTGGAACGTTTGGACGTATCCTTGCTTGCTTGGATTGAAACTTGCCTGGTAAATGGGTTGAAAGTATTCGTTGGGTTGAACGTTTGGTTGGCTTGGACAGGTAGTGAAAAAAAAACAAGTTGGTATAGGGAACACAAAACTAGCGGATTGCAGCAACTCTGTTTCTCGGTGGCTTGGCTTTTGGCTATTACTGCCATAGAATAGGGAAAAACGTAGACGCCAAGGCCAAGTCATAGGAAGGGTTCGCTTTGGGGTTGACTCCCCTTTCGCACAGTTAGGCAGTCTTCGATAGTTCATCCCGCTGTGGTCTTCAGCTTGAGGCTGCCTCAATTGCAGATATGACTTAGAGGTAAAAGTGTAAGGACTTCTACTCAAAAGCGATGCAATATCAACCGACAAGCGAAACAATGCCTGGGAGGTCCATGGAAAAACAAACTCTCAATTGGCGTCTGTTGATGTTGCCATAATGTGTGGTAACGCAGTTCATAGACTGAAATGTCTATATGCTTGGCTTGACTGCTTGAGTTCAACTAGTAGACTAATGGGTTGGCGAACAAGAAACAACTTTGGGTTCTCATCACCACCCCCACCGTCACGCCACCACCACCACCACCACCACCACCATCAGCATCATCATCATCATCGCCATCATCATCGTCGGTATCATCATCGTCGGTATCACCATCACCATCACCATCACCACGCCTTCTGATAGAACTCATCTCAGTGAATGCGTGGGATCAGAAACTGCCAACCAACGGCGGGTGGCGTCCAAATAGCTCAAGTCCTCATTTCTCTTGGTGGTGCCTTGAATGCCTCTCCTGGAAACTGCGGCGCGGTTCCTGTTGCAACTAGACTCAGGCTTTGGATGGGCTCGTGTGAATGTGCCTTTCCCGAGTTGTTTCTAGTTCCCCAGAGAGCTGAAAGCTGTAGGGGTTCTAAGTTCTGATGAAAAGGGGAAAGTGACTTGCGAGAATGATGGCCGGGTGCTGGGGGGCATGCAGGGGTGCTGCTTGCGGTGCTGGTTGAGGTGCTGGTGATGGCGCGAGCGCATTTTTGTCTGATTGATGGCGGGTGCTAGGGGGCATGCAGTTTGGGTGCTGGAGCAGGTGCTGCTCTGACGGTGCGGGCGCAGTTTTGCGAGATTGACGGCAGGTGCTGGGGGTGCAGGTGCATTTTTTTGCTATCTGGGGTCTATGCTGGTGTATTTCCTAAAGTAAAATTATAGAAAGGGAAACCGCCCTTTCCTCCCCCACTCCCTCACCAAGACCTATCCATATAGTCATTTTAGGAGCCAGCGAACCATTCAACTACAAGGCTCGTCAACATGAAGAACGTTACAACCGATTACAACCTCACAAACCAGCACCTCCTGTAGGAGAAAATAACCACTGTGTGCCATTTAGTACCTGGTGGCTCCTAACATATAGACAGTCACCCGCGAGCTACAGCTCATCCACCTCGGCCGCAATTCAATCCAAAGGCAAAAACTAAGCAAATGTTCAACCAACAAACGTGTTGCCAATGAGTTGCTTGCACTAGACCGAGCAACACCGTTCAAACTGAGCATCTTCGTGCCTCGAAAGAAGGAAGCCCTCATCTTGCGGGGTGAATATCTAACGAGGTCTAGCTTCCACAGTTGCGCATCTCTGGCAGCCGTGCACTCAGAACATCTATCAACGCCTCGTACTTTTATTGCACAGCTCGCAGCGGGCCGTCTATGATTTAGACGGAACCTTCGCTAGGCAAACTCGCTGTCTGCTGTCCGCTGGAGGCAGTTGCACCCAGGCAACATGATAACATCCAAAAATATCAACATCCAAATTTGCCCTCTCCCAAACTTGGAACCAAACAGCAACCAAATAACTACACCAGGATGACTCATGCAAATCTGTGATCCCTTGGCCGTTTCCCTGCGCATTTTTGTTGGCAAAGCGCTGCCGGGTGAAGCACACATAACATAGTCTGACTACAGTCATACAGCTGTATTCAATTAAATCTATGACAGCCTTCTTGAATTTCTTCCTGTGTTCTGCTGCCCACAATGAGCAACCACCCAATTCTGCTGCTCAATGCTAGGTCAAAGTAACCCTTCAAAGTCAATCCCTGTAATTAGACATTGCAAAGGGAGTCCGTTTTGACCAGCAGTCAGCAGTAGGCAGGTTCAAGAATCCTCCCCTCTTGCAAAGGCACCCCCTTTTCTTCCCATACCAAGGATACAAAAGGCCAAAGCTAGAAGAGTCCCGTATTCGCCACGCGACCCAAGACGCGACAGCCTTGGAGTTATAGGTGTCCATTTAGAGGAAATAGATGGTTTTGGCAGATGATTAAACCACCAGGTAAACCAGGGCCAGCTATTTTTCGACCAAAACAACCAAAAAGGACACATGACTGCCTTGGAGTGCAAACCGAGGCATCTATTGAAAACAGGCTACGTGATAGCGGGATCACAGCTCACCGCGCTCACCGCGCTCACCGCGCTCACCGCGCTCACCGCGCGTCGCTGCCACGTGCCGGGAGGAGGTCTGTGCGAAGGACACGGCCGGAACTTCCACCGGAGACTCTGAGAGGTCCGGAAGCTTCCCGTCGCCGTTGGGCCCGATCTTGGGCGCCTCACTGGGATCGAGCTGTGGGGCGCCAACAGCCAGATACTTTTTCATGGACAAAGCTGCTACACCCAACTCTTGGACTGGCTCTTGGAATCTCTAGTTGCAAGCGCACAGGCGTTTGACCCTTCCTTTCTGAGGCAACGACCGCTGAAACAAAAATCACGAGCAGCTCCAACCATGGTGCCTCACAAATCCTGCGCGCCTCATCGCTGAAGTGGTCCAAGTAGGGGAAGGGCTCCTTGGGGATCGGCTTCCCCAGGAACTTCGCCAAAGGTTCCCTTAGCTCAGCCCGCTCTGTGAAGCTGCCAGCCGGAAACCTTGCATCCAAGCAAGGCCATTTTGAAGACTGGTGTGTCTATAGATTGAAGCCATAAAAAAAAGCCTTGATCGGAACCGCGCACGACCGAAAGGAGGAAGCATCGGCGCGCTGTTGCTGTGCTTTCTCGCGGAGCAGGGGGCCATAGGCGTAGCTACGGGGCCGACTGTCGGCTCCGCACTCCTTAGACGCTTGGGATGTTGGAGATGCTGCGAGGAAGTCTTCCTGCAGCATCTCATCGGCGACCTACAACATTCTCCTTCACCAGCACAGGCAGTCCTTGGCTTGGGGTCCTCTTGGCGGGACGCGCGAAGCGCGCAGCCCCCCAGCTGGGCCGAAGATCGAAGGCGTTGAAGTCGGATCAATCGCGAATGAAACTACGGCCTTCCACGAAACGACGCCCCGAGATCCTCTTTCGGGCTTCCAGGCTTTCATGTTTGACCGGGGATATGATTCGCCACCAATAGAAACCCTGTCTGCGGACACTGTGGATCTCAAACCGGGGTCCTGCCAGGCGAAACACTTCATGCCTTTGGAGTTTTGGGCATCGGCAACACGCTTGTGATTGCTGGAAGTGAGAGAGACCCAGGCGTTTTGTGAAACGCCCCCTGTTCTAAGGAGACCAACATGTTACTTCCCCTGCAAATGCTCATACAGGCAAAAGCACGCGTTCTAGAGGCGTCTCCTTTTGGAGCAACCCTTTTCGGGTTCCATCTTCATTTGCACGGCTGCAAACATACTCCCGTCCAGTTCAAACATTGTGATCCTTCCAGTCCTGTCTGCACACCAGACGAAACACTTTTGTCAAGAATAAGGTGTGCTCTGAGTGGGTTCATTGTCTATTCGTCTCCGCTGGGTCGAAGTGGTTCCTCCCATGATTCCGTTAACGGAGCTTGACATGCCGGCACTCAGCCCCGCCACCAGCCAAGGGCAGTCACAAGGCAGTGCAAAGAGGCCCAACGCATTGCCTGCAGACCCAAAGCCGCACGCTTGGTTCAGGAAGCGAGGGCCTTCTATATGACCAAGAGTTGAGAGCATCACGCTCATTTGCAAAGCTTACAACTTTCAGAAAACCCTGCACAAAAGGCCGCACGGCGTGCCGATCGGCGTCCCGTTTCAGCGCTGGGCGCTTGCATCAATGGCCAGGCTTGCAGTTCATGTGCGAGCATGTGATTCGTGGTGCTTCAGGATCGAATTTAGGCGTGAAGCCCTATTTTTTGGGAAGGCAATGCTGATGACGTATAAGACACCTACGCCGGCGCCTACGCCATGCGCACATACCATGCGGGACGGTCTACGTCAGGTGTATGTCAGCCTTAAAACGCATGCGCGAGCCTACACGGTTGGAGTCTTAACGGAGGACTCCTCCAACATGGGCCAGTTCCCTTTGGGTTCCTTGTAAACCAGCCCCCCAAAAAAGGTGTACCAGTGTCATTCACCAGTCACCCGCCCCATTTGGCTGTGGGCCAAAAACAGGTACCCAAAATGGAACCCTTGTAAGAGGAAACATGGACTAAAAGCTGCGGTCCCTTGGTGGTTTCATTTTGACCCATACCCATTTGATTCGGATGCAGAACACCGGAGCTCTGAGCAGCTGACCAGCCGTCTGAGAGGTCAAAGGTCAGAAGCCGGTCCGCAGGGATGGCCTGTGTCTCCGAACATCTCGAGGCTTCGCACAACTCTCGGTTCGCGGTGGTTTTACTTTCAACGATTTAGAGGATTCACGTTCAACGATTTAGAGGATACGTTTCAGGATGTGACTATGACGTCTTCAGGTCCGGCCCGAAAGTCAGATGCGGATGTTTGCCTCTGGACTGAAAACTTTCAAGGCTCATGTCCAAGAAGCTTTGCCATTCAAACCTGCGGTTTTGGGCGGAAAGGGCGTTGCCCAGGGAATCAAAAAGGGTTCACGTAATCCACGAAGAACCCAAAGAACCCGGACTCACGACTCAGTGGACTGAAGCCGGTGACCAGGTTGAAGGACGTGATGATTGAGGAAGAGGTGGTTGAAGTGAAGGTTAAACAGCAAGTTGCAAAAGATCACCTTAACCAGGCCCAGGCAAGTCCTGCCGCAGCACCACCTACCTCCTAGCACCAGCCCACCCCAGCGCCGAGAGTCCTTTCTCGGCGACGCAGCGAGATGCCGTGCTATGGCGAGTGCCGTGCTACCAAAACTAACCTGACGGGAGGTTAAACTTGAGCCAAACGGCCATTCGGCCGCTTTGCCACATGATGAAACAACACGTGAACAAAACACACCCCCCTCATCCGATATCAGGACGAGAGAAAGGATGCGAGACAGTTGAGTTCACGACGAAAGGGACCAACCAAAAATGCCGGTGTCAACTCAGAGGTGAGCCAAACGGCATCACCTGGGCCCCAGTTAAAATCCCGCCACCACCCCGAATTATCGGGGCGACAGGATTATTTGACGAGTGGACCACATGAGTGAACAAAGACATATTGGAGGAACCAGACGAAGATTCCTCTCGTGCCGTTCATGAGTCGTCATGGGACGATGCCATGCGGAGGGGGATCCTATCTGGATCACCGCGCCTCACTGCACGCCGTGGAGCGGTTGGAAGAGTAGTCGAGTTGGGAGGAAATTAGAAACGGAAGTTCCGAAATTGGTGTGAAAATAACTGGCAATGGCCGGCCCGGCACTTCTAGTGCGGTCACAGCCTCACACAGGATCGCCAGGGGAACCGTCTCCGGCGCGCACGGCAGCGGTGCGGGAGGGACACGAGCAACGCCGGATCAGCGGTACAGGGCAATGGAGATCATCACCCCCAGCAGCGCTGCACGGGCGAGAGGAGGACCGGCGCGGTCGCGTTTGTCGGCGACACACGTACTATCCTCGCCCTTCTAAGGCGGATGCTGATTGCGGCACCCGTCTACCGGCGGATGCTGATTGCGGCACCCGTCTACCACCCTGAACCAGGCTCTTCCCGGTCCCTGGGCGCGTCGTCTCTTCGGCGTCCACCACGGTCACCTCGATCACCTCCTCCATCCCGACGGCGATCCTCACCACCACCCCTATTGTGGTCGCCAGCCGGAGGTCGGCGAGGCGGAGGGGGATCTGATTGGTGACGTCGGTCATCCCTGCGCCGGTCCCGGTGGCGATCGCGACGGTCATCGCCCGGGTCATCACGTCCGCGGCGCTCATCTCGCCCCGGGCCGCGCCTCTCGGAGGTCTCCTCATGACGTGGAGGAGGTCGGCGATCATCGCGTCGGCCTCCGCGGGTGTCCCTGCCACGATCATCCCTTTGTCGGGGCGGGCCGGGATCCTCACGTCCTCCTTTGCCAGGTCGATGTTTTCCTCGACCCTTCCCCTCACCCTTAGGACCACGACGATCCTCGCGGGCCCCAAGCGCGGTCCTTGACCGATCGTCATCTCGTCGGGGCCGCGACTCATCTGCCGCACGAGTGGTCCGAGGCACACCCGGGGGAAGCTCCCACTCGTCGTTGTCGTCATCACGCGGGTCATAGCCGCGATGGCCGCCCAAGGAACCGGTGGCATCCCGTGGTGGGGACGCAGGAGTTCCGGGACCGCCCGATCGAAGACGAACTCGGGGAGTCGCGTCCTCGCCGGTAAAAGGATCCTTCTGGGTGTAGAAACCCTTAGTCCTGCCCCTTCTCTCCCCACCTTCCACACCGCTTCTCGCGGGGACCGGGGATGGGCGGGCAGGCTGGGCCATGCTCTTAGAGCTGGGTTGCCCGCTAGGCGGGACCTGAACGCCCCCCTGCCCTTTTTCGGGCGCGGGGACCCGACCGCGAGATGTCCTTCTGGCCTTGGGTTGGTCGGACTCACCCTCCAGCTCGGACTCGGTGTCAGGGACACGAGTATTGATGGCCATGTCCTCTTCCTCAAACGGATCCCCAGTCGTAGTAACGCCTGCCGCAATGGGAGCGGGAGGAGGAGGAGGAGGAGTTGGCACAGCATCGCCAGAAATGACGCCTGCATGCGGCACCACGGGAGTCTCCGGTTCTACCGGGACAGGCGGCGCAGGAGGAGCCGGGGGCGGTGGCGGAGGGGGAGGGATCTCCTCCTCGTCGTCGCCCATGGGCTCGTCAAGGTCGTCAGGCTTCTCGTCATCTTCGTGCGAAGAACCATCCGATCCCAGCTCATCCTCCGCTGATCCAGCAAAGTCGGGCTCGTCTTCGTCCTTCACGCCGGGGCCTGGTGTAAGGCGAATTCCGGGTCGATGGCGATCGCGGGGTCGGAAGCGGTATTTCCTTGGTACAGGGTCGGATAGCTCCTGTTTGATGTCATCCTGGGTTTGAGGACGGTCGGCCAAGCAGGTGTCGTAGGCAACGGTGGACGTCCGGTAGATCAGATCGTCCATACTGCTGAGGTCGTTGAGGGTGTAGACATACCCCTTCTTAATGCCTTCCCGTATCGTGTCCATAGCCCGTTTGAGGCGCGCGGCAGGATCGAATCCGGCCCTTCTCCGCATGGCCTGCAATATCCCGCAGTGCTGTGCGAGCAGCCCCACCTGGAACTTGAATCCCTCCCCGGACACATCGTTGGGGAGTATCGGAGAAAGGTGTCCTGTTCTCAGCCCAATGATATGGGCCTCAAGAATGTAGTAGGACGTGTAGAAACCGCACCGGTTGGCGTTGAAGTTTGCGGTGGTTAGGCGTCTGCCCCACTCAGCCGCATATCCCTCATATTCTTCGAAGAATTCGGGGACGGAGCTCCCGTTGAAGGCCAGACCCCTTACCAGGATCGCCTTTGCTACCCACTCTTCCACGTTGTTGTCGACCGTGTCACGGTATTTGCCGTCAAGGATTTCGTCTCGGAGCGAGTCGTGAAGTTTCCGGAAAATGCCATCCACGTCCTCTTTGTCAAGGTACTTAGGAGGCCGCATCCCAGACATCAACAAGGACCGGGCATCGACGGCGGGACTCTGCGAGTAGAGGGCCATTCCGATGGCGTTGGCGTCTGAGTTGTTCCACAGAGCGGGGACGAAGCCCTCGTATTTTGCCAGCCAGGGAGGAACCAACCCGTCAGTGCTCGCTATCGTGCGAGGGCCGCCGTTCGTGTCTCCGGTGGGCAGGACGCCATCGTAGAAGATGGGAAGGTAGCAGGCGGTGCACAGGTGAGCGCCGACCGGATGGGCCGTCATGCACCTATGGCATGGAACGGACACCACCTCGCGGACATGTTCCGTCTTGGTGATCTGATGGTACTTCTCCATCTCGTCCCGACACTTCCTCGGGTTATCACTCAAGGAGTTGAGGAAGTTGGGCGGATAGCACCAAGGCCTCAGGTAAATGATGGAGCAGTCCTCCTTGAAGTAGACGCATCTCCAGTACCCGATCGCGATGTTCTCGCGCGACGCAAAGGTACCCTGACGAGTAATATGCATGCCCCCATTTTCCATGGAGAAGAAACGTGCATCGATAGCCATGACCACATATCGGGGATCGCTCCTTTGGCGTCGACCCGAGGTGTGCAGCTCCGTCACGTTGCTGTCGGTGATGCGGTCGACAGTGTCGTTGGGGCACTCTCCGTGATCGCGGAGGGATTGATACTCATCCGGCCGAGAGGGAAGGAGCTCGATCAGAGCTCGCCCACCCCGAATGATCGCCCCACGTTCTACGTAGAGCCGATACATTCGGAGAGGCACCACCTTGTAGAGCGTCTTAGGAACCACCTTGGAGGTGATAGGAAGACAAACAGGGCTCTCGTAGAGCATGTATTGGTATCGTTCACGAAATGCCCGGTAATCAGTGTCGGATCCGATTTCAAGCGACCTTACCGCCGCTATGCGGGCGGAACCAGGCAGCAACCGACGCTCCTTGTCACGAATGACGGTGATGATGATCTCGAACATTCCCACCCCATCCTCGAGAAAGGAAGACAGGAGGTATGAAGAAAAGGCATCCTCGGACTCGACGCTGGTCCCGAAGTAGTGGCTCAGGAACCTCTTCAGTTGTATCACCGAAGTAACGTTCCCTTGCCCGCTGGCAGACGAGGCCTCCAACTCTGGGTCCTTGACTGCACCTGCATTTCCAGGCTGCACAGCTGTTCCACGGAGCGCGTCGCGTATTTCCGCGCATGCTCTCCTGTAGTAGTGCGAAGAGGCGCCCGTTCTACCCTTCACCTTCTGACGGATCTCGTCGGCGAAGTAGTCCAGAAGCTCCTCGGGTGCGGGAACAATGGCCTGGATCATCAGGTCAGGATCACTCTTGGTCGGGAGGATAGGCCCTGCCCTGGATCTCACTCCCATCTCCAGGAATCGGGCAATGTCCCCGATTTTGGCGCACAGAGTAGCGATCGTGTTTCCGATCCTGGGGGCGATATCTTCGCCTCTCCTGGCGCCGAGGATGACCACGTTTTTCTTGATGGACTCCTCCTTCAGCCTCTCGAGGTTCCTCCGGGTGCCATCAGTGCCTTTCACCGCGCTGAGGCGGAGAACCGCAGGCTCCGGTTTGTCCGGTCGCACGAGCTGGCCGTCAGGAATCTGGTCGAAAATGCGCGAGGCGGACTTCACTGCTGGGACATTCCTGTACTGATCCGGCACGCTGTAAAAGGCGTAGGCGAGAGTGTCATGCGAGGATGTCTCCCAGTACGTGTACTCCTCGGAATCACGCGGGTCACCGACGACGCGACTCACGGTCCTCAGCTCGGCCAGAGCACGCTCCGCCTCGAACTGCGATCCGATGGTCGTGGGCAGCATGGCCCTCTCCTCCTCCGTGCAGTCGACGTATATGAACTGACCGGTATGCAGATCTCTGGGCGCGGCGAAGGGCCCCGCAGTGTCATGAACGCCCAGTAGAGTGCTCCTCGCCTCGACCTGGCTAGGGAGCGCATCCGCAGGAGGATGGGCGGGCTCGGCAGGGGCGTCAGGGGCTTGAGTGGCAGGCGGAACAGGGTCGTCCTTCTTATGCTCAGAGGCCCCCGTGGCGGTTGTTCCCGCTGCCTCTCCTCCAGCCACCACCGGTTTGTCCCGGGGCACATCCATGTCAACGTCCTCACCAGCATCGCGAGCTTCTTTCTCCGCCTTCTCCTTGGCCTCTTTGATCTCGCGTGCAGTAGGACGTCGATAAGCCGGCCAGGGGATGCCCATGATTTTGTCACCACGGGTAAAGGCGGACTCATCTCTGCGAATGATAACTGCCCGATCTTCACGCGATCCAGACATGGCCAGAGGACCACACATGGACCGGAAGACCTGTGCGACCGATTGTGCCAGGCAGTCCGGGTACTCCCCTCTGAGCGCGGTAGTTCGCCATGTGTCAGGGATGTTCGGCTCCAGCTTGTTGCCACGATCGTCGACGCGATCGAGCTCACCAACGATCTGGTGGAATGGTAACGAGCCAAGCCTGGTCTTGCGGTGAGCGGCGTGGAGGCAGTCATAGAATGTCCTAATCTTTTGCAACCCAGCCACAGCACCGGCCACGTGCGGGTGAACATGCCCCATCCTCCAGGCGGTCGCCAAGGCCATATCAAGGCCGGCACGGACCGCGGAGAGCTGGGAGTTAAGGTCATAGGCGTTCATGTACTCTGCCGTCCAGAAGACGTCATCCATGGGAATGACCTCGCCGTTCCTGGAATCGACCATTCCGAGTCGGGTCCCGTCGTGCACCATTGCATCGCACCGTGTCCTGTTCGGATACGAGTTGGAATTCCCAAGCGGTTGCTTGGCTTTTCCGAAGATGCCGGTGTGGTGGTCGCCGGATTCACCCTTTCGGGTCACGAACTTGGAGTCGATCTGATCACGAATCTCCGGCGGGTATTCAGGGGGAACGATCGTTTCCATGACCTTTGTCCATTCGTCAGCCTCGGTTCTATCCGTGGCCTCCTTCCCGAAGTGGACATACTGGAACTGCCTGGGGCCATGCACAGTGCATTTGTCTGCATATGCGTGGGCCCAGTCAACCAGCGTGGCGCGTTTGGCCATTTCACGTTGCCCATGGCGGTCATTGGGGATGGCAGCGTTCAGCGTCCTCGATTGATCACCCTGCTCTTTAGTCACCTGGTCCGAGTTCCTCGCCTTGTTTGCGTAGCTGGCCACGATCGGCTCGAAATTTTTCTCTCGAGCAGCGATGTGGTGAAGCACGAACCTGTCGGGCCGGGTGAACGCCTCGTCGAGGGAAATCGACCCTCTCTTGGGCTCCGTGTCGTCTCCATAGTAGTTGGGATTCCGCTCTTCGGGTTCCTCAAGCCCGCCGTGCACCGGATCCTTCGACTCCGTGGCGCTAGCTCGGACGACCCTGTGTCGGGACGATCTCCGCTGAGCTTTCCATGCCTCAAGCGTCTGAAAGGTCTCCTGCGAGTCGGGATCATAATACTCGCCATCGGGGGTGATGGTATATCCCTCAACGGAGACCCCCGCGTCCCCGGTGGAGGTGCGGGCATCGGGGTCCACCTCATCGAACTCCGAGAGATCCTCCTTTGTCGGAGGTCCTCCCGATCCAGTGCTCCCCCCTACCTCCATTGAAGCAGCAGTGTGGGGATCGACGCCTGGTACGTCATCAGTCGTTTGATCAAGGGTCTTCATGAGGTCTTCGAAGCTCTCCACATCATTGCCTCTGATACCGACCGGTTTGGTCACCGGCGCTGCGGGCGGCCCACCTTCAGGGGTAGGAGTCGGGACAGTGGTGGGGGCGGCCGGTTCTACCGGCGTGCCACGCCAGTATGCTATCTCGGCGTCAACATCCATGTCGTCATCCTTCTCCTCGACGGTCGGGAGCGTGGGGACGTCCTTCCTTTCACTTCCCGCTGGCTTCTTCAGCTCCTCAGCCTTCTTTTTGGCCGCCGCCGCGGCCTTGCGAGATGCCTCAGGCGTCGCGAGGCGCGGGAAGTTGCTCTCGTCCTTCCCGGGCGGAGTCAGCACAGACTTGGGCAATGGCCCCCCCCATCGGGGGGCCTTTGGCGGGTCGGCAGGCTCGGGAACCGGTGAACTTCCCCCGGAAGTGCGGATGTTTGGCGCCCGAGCGGGAGGTGCACCCTTGGTAGCCGTAGAGCCGGGATCCGGCGACTTAGCTGGCGTGCCGCCCTTTGCAGGCACGGAAGGGACAGGGGCCTTGGGGACACTCCTAATGTCGATGGGCCCCTTCGCCTTGGCAGGCGAGGCTTTCGGTGGCGAGACGGGGCGCGTCGGTGGCGACATCATCTTCGGCGTAGGGCCTTTGGGCTCGGCCTGGCGGGCAGGAGCCTTCGCCACAGAGGGAGCCGCCGCCTGTTCGGGGGGCGTCACCTTAGATGCCGCATCAGTCATCTCTACGTCATGCGATTGACCAGAGCTATCTGCCCCGGCGACTTTCGCTGGCGGGGCGGTGGAGTAGGTTAACGAATCATCCCAGACCTTGGTCTGGAGAATCTTTTCGGCCTTCACCTTCGCGTCCTCGTCGGGAGGATACATGGTCTTCTTGTACAACATGCCCAACGTTTTCGCAGCATTGGTCGCACTCATGACGCGGTGTAGCGTCCACGAGATGTCCACGGCCGCGCTGGCGAGAGCCGGGAGCGCTACCACAGCTCTGTACTTGTTCGCGGGGGCGCCGGAACTGCCGACACAGTGGTCGCCCCAGAAGGCGAAATCCGCAGGAACCACTATCAAGTTCCTCTTCATCGCTGCCCTGATGAACGTCGTGATGACGCCGAGCATGTGGGTATTTCGAGCGGGCTGAAGCCATGACGCAACCGAAATGAGGATCACCACACTCGATCCAGCTCTCCTCACAGACTCAAGCCTTTCCAGGGTGGTGTGGATGAGGGTTTGCGCGTTGCTCTTGATGACCGACACCTGCTTTTTCTCATCCCAATCGGCCAGGTCATGGAGACGGGTCGCAAAAATGCAGGTGTCATACTCCATGGCCCCCCTTCCAACCGCTTTTTCGCGGTCATGAGTGAGCCGTGTGGCCTCTTCGACCATGGTGGCGATGGGGATGTGGTAACCGCTCTCCCCGTACGGGCAGTGGAATTGGATCTTCGGGATGGATCCCTTTCGTGGCCCGCTGTCAGTGGACCGGAGAGTGTCCAGTTGCGCACTGAACTCATCCGCCGTGATGTAAGAGCCCTTCTTGCTCTTCCCGCGCGACGCAAAGCAAAGGTCGTAGAAGACAAGCACCTGGGCATTGGCCTTAATCGTTGGCTCCTCCAAGTATGTGGGAGGCCCCCAACCCGCTGCCATCGCGGCGAGGATACCGGTGACTCCGGTAGTGCTCATAGGCAGGAGGCCCTTCAACACCGACGGTATAGTCGGGACATCAGAATCAATGCATGTGAGGGCGAATTCCGGGAACACGGTCAGGATGACGTTCCTGAACATTTGGTTTCCCCAACCTATCCACTCTTTTTCGAGGGCATTCTGGTCGTATGTAGTCAGATGAGAGGTCTTAGGCCTACTCAGGCTGGGGAGCACCTCACTCTCGGGGTTCGTGATCCACTCTTGTTTGTACTTCCCGATCATCTTGTCGATGTCAAGAAACATAGTGGACGGCGCCAGATGCTCCTCCATGATGTAACCCGAATATTTCGGGTACTCATTTTCGAGCGCAAATGGGATCGACGATCCAGCCTCTTGCACCTTCACAGCGTATGTGTTGCTGACGAGACGATGCCTGGCGAACTCCGGACTGAATCCACCAGTCTTCGTGGGGGTGCTAGGAGCAGCCAATCGCTCCAGTTCGCGCTTGGTCGCGCCAATCTCCCCGATAGCATTAGGCTGAAAGAAGGCGCGCTTCCTCCAAGAGAGCGACGGAGAGCAAGGGTTAACCTCAATGTAAGGGTTGAACCGTTGCAACTCGACGTCTCCGTTTGCGTAACACGTGGAGAACCCCTCACCACCCGTGATCAGCTCCAGGTCATGGGAGAACTTGATGGCGAGAGCAAAAATGGGTGCCCGAGCCAGCATGAGACGCCGCGTTTTATCTCCGCGGGGGTTGTCACCACTGGCAGCATCCACAGGCAGCATGAAAGAAAGATGGGCCCATACTCCTTGGCCGTAGTGCGCCCACGGGGTGTACCCGAGCGCTTGGCTGTACACCAGCGACGTCCAAATCCCGAGTTTGTCCTCGGACTCTGAACTCACCACCTCTTCATGGGCGATGGAGGCCCAAAGGGAGAACTGGCTGAGTCCGTGTGCCCAGAGCTTGTTCTCAATGCTCCCCTGTTGCCATTGGTTCCAATTCGGGGACTCGGCATCAATGACGGACGAGAGAGAGGGTACGATCCAATATCCCTCGCCTGCCGTGATGCCGTAGTCATGGGCCACGTTGGTCACCCCGGGGGTGGCGAGCCTCTCAACCTTGTTCCACAGGAAGAACTGGTCAAGCACGGTTGCGACCTTCAGTTCAGAGGTCATGTGCTCCGCAAATGCTCCAAACCCGCCGTAGGCCTCCATGGATGGCAGATGGTCGATCGATCTGCTGGTGGTCCTATCCTGACACAAGTCGATAATCTCCTCCAAGGTTCTATCCTTAATGAGGGAGATGCCATCAACAACGATCTCTGGGGGAACGAACATAGCAAGAGGGCGCATTTGTAGCCACTTTCTCACCATGGAGGGCTCGTACTGAGTGAAGCTGCTGATGCCTCCCGTGTGTTGGGAACGGCGCGGATCACCCATGTCATAGCAGTCGGTTGTGAAGCCGACATAGCTCCGGTACTGGTTCTGCTTGACCGCCGAGTACTCAGTCCTCCAGTTCTTCTTCAACTCTCCGTCGGCGTTCGTGATGGACGAAGACCACCCTCCTCCGGACGGTCGACAGCAGGGGTGTACTGCCGGGTCGACATCCCTCGTCTCATCGAGCCCGAGCGGCGCAATGTGGGCGTGAGGGAGGTAGTGGGTGGCAGAGCCACGGATGGGGATCGCATCGCACAGGATTGCCGCAGCGGTCAGGGCATTGTGCTCAGTGGCGATGAAACCAGAGTCCTTGAGTAGGGCGATTATGTTGGCCGCCCTTCCTCTTCGGTAATTCAGGATCTTAGTCCTAACATCCGCGGGAAAGGAATCATAGCCCTCACATTTGACGAGACCATTGATCATGGTCTCCACCTGCTCTCCGGTGATCACATCGCTCAAACGGGCAGCCTTTAAAGCCGCGCGACCGTTGAGCTTGGAAACCCAGCTGTTGAAGCTGTTCTGCATGATGTTGGCCACGGCTTTTACGCGGCCGGTGACGGGGTAGGGGAACCGCAGCGAAGATGCGCTGGAAGGTGTGGGGAGGCTTTTCTCAGCCCCAGCCCTGGTGATCGATCCGCTTTCCGCGGAAGCCATATCACAGAACCCGCGTAGAATTAGCGGAGGTGGGAAGTGGTCCAAGGCAGCCGCCGGCGGCGGTGCAGGAGGGCGATGGAGATCGCCAGTGGTCGCACAGCAGCGGTGCGTGAAGGTGGTGAAGATCACCAGCAGCCGATCGGCTGTCGAGGCCGGGGTGGAAAGTCCGTCTAGGACACGTCACCCGGGCCAGGGAATGTTGCAGCAGCGGCCCAAAGCGCGAGGCGGGGCGGCTATGTGCAACACTCAGGCTCTCGCAAATAGTGAAAATAGAGGAGCTCAATTGGATTTAGAGATGAATCGTTCACAATCTCAAGATCGACAATACCATCAAGAATAAACAAAGGTCAAAGCCCCGTGTGTAGGGGAGTCCCATATCGTCTTGAAGTGGTCGGAAATGTGCATTGCTTGCCGATGTAGACTTCCGAGGAAGTCGTGCTCAGCTGAGAGAGCCAAAAAGCGACATGTAAACGCTTATGAGCATCCCACACTGCATGGCGAGCAACAAGAGAGCACAGGTTCTACAGAGATCGAACACATTCAACCGAAAATTTCATCGAAAATTCTTTCCCAGGCAACATCGTGAAAAGAGAAGTTGTTCCTCCCGTTTCGAAGCGATATAGAGCAGGGTACACAGCGCAATCGATCATTAGTCCGTTTGTTCACGGCAACAGTAATGACGGTGGCGTGACCGTAAGCTCCAACCTGGCAACTGCAGAGATTAGATCTGTATAGGTCATGGTCATCAATAAATTGGCGGATTTTCTGAACGCAGAGTCCGGGTAGGTCGCCACCAAATCCGATAACAATGTCAAATTCGTGATGTATAGCACTCAGGGCAAAGGCAAGAGAAGAGGCAGTAAGTGCGTCGCACTTTTGTCGAAACCTCCTGATCTTGGACCAATCCCTTTTGCAGGAATCCGGGCATGAAGGAAAAATATTGAATACGGCAAAATTATCTCTTTTTCCTTTTAATCCGGGATACGTAGAGATCCCTCCGGTGCTTCCATCATCGAGATCGATTTTTACGACTCTGTGCCCGCACTGAGGGGGCAGGAGTGGTAACACAGATGAATCAATGACAACGGTCAGGTTGTCATTTTCAGACGCCCTAATCTCGGTGATTGAAATCCTGCAATCCGAGATGTTGGCGTCATTGATGAAGGAGTTGAACTTAGAGTCATGATCGGATTCAACGCGAACCCCCCTGATTGGTGGAAGAGCAGGAGCAGCAGGGGGAATATGCACGGGTTGGGTGGGATGGGAGAGATATGATTGCAGAAACCCCTGCTTGAACATCCCAAGGGTGTGGAGATTTTTGCTCCATACGATCTTGTCAACGCACGCCTTTGTGAGGATGTCGGCTCCCTGATAGTCCGAAGGGCATGCAACGAAACGGAATATCTTGTCGTTGTATCGCTCATTGAGCCATGCGATATCAACCCGTTGGGTACGCGACATGTATCGCATGTTCGGGTTATTGCCCGTGACGATAATTCTGCACGCGGCTTCATTGTCCTCAAGGACGCTGATGGGTTGTGGGATCGAAGCGTCATATTTGATTTTGCACTTACACACGATTGAGTCCGAGGAGCCGCGACCGATGGCAAAGTGCCAGAGAGCGGCGAGCATCATGGCCTCTTTGGAAATGCCGTGATCAAGGGCGACAATTTCGGCCTCGGGAGTAGACTTCGATACGGAAGTTTGCTTCTTGCTCACGGCGGTGATGGGCATGTAGGTGCGGGGGCCAACGAGGCACACAAGGACCCCGGATGTGCTTTTTGCGTCGGTGCGATCGCCGGCGAGGTCAGCATCGCAGTAGGTGACGACTTCGATCATATCAGATCGATCGCCAACCCATCCATAGAGGTGCAACTCAATGGTGGAGTTAATGTACGACACGAGCCTGTGAAGCTTCTTGTCGCACAATTGGTTCCACTTTGTGATTCTGCTGGCAAGCGCTTGCACTGGTCGGATTAAATCATAACGGCCCATACGAGCACCATATAAGATTTTCATTAGGACTTGTGCAGCTGCGTCGCCTAGGACGCCGGGCTTGGCAGAGATGACCTCGATGTCTTCTTTTTGATCAACAAGCCTGTCAAACTCCGGGTTTACCGGGTTCTCGTCAAACTCAGGCTTGCTCTCGTCGAGGAACGGGGTCTCGACAGTCTGAAGGGCCTTTGGAAATTTTGACTGGCACAGTTCGAGGTAACGCTCAACACATGCTTGCATGAAGCAAGATTCGTTGTACTTGATGAGGTTGATCTTGGCTTTGCCGCGACATGCGTCGGCAGCAGGCCTTCGGTCTGGCCCGAAACGCATCTCCGGTATAGGCTTCGAGGGAGGATGTCCGACCGTCCAGGCAGTTCTCGGATCGAAGGGCCCATCAACGGTGGCAGATCTGAACTCGTGCTCGCAGCCGAGATACCTCTTGAGAGGACGAGGCTCCTCCATATTGATAACGGAACCTATGAGTCTCCACCCTTCGGCGAGGTTAGCCGATGGGCCACTTTGCTTGAAATCGTCAACATAGACAACGAGAAAGGTCTCAAGTGCGGGGTGACGAAAAACACTGGGCCAGTCGGGAATGGGCACAAATCCAACCTTTTTAAGTTGGGTCTCGCAGTGCTGTTCCCAAAAGCCTCCAGCGTCGGGGTGTCCATAGAGAGCAAGAACAAGGGGGCATACGGGGTCTTGCATGCCCTCCCAATCCTTTGGCCATTGGTCACGGGGAAGGCGTATCCATGTCTTGGTTCCGCCGAGCAACGCCTGTGTATATGCGGATTCCCCGTCACTGACTTCAAGCGAGTTTCCTGGCAAAAGTCCGTACGAATCAGCAACCTTTCCCGCCGCCATGGTGGCAGGGCACGAAGTGATTTCGGAAAACAGAGCCCAGGCATTGGACTCATCCCTAACGTGACATCCCTCGAAGACAACACGGCCCTTGAACTTCCTGTTCGGATCATCCTCAGCAAGTTCGTGATTCTTTTCGACGCATATGTCAAAAATGCGACCGACGTGAACTTTGGTCCCTTCTCGTTTTGCCTCAGCAGCGACGTCACGCCACTCACGCACCCTGGATTGGTCCCAACAGCCAAGATCCCTGAGCTTCTTCCACTCTTTTTCTAGGGCGGCGAAGGCCTTGGGGTCGAGCTTTGCCTCCTTTCGAGGCACAGGGCGAGCGACACAGGCACTGAACGGAGGGAGCCCGAGGAATGGACTGTGACCGGACCCATCGGCCCCACGAGGCATGGCAAACCACTCGGTGTTTCCGGTGGAGGACCACACATGTGATGGGAAAGTAGCGGATGCAGCGGGGGCACCTTTGTCGGTGCTACCGAATCCTTGCCCCCCTCTTTCGGTGGCACGCGGCTTCTGCACGCATATGACGGGCTCAAGAATAGAGACGCGCTCAAGAATGAGTTGCGCGATTTTATCTCCCTTCTTGATGAGGAAGTCACTGTTCGAATGGTTGAAGATTACAACTTTGACCTCCCCGGTATAGTCGGGGTCGATGACGCCGGCACCGATGTCAATCATGTGCTTGGCAGCAAGGCCAGAGCGGGGGGCTATTCTCCCGTATACTCCCTCGGGAATGGTGATGGCCAAGCCAGTCCCGATGGTGGCTTTGTCGCCAGCGGGGACTATGTGATCATCGGCCGATTGAAAATCCAGACCAACACTTTCAGGAGTCCCGCGATTCGGGACAGCGATCCCTTCCCGAAGAGGATGGATATAGAGCGCATGGGGGTCTCTTTTCCAAGCAGCGCGGTTGTTGGGCTCGGCGACCGCGACGGGAATCGTTGATCTCTCAGTCCTCCCTCTGTACCAGGATTTGATGATCGTCTGGCACATCTGCTTTGGATAGAGGGCAGTGAGCGGAGTGAGGGACCCCTCAATTCTGGCGTGCGCGAACCCCTTTTCATGATGACACGTTCGGCCCCCGAGCGCGGCGGCGAGGTCGGGAGAGTTCGTAGCGATTCTCCACTGCTTCCGGATGGGCGTTCCGTTCTTGTCCTTCATTCCGAAGTCGCATCCGTCAATATTGACAGTGAGAATCTCAGGATCGTTAAGAAACTTCTTCATGAAGGGTTGGGACCATCCAAGGCAATGACGTGGCCATTCATAGGCAATTCGTCCACCACCCTTCCGCACTTCATGAGAAACTCGAATGAAGGCCGCGAACATGATTTGGGACTGTCTTCGAGCGTCGTTAAGCTCGGCGGCGAACTCGGGTCCGTACTGAGAAAGGTTGACGTATTGCCAAGTACTCCAAGGTCCACAGGGAATAGAGGACCAAAGATCGCATTTAGGATTCTTCCTAACGATCTCGATAAGCCTCTTAACGTCCTTGCCCTTAAGGATATCAAAGGAGCCCTTGTGCACGCGAATGGCATCTCCACCAAATTCAAACATAGTGGCGGAAAGTGCGGAATCGGCTTCGCATGCAAATTCAATTAAAAGTGATTTATTGGAGGTGGCCGGCGCGCCAGGGTGATCGTCGCTAGGCTTGGAGCGAGACTTCTCAACCTCAAGCTCCCTCTCAGTGCTGACATAGATCCTTCGCGCGGTGAGCGACATGGCTCGCCAATCATCGGACGAGATGGAGTTGGGCTTCCCCGTCCCGGTGTAGGGACGTTCTTTGCGTTTGGAGGACTGAGGATAATCAATGTCCTCCTTACTTCCCGGTAATACATTTTCGCAGAGCGGCTTCTTGGGAGAGGGACGCCTCCTTTTGGGCGCGCACCCCTTGTCAAAGAGGATGGTAACCCCGGTCCAGAACTTGTGTGTTCTAACCCGATGGCCGCTGGCATACACATCACGGGAGTCGCGATAGACCTCATCTCTGGAATCGAGGAAGTTGCAATGAGTGATCCTGATGTCGTCGAGATCAGCTTGGACCGGCCCCCCTGAAGGCAGAGGACGGGTGTCGTCTCCAAAGAAGTCCTTTCTCGCCTTGACATGGTATCGATGCCAGGACCTTTCTTCTTCAAAGCGCACCCAGTAGTCATCCCTTTTGTCAGGGGAAGATCCATCCGAGACGTGACGATCTATGAGGTCAGTCTCAGGAACATTGTCAGAGCCATCATTCTGTCGCCGATTTCGACGATCATCCTCATCGTCCCCATGGTCAAAGCGCCCCTCGTCAAAGCTGAAGGACTCGTCTTCACGGGACAGAATTTTTCCGCTGAGGCGATCAGGGTCTGGCAGGCGATCATGCTTGTATGATGCAATTTCTCGGGTACGAGCCTCATATGCTTTTAGCAGAGGAAACACGAACGGCTCTTCAGCATCGTGGTAGATCTGTTTCACTTGGTGGATACTAGGCCGAACAACTCCAGCCTGAAAATGCTCGAGGTCAGCAACATAGTAGTCGCCTTTCCATTTCCCTCCGGGTTCGAACCGATAACCAAGGAAAACACCAGGTTTGGCAACAGGGGCGAACTTGGGAGCCTTATAGTGATCGTGTTCTTCGCCGGGAACAGCGGGAGCGATACTAGATTCTTCCTCAGCGAATTCAGCGAGGGGGTCGTAGTCACAGTCGCGCAGAGCTTCCTGGATTTCTTCTGCTGACATGGGTTCATAGTCATCATCAGAAAGAGGTGCGTCTTCCCTTGAGGTTTCGCCCCATTTCTCGAGAGCGTGGACGTCGACCTGAAAATAGGTTTCGCCAATCCAATCTTGCGATTGATCATCTCTAGGATCACTCAGGTTTCTCCACGTGGTTGACTGAATAGAGTCATTTTCACCGTTGAGATATTTAATGATGGTGAGAGTTTCGTCAGCGAGGAATTCAACGTCGATCGGGCAGTTGGAGCCCCTTGGATCGAAGAGTTTCTTTCTAGGTGTCCGGTGTATACGGATAACACACTCGTTCTCTTCGTCTTTGCTCCAATAGTCATCGTCGGCAGGCTTATTTTGATCTTCGGGGGCGTTTTTGATCCCCCCCTTTTCAACACGACGCGGTTTGGGGGCGACGGGGAAGAAATCAACCAAGCAACCGAAGGGAAGAAGCTTGCCATTGAAAGGAAGGGGGGCGTGTCTTTTAGACCACGCGCTTCCACCTCCCCGATTCTCGATGTTCCTAGCGACGGCAAAGTACTTTGTTGCGTAGGGCCACCATCGGGCTTCTAACCCGGCTTGACGTAAAAGCACACGTGCACCATGAAGGACTAATTTGACTTTGTTCTCAATGATGCCGTTGGTCTTTGGCATTCCCGGAGTAGACCATTCATGTATCCAGCGCAGTTCTTTGCAAGCACTGACAAGTTCTTTAGCTTGATCAGTGTGCATCATCTTGATGTCATTTAGAGGCCCTGCGAAGCGGTTGAAAGCGTCGACGGTGTTAGCGTCAGAGCGGTTCATGACAGGCATGACATCGATCCACGAAGTGGCGAGATCATAAAAAACGATGGCGTCGGCCTCGCCGTTGATGCCCCTGTCACGTAGCCCTCGCAGAACCATCGTGTCGGCGGTGACTAAGTCGCCAAAGTCTTCGGCTCCATGACCAGCCGCGCCCTTCTTCCGGAACAGCCTAACATTCTCCATCTTGGCACGCTGACAATGCGAGCAAAAAGGGTTCTTGGGAAGATGAGTCATCATGTGGCGGAGGGTCAGGGCGTCAGCTCTCCAGTCATCGGCGCTACGCAGGGGGCCGTGGCCTTCAAGCTCGACGGTTTCCTCAATTGGATCAGAGGCAGGAGGATCAGGGTCGGGTGGGCCAGGATGGCCTTCGGGTACAGAAGGTATGTCCTCTGTTCCATCATGGATGACATCCCCGGAAAGAGCAGAAGGAGCGGGAACAGCAGGGATGTCAGGGTATTGATTGGCGACCGGAGAACTGAAGTTACAACGTGAGGCAGGCAAGTACGGGACGTTGTTCAGCACGTCGAGCACAATTTCCTTGCCATCAGGTCCTTGAAGGACGGGAAGCTCACCTGCGGGCCAGGTGAATGTATAACCTTGCTCCATACAGCGTTTGCCAATAGAGATAAGCGATGGCGTGTTCTGCATGACGTGGGCATCAATCACCTCGTCAATGTCCTGCATATCAGCAGCAATGTTTCCGAGGGTCGACGCCGTACCGTTGGCGGTCTGCAGGGCATGGGTACGTCCGGTTTTCTTCACCAGACTCTGCTCTCCGGCACTAAGTTCGTTCAGTCCGACAAGGTCGATGGGGCAGCCTGTATCAGCAAGCCATCGGATCGATCGTTCGTGACCAGGAGCGGATGGAGTGGAGGACATGCGCGATGCTCTATACATCATGCGCCGTCGAATCGGTTTAGATTCGAGATATTCGCCCTCCTGATCAATGGCGACCTGCTCCTGCATGGAGAGTGCGCGGAGAATGGCCTTCTCACTTTGCCGTTCAATGGTGATTTTTGAAGCGTTCTTGAACTCCCCAGAGTGGGTATATGAAGGATTCCTGGATTTCTGAGATACATGAGAAATCTGCTTCATAAGGTTGTTATCGGAAACGACGATATACTCAATCATGGCGGAGTCATTGATCTGAACTGTCGGGCTGCGATCGTCGTTGTAGACGTTCGGACGCATAGAGGCATTCCACGCGGCACGCTTAACAGGATCAGTGTATGACCAAAAAGTAGTTTTCACGTCGCCGGTAAAACCGATAGGACAGAACATCCTATTCCGCGAAGTGTGAGAGGTGATTGGAAGGTCCTGGATAACCCGTCCGTCGGGGATGGAAACGGTACGTCTCCACACCGCATGCTGTAGCTCGGGGCCTCCACCAGTGGGTCCCTGAAACATGCAAGCCCGGTGATCGGTTCTAGACCACACCTGTGCATCAGCAGGAGGAGAGCGGCCGGGTGTCCCGTCAGAAAGGGCACCCGTCAGGCCACCAGACTCGCATTTGGTCGCTGGGCATGCGATAGATATTCCCGGCGAGGCCTGTGGGTAACGGCCCGCCCCTCTCAGAAACCCTCGTCAACCCCGGGTGCGGGACTGTCGATTCGCCCATCAGGATAGGGATTCGACGAATCACCCCCCTGCTCAGTAGCAGGGGCACTAGGCTTCCTGGGAAGCGGAGCTAGGTCAGGAGGGGGCCTCTCATGCTTGTACGTGCACTTTGGACGCGTGCACTTGCCGACGTTTAGCCACTCTCTGCAGTACCCAGGGTATATGGGGCCGTCACTATCGCGAGGAGAATTCGGCTTCTCCTCATGGTGCGCAAAGCGGCAGTCAGAACCTCGCCTACATTGCCCCTTCTGCCAATCATGACAAACTCCAGGGGTGGCAGGATGCTCATGGCGGCGATCTCTTCCTGGAGAAGGGCGCTCCCTGCTACTCCGCCTGGGGTCATCAGATCGCGTCTTTCCGCGATCACGATCACTTGATCTCGCGTCCCCTGTCTTGCGAGTATCCCCAAACGGCGAAGGACGGCGCACCCCAGGAGCGGCGGCATTCGGGTTGCGATCAGCATGCGGAGATCGGGAGTACATTCGATCCTTTATCTCAGAGACATTGTACCTCGTCCTCCACCTCGATACAGCGTTGCGAGCGGCCCTCATGATCCAGTCGTAATTTTGCACGTCTGGATTACGATCCCAGTGTTGTACGTCAGGCATCAAGCATGGTGAGTGTCGAACTTGCTCAAAGAAAACATGCTGAAGAACATGGTGATCAATCGGTGCGGTGATTCCGCCCAGGAGTCCTTCCCATTTATCAAGGAATTTCTCAAGCTGAGGCTCGCCAGACCCGGCAGCTCTGCCGAGGGATAGGCGAAGAAGTTCATTCGTACGGATAGACTGGCTCCCGACTTCATCGGGACGAAGGTATTCAATGAGACAGAACAGGATCTGGCGGCTTTTCAGCCTCGTCCCCCTTTTTACCTGAGCCTCTTCAGTCAGCCTGCTGATCTTGGCAACAATAGGTTTCGATGTGATGCACTTTCTCAGTGCAGCATTGAACTTATTGTCAAGGATCGGGTAGAGGCACTCCCCATCAAGTTCCTCTATTGTGCTGGCGTTCTCGACACTCATGACCCAAGACATGGCATATGGCGAGTCATAGCTGAATGCGTTGCTCACGATTTCTCTCGTGGAAATGATCCAGTCTCGCAACTCATGCGGTGCGGGCTCTTTTTCGAGCTCTATGTTGGCGCACTTGTTCGCCTCAGATGGCAACGAAGTTAAGGGAGGTCGAGTAGCCTGCCCAAAAACATGGGGAGGTAAAACGCCGTCTCTGCCAATGGATATGGCACACAGAGAGCAACTCCCGGACGATGGCGGGCAGCACGCGGCGCATAGAGAAGTGCGGCACAACGAACAAGTTTGGAAACATGGAGGCGTCCCGGGGATGCTGGTCTTGACATTTATGTTGCACCGAGGGCAGACTCTCTCCTCAGCGGAAGATCGGCGAATATCGGGAGCTCCAATACCGCCGACGCCACCAACGCCATGCACACCCTTACCGAGTCCTGGTGGAAGAGAAAAACCAGTTGGCCCGCCAGAGTTATCCTGTGCTCCGTGGTGAGGCTGTGGATTCTGCTGATTTGTCACAGCAGCGTCAGGCCCGTATCTCCCGCGAATGACTCCCTGAGACGTTCCATGCTCAACCTGACCGGTGAAGATCCCCCCTGTAGGGGAACATCCGGGGTACGTGTTGATGGTCCCCCTCGGAACTGCTCGTCCGACCACGGGCGAAGACATTGCCCTTGGTGGCATTGGCCCGGCAGCTCCGGCGTGGGAACAAAAACCAGAATTTCCTTGGTGCGGTTCAGGACTCCGATGTGACGGATCTTCACGTGATGGCCCGGATCCAGGATCAGGAGCAGTGCCATCCCGCTGATTTTGATCAGGAATGCAATCAGGTCCTCCAGGCCCCGCACTGGGGCCCCGATGTTTAGTTTTCCCGTCGGGATCAGCTCTCAGACAACCGAGGCAGATAGGTCGAACACTCGACCCAAAACGACGCACATCGTCAGGCGAAGCGATGTGTTGATCGCAGTACTCGTCCTTGCATATGAGACACCTCACAAGTCCGTGTCTCCCCCCTCTTCCTCTGCATGCGCGGCATCTAGGAAATTGATCGCTGCACTTGAAACACGAGTTACAATCATGGTCAAAGCAGTCCTCGCAGACTGACTTGCCGCAACTTCGGCATGGATAGCGAGGTTCCCGATGCTGTGGATGCCCGGCCTCTTCATGAGCACACCTGGCCCGGTTATCAGGGGCAGCGCCGGCAGCCCGAGCAATGGCCCTCGTTCTAGAGGGATCCCTGCCGGAGATGGGGGCTGATGGTGACGGTGGGGGTGGCCCCGAAGGAGGTGGAGGCGGAGGAGATCTCGTCGAGCTGACTGTGCGAAGGAGGTGGAGGCGGAGGAGATCTCGTCGAGCTGAGGCGAACATCACGAGGAGGAGAACCTCTAGGGGTCCTTCCCTGGGTTAAGGGATTAGTGTCTCCAGATTTTTCCCATGATCCCGTCCCGGCGGTCGAAGCAGCGCCAGCATTTGAAGATCCGTAGGCAGCGGGAGGTTGTTCCCTTATCTCAGCGATCTGCATGTTGATCTCATTGACCCTCAGCACAAGCTTCATAAACTGCTCTTGCATGTTCCTCGGATTGGGCCCTAAGCTTTTGTCATGAAGGTCCTTGACGCACCTAGCAACACGGGACAATTGAAGCTTGAACTCCTCCTGTTTCTGTGAGTTCTCATTGAGGGCTCCGGACACCCTATCACTGAACTGCTTCAGGTCGGTCGCAGGAACGAGATGCTGAATATACGTCTCGACGTTCCCACGGATGGTTCTTTCCCTTGATATGGTTCCCTCAATGTCGATGACACTGCGAGAGTTCGCCTCAACTTCGTCTTTGATTTTCCGAACTTCAGCCTCAAGAGCTCCGATCTCAGAGAACCTAAGGAGCTGGACCTTGACGTTCTCAAGTGATTCGGCCTGCTCGCGAAGTCCAGCAGCAGATGTGACGATCGAGTCAGATCTCTCATCATACATCTTGAAACGCTCATTCGTCTCCTTCTCGCTTCGGGCGACCCACTCGTGGAAATCACGGAACCTAGCCTCGTGTTTTGAGAGAGTTCCAGCAACGGCAGAGAAAGATGATTCAACCTTCTTCTCGAAGGCGTCAACACGGTTATTGATCTTCTTGATCTCACCGACGCAAGCGTTGATATCATCCCTACATGAACGAATCTCAGTTCTGCACCCCTGGATTTCGGCCTTGCACCCCTTGACCTCGTTGTGGATCGCGAGAAGCAGTCGTTGAAGCTCAGATGCAACAGGATGGCCGCCACTTGTGGAGGCAGACGGAGCAGGACGGCTATCAGCGTCATGATCTCCGCGACTATTTTCTTCCCTGTCAGGAGTGCAGCCAGGAGTTCCGATTTGAAAGAATGCGGGAACGAGGGAGTCGTTAACCGGTTGATTCGAAGGAAGCCCTCCATATCCAGGGGCAACGGCGCTAAGTCCAGGCCTCCGGTTCCTAGGCGTAGAGTTAATCCCGTCATCAGTCTCCTTCTCGGACATCGGGGCATTGGAGCTGAGCCCAGACCCCGCAGAGTGGATAGGAACGTCAATAGGGTCGTGATGAGCTGGGGGATTAGATCGCAGTCGGAGAGCAGCTTCACGTCTCTCGGGTGACTCAGAGCTCCTCTTTGTGGCTCGTGAGTCAGTGCCGGTTTGTCCCGACACATTATCAAATGATGATGATCCGCGAAGTTGAGCTTGATCTGGATTAGGCTGAGTAAGATCAAGCCGTTGAGCAACGTCACCATTGAGTGGCTTAGGGGAAAGTACTTTGGCAACGCGGCTCGGCGGGAGCGATGTAGTTCGTCTCTCTGGTGTGACCTCGGCCTCATCGATTACATCAAGGATCCCAGGAATGGTTTCATCATCTTCATTTCCTCTCCTGGGTGGCTGATGGAAGGGGATGTCGAGGAGGTCAAATGGAGTGGAGCCAATGCCAGGTGTATCCTGCTCGGATCCATCGCTGGTACGGTGGCTGGACTGCTCCTCGAGGTCGATGACGTCGGGGGCGGACTCTTTTCGAGTCTGACGCCGATTGAACGCCGCGAAGAGACCGGCATGGCTTCTTGACGAAGAGGAGGAAGGATTTGGGCCTGCTGTTTCGCGGCCCACATCCGATCGATTAGTACCTGATGTCCGATTTGGCGGATTTGAGCCCGCGTTGTAGCGGTTCGCATCCCGACCTCGGGTACCTGAGGAAAGCGGTGGATTCGGACCAGCGTTGTAGCGGTCCGCATTCCGGTCACGGGTACCTGACAGGTGAGATGATACTGCATCAGGGATGAAGTCCATATCCGCCGGACTGGGGTGATCGTGAATGATGTCAATGTCGGATGAACCTGAGACGGGAGGAGGGCCAGCTATTTGCGGCCAATCCTCAATCGCCCGTTTGCCCACCTCGGGTTGGGCCGAACCTGCAACATGAGAAGGGGAGAAATCTTCAATGGGGTCATTTTCTCCATCATGAGGAAAACCCTGAGTAGGCTCATGCGACGGCAAAACATCAAAGGATCTGTCAATTCGGGAAGGCTGAGACCTCCAATCAGCATCACAAAGGGATTGAAAATCCAGATTCCCAACCGAAACGGGGGCACCCGAGTTAAAGTCGAGCCGACCGAAATCAGGCGGTGTAGCCTGCGATCCACTGCCGAGGAGTTGGTCAAACTGATCCCATGTAAGGGACCATGATTGAGCCGGCTCCGGATGAGCAGCATGATGGATAGCCCGGTCCTCGATCTGGAGCGCCACGAACGGAACAGTAGGCGAAATCGATGAGGGCACCTGATTTGGAGGAACCTCAGCCTCTTCTAGAGGGGGTCCGTCCTCGATCTGGAGCACTGCCGCCGGGATAGGGGCCTCCGCATCCTCATCAAACACAACCTGAGAAAGGATCCAATCGTCCGTGATCACCCCGGGATTGGGCTCTGCGCCCACCATCGGGGGGATGGGCCACAGCCGGCTGTCTAAGCCGGAAGCAGCAGGCGCGGCATTGCCGCGAAGGGCGTTGGCCTCGTCGTCCACGAAGCCCGGCCCACGATGAGAAGCTCCGGGGGACGCCATTGCTCGTACAAGTAGGCGATGGGAGCAGGTAGCGGGTCACGTCCCGCAACCGGATCACCAGCCCCAGCTTCTAGCTGGTACGGCTGATAACCTGCGGTTTTGGGCGGAAAGGGCGTTGCCCAGGGAATCAAAAAGGGTTCACGTAATCCACGAAGAACCCAAAGAACCCGGACTCACGACTCAGTGGACTGAAGCCGGTGACCAGGTTGAAGGACGTGATGATTGAGGAAGAGGTGGTTGAAGTGAAGGTTAAACAGCAAGTTGCAAAAGATCACCTTAACCAGGCCCAGGCAAGTCCTGCCGCAGCACCACCTACCTCCTAGCACCAGCCCACCCCAGCGCCGAGAGTCCTTTCTCGGCGACGCAGCGAGATGCCGTGCTATGGCGAGTGCCGTGCTACCAAAACTAACCTGACGGGAGGTTAAACTTGAGCCAAACGGCCATTCGGCCGCTTTGCCACATGATGAAACAACACGTGAACAAAACACAAAACCAAATAGAAACTCTCTCCAGCGACCGAATTCAACTGAGAAGCAGGGGTACCGCTCAAACCCTCAAGAGCTGCCTCTGTTACATACGGAAGATCTTACACCCAGTGATTCCATTGGCATGTAGAAGCAACAAAGGGAACCCTTCAGCAGCGCAAAGGAAAATGGCGAGTTACCTATGGCACCATGGATCCACTGGGACATGTGTTCCATGCATTTCCAGCAATACACTGGCTCGACTGAGGCAAAAAGATTGGTGTCATGTTTGGCTGGCAAAACTGGCGAAAAACCAATGAGACCGCCACACAGAATTGGACCCATTTGGACCAAGGAGCCAAGCTTAAACAAGGGATCATGTTTGAACCAGGGATTAGCCCAACCCTGTCAGGCCCTCGATTGGTCGCCTTGACGGCTTTGTCAATGTGCTCCTGCCAAGAGGTCAACACTCTTTCACTCGAGCTTTGGCCTTAGCGAGTCAACAATGAAAAGCAGTGAATGTTACTCGGTGGACAGCATTTCAGGATGCATGTCAACAAATCTTCAAAGTTCCCTACATCACCACTAACTAGACTTCCCAAATGCCAATTTCCGGCTTAGGGAAGCTCGAGGCGTGGTGAGAAGTGCTATGCCAAAGCATGGGTCACGAGTCAGGACGCGTGGCCGCAACGCTGAAAACAAGACCGTGTGTCACGCGAAACACATTTCAAATGCAGCATCCGCCACGAAAAAACACGTCTCCAGTTGGATCCTCAAAACCTATGTTGTTGTGATATTCACGACTTGTTTGCGAGCAGTCTGCAAACTCTAGTAGTGACTAGTGCAGACATGTGCACCCTACGAGTCAATCAAGTGGCTTGACCTGACACAGATTAGCTTGAACACCAAGAGACATGGCTCTTCGCTTAAGCTAGGCTCTTGCAGGAAATTGCACAAGTTCAGCTGAACACAACGAGTGATACGGCTCAGAATATGGAAGATACCAGAACATGGCAACATTGCATACCAATGTTTGATCAGATTGAATTCTGAATCTTGTCAGCCACGCTTAGGTAGCACTGTTCGGGGCAACCTGACACTTAAGACAAGGTTCACACCACCCTCAATGTGCCGTACCTACTCACCCTTGGCAAAGGCACATTCCCGGCAAGGCGCCAATCTGCAGTCGTTCTGCATTAAGCCACCAAAAAGTGCCATTTTGGGCATGTGCCGAAAGTTCCCAGTGCTGCAAGTTTCAACGCTCTTCAACGCTCTTGCAAATGCTGCAAGCTTCTCGAAGAGCACAACCGGCTTTTCAAGTTTCGCCAAAGACACTTGCCCGAGCCAAACATCGCTGGAATTGGACAATGGTTTGAAACAGCCTGCAACCTGCAAATAAAATCCATGTATCCTCCAAATTCTTCAACCAAACTTCCCTTTGCACACGCGGGGAAGTGCAGTGACAGCGCATGACGGTGCCGAACGCCAGCGCCGGCGGCGACCCAGCTTTTGGTGGGCAGGCTCTCCCACTATTCATGCGTGTGGTTCCTTAAAGTTTCTTGTCCAAGATGGGCGGACTCTCGATGGTCTTTCCGAGGACTTTGAAAGGACTGACCTCTGGACGAAGCCCGCGCTTGTCAAGAAGTCGAACCGCTCTCCTGAAAGCTCGCTTTGCAGTCTTCCTTGGCGCCCTCTGGCATCAAGTCGCCCAGAATGAACTGGCAGCCTAGGTCGAGACCAGCTCTGGCAAGAAGGAGCTTTGGCCCATCTTCACAATTGAACAACGACCACATGCTTCCCAAATCTCAAGATGGAGCCTGGGGAGTTTGGAACACCAGTCGTAAAAGAATCAACCATTTACAAGCAACTGGTGGAGTTCCTTCCCAATAGGTATGGACCTGCACAGCTCCGGCTCGCGTGGATGGGCTTGGCCTTTTGGCCTTGCGTCTCGAGGAGACTTCCTCAAACTGCTTTCCGCTCTCAGGGCTCTCACCTTCCGCAGGCGAAGGTTTTACGCGCAACCCGCAACCCTAAAATTGGTCTAGGCCCCAACCCCAAAACGAGGCAACTATGGTTGAAGCGTTGCCCCACACCCTGCGGTTCAAGAAATCCAGTGGCGAGGCACCGAACACAGTGGCAAAGGTTGCCGAAGAAAGCGTAAGATCCAGAGGCGTTGGACTGATTACCCCAGATTACCCCATGCCTCCGGAACATAAGGACATGCTCGACGCTCGCTGTCCCAACAACAACAAGATTCAAATGCAAACCTGATCAGCTCAGATCTGCCGGGAAGGGTTCCCATCCCGATATTGGCAAAGCACTCCAACATCTTGCATCCGCTCACGTGGAACCCTTTGCCAGTTTTCTCAAGTGATACCCCGGTGGGTTTCCTGTGGATGGGTCTCCAATACTAGGTCCTCCAGAGAGGTTAGAATAAGGGTACTTGGACTCTCAAACTACCTATAAAAATGGGATATCACCCCATAATCTTGGGGGTCAACCCCATTTTTAAGGGATTTTTGAGGGTTCAGGTACCGACGTTTTTCTTTTAGGGAATCCCCCCCCAAAAAAAGAAACGGGAGAGACGGGCACCTGGGTCTCCAATACACTCGGCCGCCTGGGATCTCGGCTCTGCCAATAGCGGACCGCATTACCTGAGTCGGGGAAACCGGAACCGAGCCGAAGCCGGAAGCATCGATTCGTCGATTCGATTCGGGCCGTGTGGGGGTCGCCAACATCGGGCCCCCCGCCCGAAGAAGTCGCCGCGTCTTGCGCAAAGAGTGGCAATGACATTGCGGTTGCTTGGCAAGACATTCAGATAACATTCCGTGTAAGCTGAGACATGGATGCATATTCATGAAGACTGCCAATCTCAACGGCGACAAGGGGTGAACTGAGCCATAATGAAATATAAGTGAAGCCATGAGACGGACCCTCGATGCCTGCTCAACCTAGCCATTTGGTTGATCCTCCATTTGGTTGAAACTCTTTGTCGTGTCGCGAGGAGGTCAAGCTGAAGTACTTGAGTTGCCATTTACCAAAGCATGGGGTCCCATGTCCCACCTGTTCCACAGTATCAAACTCCACGCACTGGAACTGACTGCATGGAGGCTGCCATAGAAGGTAGCGAGAAGGCACAATCTTTAAGCAGGTATTGGATCTTGGTTGTGAGAAATACCCCTTCTGCGATCCTGAAATGCGCCATCGGTTTGCATAATTCCCTGACTACCTGGTCACTTTGGGGTCAAAACTTTGGTATCTTTCAGAAAGTGGCAACATATATGAACCGTGACATATTGATTCAACAACCGAATGAACCCATGATCCTATGAACCTATGAACCGTAACATCGGCAACCTATGAACCTATGAACCATAGAATGATTCCACGGGCCCGTGACATATTCAAAACATCTTCCAATTCTTCAGTGCCCTTTCAGTCGACCTTCGCTGTCGCGAGTCATTGATTCACGACAACTTTGTTTTTCTAAGACCTTCGTGGCATCTCCATGGCTCTGGGAGGGAATGAGGAAGACCCACAGGTCCGAAAAAACCAAAGGGGGCTTCAACTTACAGAAGCACTGGGGTTGACTCCAGGTAATTGAATCATCCACTCATCAACAACTACGTGCATTCGTTTGACGTTGACGCGTCAAACGCATCGTTTTCCGAGCGCTCACTTTCGGCACGCGTGCTTACTCACAACGGCGGAGGACTGGTGCTTGACATGTTGGGAGGCTACCCCGGCACGCGCGGCAGAGTGCTGCTGCCAAAAAAAACCGCGAGCAACTGACAGGCTTTCTGGCGAACACACGGCAGCAAACAACCCGCCTACATTGCCTACGCTTGCGAATCCTGAGCCAATTCCGATGGCCGACTCTTTTCCAGTATCGAGGAAGCAGCGACGATGGCTGTTGCTGCTGCAGGGCGTTGGTGGCCCTAGCTGACCATTGTGAAGGAGTAAATTGGCCCAGTGCGCATAAAGTGTAAGGTGAGTGAAACAGTGAGTGAGTGAGTGAGTGAGGTGAGGTGAGGTGAGGTGTGGTGAGGTGAGGTGAGGTGAGGATGGCATGTTGTATTAACCTTACGCCGGCCTGGGCAGTACTCTGCTCGGCAGGTGCGGGGCCGGCATGCTCAGCGTCTTTGCGTGGCTCACAAGTGTATTGATCCGGGAACTTTAAGCTCCGCGTGACCACTATGTTCTTGTTGGCGTATGCGCTGGGGTTGTCACTTCAGGCCTTCGGGCCGGTGTCACACACGCGCTGCAGAGCGGGCCACCGCATCGACACTCAACTCAACTCCGCTCAACTCCGCTCACCTCACCTCACCTCACCCCACCCCACCCCACCCCACCCCACCCCACCCCACCCCACCCCACCCCACCCCACCCCACCCCACCCCACCCCACCCCACCCCACCCCACCCCCCCCCACCCCACCCCACCCCACCCCCACCCCACCCCACCCCACCCCACCCCACCCCACCCCACCCCACCCCACCCCACCCCACCCCACCCCACCCCACCCCACCCCACCCCACCCCACCCCACCGCACCCCACCCCACCCCACCCCACCCCACCCCACCCCACCCCACCCCACCCCACCCCACCCCACCCCACCCCACCCCACCCCTAAGAACTCAAACCTTTGAACTGTGGGCAAGCGGCACCCACATGTTCATCTGCTATCGGCCCATGTTGAGGGACATCTCCACCAAACAAGAAGCATGATCACGGCAACAGCTGGCTGCTATTGTTTAGGCTCAGCGCTATCTTGCTTGAGTTTTGGTTCGACCGCATGCAGTTGGATTGACCTGGTGGTGTCTGTGTGATTGCAGTCTAGCTTAATCACACAACTTTCCTACGTGGTGATTGTTCGCAGCACGTGTATTTGCGAAGAGGACTTGGAAGAGCACGAGGACTTAGCACAGAAGAGCCAAGTCAGCCCCTTGCAGGCCCATTCAGACGGAAGTCCTCAAATGTGTGTGCGTGTGTGTGTGTGTAAATATATATATATATATATATATATATACGTATCTTAATATGTATATATGGCTAGCCATATGTGCGCAAGGGAACACAAATTGCGCGCATCCGCAAAAAAAGAAAGAAAGAAGAAGCCCAACACACCCCCTATATGGACCATTGCGCGGAAGCGCGCAGAAGCGCGCGCGCGCGACACTGTTTCCCTCGAATGAACTGCTGTCCGGTGGGTTCCATGCAGCCGAGGAGCAATGTGAATCGGTAAACTCTAAATGCGAGGAATAGTAGTCATATCGTGATTCCATATAGGCCTTCTCTTTCTTGGCGCCAAGCATCATTCTCACGGCCATGTCCTGGACAAAGCTCACTCCGCTCCAGTTGCTCGCCACACTGCGGGAAAACTGCGACACAACGCCATATCTTTGTTCAAAGAACATACCCAGGCTGACACAGAGATTTCTGCAATGTTGTCATGCTCCTTGATTTTTTTCCTAGACTAAATGTGCCCACTAAGATGCACATATTGCCACGAGCAAGAGTGGGGATGGGGTTGGAGTGGTGGTTTACGCCTAATTTATTCCCTTTCTCACGCGCTCAGGGTGCGGCAAGACGTGGGGTCAACTGGTCAACAAAAACGGGGTCAGATTGAACAGCCTCCAACGCTCCCGGCACTGCATCCTGGGTTTGTCATTGAGTTTCAACACAAAGTGCACACAACGCTTGTCACCACGTCAAATGCTTGAAAAAAAGGGAGGGCCTGAAAATAAATCTTGCCAAGGAAACAATGAGACGATTGTAGCAGCGTTCCAAATTTGCGAATGCGCCCAATTTGCGCACACGCCAAGTGGCTAGAGCAACATGCGACCTTTGCAACAGCACTTACCGGTAGCACTTGTGCAGAGGCGGGGAAAGAGCTGGAATGATTTCGTGCCAGAGAGTCGATGGAAGAGCTTGGTTTGCGCATGGTGGTTGCTGGGAGGCTGCATTGCAATTTGCTGCTTGTGACCTCCCGAGCCACTCTGCAAACACTCGGTCTTTTCGAACGAACTTTTATACTTTTTCTGCAGCAGCACTTATCCGAGGCATTGGTGATCACGAGTGCGCCAAATGATGGTTGTTGCGCTGATGTTTTTGGTGGTTCGTTTCCCAGCGGTTCTATATTTCCAGCAAGGGTAGCAGGGGCAACCCGGCGGGCTCAGGTGGACATACGGTCGATGGACGAAATCCTGCACCACCTCGCCCAACCGCATTATACAGACACTGCACGCCTCAAATTTGTTGGAAGTCGCAACAGGTGGTGTGGGGTTTCGGCGATGTTCAACATGTTTGCAACAACTGGCCCTGAAAATTCCGGCGTTCAATGGGGAGCGAGAGGGAATTGAAAACCACAGCGAAAGCGGTGCAAGATTTCGTCCGTCACAGGGCTAGACATCCCATGTTAAGCCTGTCAACAACAAATGGATGCCGGTAAGCAAGTGGTGGCATACTGTCAATCGCACCCTCTTCCTTGTCGATGTCCGGGATCAGCATCTTCTTGAAGAAGTTTAGGTAGGAATGCAGCCACTCGTCAAGGTCGACTTTCCTCGGCAAATTGCACGCACAGGCTCAACACTAAGACATGCGTGAGCATTGATCTCGGTTGCATGCATATTCCTGGCCATCAATGGCTCTGAGAAAGTTAATGCAAAACGCAAGCCATCGCTGTTGAGTGCTGCGTCATTTGGCTGGGAAGGCAACTGTTCCTTTCTGCGCAGGCCCCTCATTGTGTCTCAATCGAAATAACTAAATAACTGGTATCAAGTGTGCCTCGCCTGGCGTAGCGGACACGGCTTGGTTCCAAGCTTGCCGTTCCAAGCTTACCGTTTTGGCCGTGTCCCTTGCGAGGTCAGAAACCTGCAGGTCCTGTGATTAATTCTGGGCCCAAGTTCCCCGGTCGATGTGCGGTGCAAGCAGTTGCCATGCGTAAAAACCAACAAAAACCTCCATCACAGCTTGTTCAATATTTTCAAAAGGCAACAACACAAAATTGAATGGGAAGCCTAACAAATTGCGTGCGTAGGTTCGGAAGAATGAACTTGGAGTGCGGATAGGCCTGCAGGATCTCCTGCAAAGTCAGTGCGAAGGCACATCGTTTGTCCCAAGCAAATGTCGAGTTGCACAGCAAAGACATCAGCGGAAACTGTGTGCAATGTCTCCCTGAATATCTGACACGGAGACACAAACACACACACACACAGAGACAGAAAAACACACGCACACCCACAAAGACACCGAGAGACACACAGACACACACACACAAAGACACGCAGAGACACAAAGCATGTTACTGCTCTTTGCTTCTTTCGGGTAGTGTGATGTGGCTTGATAACATGAAGAAGCAACAGCTTTCTGTGCTCAAACAAGCTATGTCATTCAAAGCAGCGAATAAACCCATGGCCCTGGTAAGCTTTCGTCACCCACTGCGTGGAGAGAAATACTTCCTAAGGCGAGACACATACGGCCAACATTGTGCAGATTTCCCCATGATACGAGAAATTTTGTCAGTCCCCTGGTTTTTCTGGCTCATTTGGTGCGTGCCCCCTCCTAAATGGAGCTCAGCCCACGCTCATTCGTTGCGTCGCTCAAGCGCAGGCTGTGTTCACTAGTTTGAGCAGAGGTCCACTTGATCAGCGAACAACTTGCAAAAACCATCGGAAATTGATTCCTTGCAAAGCCCCCCTCTTGGTCTCAAAGTAACAGGTAACATGATTGGAGAAGACTTGGAGAAGGTGTTGGGGCAGATCTATTCACACCGGCAACGCAGTCTGGCGACAAGCTTGGCGCTTGCGAATGTGCGATTTCTTGGGAATGTGCAAATGTGCGAATGGCGCTTCCCGATGGCAATGACTCATGTGCCCAGGTACCGTGATGTCTCCCGGTGGCCGAGCATTCGCGCGCAATCAGCCCTATAGGGCGAACAACGGTGAACAACGGTTCCTTTGCCACAAGCAACGATCTGCAAAGAAACCAGTCCACATGCTCCCAATGGCTTCGCATCCTCGCTCATCCATTCCAATTTGCCACATTCGCGTTACCAAGTCTCAAGTGCTCAAACCTCATGAACTATCCTTGAGGAACCGTGAAAATGCGTGGTCTAAACATGGTTTAATCGGAGGTTTTTCGCGGCGGTGGGCAAAGGTTTTTCGCGGCGGTGGGTTTGCCCAAACCACGGCCTTGTACATGAAGAAGTAGGGCTCGTCCATGGCACCCTCACAGGCTTGTGTCGAGGCCCGCGCAGCAGTTAGAATAGACTTTGCCCGCTTTCCAGAATATTCAACCACCAAAATTCCAACATTGCCAGGTATGCTCCAGCAAAGCTGGAAGACGGAAGCTTCTAACCAATGATGTTGGGAGGCGAATTGCTTTTGTGGAGCATCTCTTCTCTTCTCTTCTTTCTCTTCTCTGAGCATCTCGCTCTTTCTCTTACTCTTTATATTCCCTCTTTCTCTTTCTCTTATCTTTCCTTTCTTTTTACTCCTCTTCTGCTACTCATTCCCTTGCTTCTTTTCCCAGTTTTCTTACTTTCTTGTATTTCTTCTTTCTGTCTTGTGTTTTTCAGCCTGTGTGTTTTTCGTTTTGGCTGCTCTCTTTGCTATTTGCTTATCTATTTCTTTCTTGCTTCCTTCTGTATTTATTTCTGTCCTTCTTTACTTCTTTCTTTGTGTCTTTCTTTCTTTCCGTCTTTTGTTTTCGTGTTTTCTTTCTTTCTTTATTTCTTTATTTCTTTCTTTAAGTCCTTCTTTTTCATTTGTTCTTTCGCTATTTCTTTCTTTCTTTCTTTCTTTCGTTATTCCCACCTTTACGTGCTTCCTTCTTTCTGTCTTTCCTTTTATATTTCTTGCTTCCGTTTTTTTCTGTGTTCCTTTCTTTCTTCATGCCATTCTTTCTTTCTTCCTTTCTTCTCTTTCTCTTTATCTTTCTTGCTTTCCTCTCTCTCTATCTCGTTCCATTGGATCGATCGATCGATCTGTCTATCTATGTGAACCCGACCTTGCGAAAGTACTGCGCCTGCCACAAAGTCTCTACTACAGATTGCGGAATTGCTGCGCCTGCCACAAGATCTGTAATTGACCTTGCGCCTGCCACGAGATCTGTACTTGACCTTGCGAGAGTGCTGCACCTGCCACGAAATCTGCCATTGACCTTGCGAAAGTGCTGCGCCTGCCCCGTAATCTGCACTTGACCTTGCGAGAGTGCTGTGCCTGCCACAACAAAATGCACTTGGCCTTGTGAAAGTGCCGCGCCTGCCACAAAATCTGCACTCAGGGTGCGAAACCAGCAGTTAACGTCGCCCACTCCAGTGCGATTCGCAGATCGCGCGACTCACCTTCAAGTGCTGCGCCTGCCACGCAACTCAAACCTGGCGAAACCTTGCGCGGCCGTGCCATTCGACTTTCCAGCCCGCGGCGAACCCGTGCGCCGAACAGCGGCAAGGAGTGCCAGGGTCTGAACCACTTGGGGCCATAGCCCATCTTCTCCAGGGCGCCCTTTTAGAGGTGCACGGAACACCCCCATACCACACACTTCGTGACTTGAGCTGATGCTGTGATTGGAGCAAACTGAAAATACTGCGAGTGTTTGCTTGCGCGAACATAGGAAACCTTGGAGGCCAACCTCGAACCGAGAAGCTCTGTCGAGGTCGCGCTACCCCTGTGAAACAGGGGTGATGTTGCATGCAACTCGCTAGCTCGGCAAAGTCTCACCTTTCCTGACAGGTTCACGCGGGGAATTGTTTGGGTGATCTTAGACGCTTTTCCACAAATAGGCTCTACGACCCTACCCACTTCATCTGCGCACCTACCCCAGTCGCAAGACATTCCGATCTCTTTTCCCGGAGCCTTCTCTCAAATAGCACGTATAGGGCAAAAATCAATTACAATAGGTTTCGGTTAGGAACACTTCAAAGCCCCGCCTTCCAT
The DNA here is from genome assembly GCA_963377175.1 of Effrenium voratum. Classification (NCBI taxonomy): domain Eukaryota; class Dinophyceae; order Suessiales; family Symbiodiniaceae; genus Effrenium; species Effrenium voratum. The sequence goes on from CAUJNA010001569.1 coordinate 262,770, forward strand.
GTGCTTCCAACGCCAAAAAACGCTTCCGCACAAGTGTTCGATCCCGTCCGGCCCCAAAATCCCGGGAATACGACAAAATCTTTGCGGGCTTTCTGCGCTATATGTGTGACTACCCTTTGTGCCGTCAAAAAAATCTAGTCAGCATGATTTTTGATTTTTCCTATAGGTGAAAATTGGCCCTTGACCAAGTTGAGCTCGTAAGACATCCCTTTAGGTGACTATGGGCCTAAGGCAACGGCTCCTTTAGCCATGAAGGCGTTTCTCAATATAAGACTCATTCCCCACAAGTGGGTTCCTTCTGGTTTCCCTTTAAATACGAACCAACAGAGGTCCACCATTTAGGGAAACACTCTTCAAGCTGCTTCAGGCCGTCGCCCGAAACGCCCAAGGCGAACAAGAGCAAAGGGTTAAAAGTCAAAATAGGTGCTCAAAAAGTACGACTCACGGAGTGAGAAGCGAGGTACGGAGTGCAAACAGTATTGTGAAGAGCGGCACGCCGACTATCTTGGAGTGGTGTGTGTGTGTGTGAGCAAATGAAGCACAAGGAAGAAACCACAGCTGGCCTGGGCAAGCAGCGCACAAATGTGGCCTGTCCATGCTTGTGTGAAGGAACAAGTCAAGTTGCAAACCGAAGTGCTTGAACACTAGGAACCCGCCTGCACAACGAAGGTAAAGTGAACGCTGAACACGCGAGTCAGAAAATTTCTAGCAGCAGTGTGAAGATGAGCATCGAAAGTAAACACGGCCACATTCAAAATGGTCCAAAACCCAACCTTCCAAATACTTGCTGGTTCTCAGCAGGGAATGAGAATTGGAATGACTAACCCTGGTTCATTCCCCAACAGTTGGACTCTGTCATTCCCTACCTATCGCACCAGCAACCAATGTTTACCATCCCCCACTCATGAATTGGGGGACCTGGAAAATGCATGTGCACTTTCAAGGTCCACCTACCCACCTTCCAATAAAAATGCACGGTACCTAGGTCCCCCCACTCTTAAGCATTTCTGGAATGTTTGCCCTCCCCCCCACTACCATGGCACTACCTGGAAGATCAAATTCCTCTTGGAGGGACCCCCAACCCCGAAACAGAGTCACTGCCTTTCTTATGGAGGCTGGGAGGGAGGGAGAGGAGGGGGAGGCAGCCCAAATAAGCCTTAAATAAGGCGGTATTCAGGACTTAGGGGGCTTAAATACGGGGCGTGTTGGGCTCCCTGCCCCTCCCCTCCCTCGCCAGCCCTGACTTCCGAACCGCCTTCCGTGTGGCACACGCCCGTCCGGGAGCCCCGGCGCTCTTGCCCTCCAGCGTGGCCCTGGGCTTGCGTCATGGCACGCGAAGAGACGCGCCGTGTCTCAAAAAATCGGGGAGGGGGGGGGGGACCTATAAAAAGTGTTGGTCTTCTTTTGGTGTCCCTTTAAACCAAGGGGGGGTTCACCATTTAATATGAACAGAAACATTCAGATGTTTGAAAGGAATGAATGAGGTTTTGCTACATGCATGGCGCTGTCAAAACAGAGTTTAGACACCCAGTGAAAGGAGCATAGGCACTTCCGGTAGGTGATCGTGCCATCTTTGCCTGAGGTTGCCACCACAACGGGCAATGAACACAATGATGCTGCCGCGATGAGAGGACTATCTTATTCGCTATGATGAATTGACAACCTGAACATCCAACTCAAAGCCATCTTAGAATGAACACGTCAAACTTGGGGACGTAGTTAGACCTGTGCGCTTGACACAAAGATTCCTAACAAGAATTCCAACTCGAGCAATTGAAATCTTTACACCCATGGACAACGCACAGTGTTCTAAACTCTAGCGGCTCTTGCGGGCAAAGCCTTTTGAACAACCCAACCAGTTGTAAAGTCTAAAGGCTCTTGCCGGCGAAGGCTTCAACAAACATCAACAGTTGCAGCCAAGCAGAAGGGCTCCTCAGTCGATCGCGCCGAGCTGCAGTGCTTCTTTCAGCGTGCCGTTGCCAAAGAGGTACTGGCAAGGCGCGTCGCGCGAAGAGAAATTGTAGCCACCTGGGTCGAATTCGGCGGTTCGGGTTGCAATGCGTGCCATCCTGGTAACAAAGGGCTGCGGCTCAAAAATGCGATACCAAAATCAACCCTGGTAAGTGGAAACATGGACCAACACCTGCGGTTTGCCCCTCCTGTTTAATTTTGAGCCACACCGAAATGTAGGCTGAACGATGAAGTGCTGAAGGATGCACAGGTCGGTTGCAAACAGTCCAATGTAGGAATCTTCAACCAGATAGGCTCTACGCCCCTTCCAACACAGGTAAGTCTATAAGCTATTGAGCTATGTCCTCCGAACATGCGTGGTAGGCTTTCTTAAAACAACGCATTTCCAGCAACATTATCTGTACTTAGTCTCGTGCCAACGTGTGATGATACCAGCGGCGATGCAAAGGATCAACCTTTTCAGTGGTTTGGGTACCTGTTCGTCGCTTCTCAGGCAAAAAAGCCATGGGACAGGTGGGCGATCATCTCCGTACTGTCCGTTGAAAAAGGGCCAGACGGGTGGACGCCCTGCAACTTACGATGTTGCTGCTAGAGATGGAAGATGAATAAAAACTGAAAGGCAAAAAGTGAGAGAAAAAAAAGGACAAAAAGGCCATCGAAATATGAGGCTCAGGGTCGCCGCCTGTCCAACATCTCCATTTGGGTGAGGGATCCTCCCAGAATGGTCGGTTTGCTTCTGGTTGCCATTTTGAAGCACCGGAATTGGGTAATGGGCGTCCAAAGCCCTCACATGTGGTCCCTTTCCCACGGGCGGAATGAGACCCAGCATGTAGATCCTCCATGAATCGTTCAAATGAAGGATCATTTGATAGATTAGGCCAAATCATGCAGGCAACAGCCAAAAGGCTGTCGCCATTTTTTGCCCCGAGCGGCTGTGCTGGGGATTGAAGCCTAGGATCTGCAGAGCCTCGCGCAATCACAGCAGGCAAACAGCACGGCTGAATTCCAGTGACAACCCAAAACTATCGAAATGGTTGACTTCAAGGAAGTTGAGCCACGACCCAAAGATCGTTCTTTTTGTTTCGAATAAGCCGTCAACATGTTCGCTTTGCTGGAGGGTTGCAGGTTTGTTCGTCTAAACCCCTTAAACCCCTGAGGAGTGGATTGTTCATCCGTAGGGTCAAATGGATGACAATCCCAAGTAAAGTCGTCTGTAATCTTGATGTTCTCGTTCGGCTTTTGAAGTTGTGAAGTTTATGCGCGCAGCAGGCAACGGGGGTCAAATTTCAGGCGTAGCTTCAAAAATACGACACAAAGCAGAGCATGGTGCTGCATGTCTATCGAGCGTGAGCTTAGCACGACGTTTCCTAATAATTGCATAGTGGGTGTTTGTTCTGCACTTTTCCGCCTGAATCTGCATTGTTCCGCCTGCATGCAGCAGTGCTGCTACAGTGTGCGGCGCAGACACGCAGACATAAACAACATCAACATAAACACGCAAACACGCAAAGACACAAACCCACACACGAACACCCAAGCCCACAAGCAGTCAAGCACACAAACACATCAACACGCGCACATAGGTTTCCATTTGGTTAAGACCCCTGGAAAAGAATAAAAGTATTTTCAGTAGTGCTAGCTTCCTTTAAAACCAACAAGGCGCAATTAACAATAAACCAGAAAATGTATTTTTAAGCAAATGGAAGTAGGGGAGCTAGGTCTGGGAGAGGGCTGTTTTGTCGGGAAAACGGGTCGCGCTTTAGCCTTGAAACGAAAGCTTTTCTTCCTGGACTGCCAATGCCCGACCTGGTCAGTTGATTGCGCTTGATGGAGACTGTCCAGTTGCCGGGTCATAGACAAACACACAGACATCGCAAAGAGGCGAACCCACACACGAACTCCCGAACTCACAAGCGCTCAAGCACACAAGCACATGAACATGCACATATAGGGGAGCTACAAGAGACAGCGGGTCTGTTTTGTCGGGAAAACGGGTCGCACTTTAGCCTTGAAACGAAAACTTTTGCCCCTGGACCGCCAATGCCCGACCTGGTCAGTTGATTGCGCTTAGACAGTGTTCCAGTTGTCGGGTCATACACAAACACACAAGCGCACAAGAGCGCTCCTTGCGTGACACGCAATGAAAGCGGTAAGGAAGGGTGACGCTCTGGCAATCACTCCGGGCCATGGTGAACAGAATTGCCGGCACTCTTACGGACCTCTTCCCGGCACTCATCCGCCGTCCACAAAGTCGCTCGCACACTCCACCGCAGTTCCACATCTAGCAGCTCAGCTGCGGGGCACTGTTTTAGCTGAAGTATCGGGTACGGAAACCAAACCACAATGACGCAAGCGAAACTAGAGGACGATTGGCCCGAAAGCGTTTTTCCCCAAGTGTTTCCTTTCATGCGCTCTTCCATGCGGAGACACCTTTTACATCGATGTGGTTCTGCCCACCAAACAAACAAAAATAAGCCAACAGCAACGAGCTCCCTCCCAAGCCTGACAAAAAAGAAGACGTTCTGTCATGAAAGCACATGGTTTACGATAGACAGCCCAGTTCTGCAAAGCAGGCTCGTACAACTTCGCTCTGTGCAAGATCGCTCTGTGCAACTTGGCTCTGAGCAAGCCACTTTTCGCGAGTGACTCTGTGCAGCTGGCTCTGTGCAAGTTGGCTCTGCGCAAGTCCGCCCAGCGCAATGTGCTTTGCGCAAGTTACGCTGCACGATTTCTCACGCAGGTGGTCTGCGCAAGCTGCGTTGTTCAAGGCTGCTGCTCTGCAAGCATGCTGCGCGCAAATGGCCTGACATCGCTATGCTTTCCGGGCGGCGGCTCTGGGTGGCGGCTCTGAGGTAAGGTTCCGCAGAGTTCCGCGAGAATTCTGCGAGAGCTCTGCAAAAGCTCCGGGAGAGTTCTGCCTCTTCTCGAGATTCTCAGCCCCAGGTCCCATCCAGCTGCTTCGGCCTTATTCTTATCTTTCTCTGCTCCTTCTCTTCTCGTCACTGTTGCTTGCTTGCTTGCTTGCTTGCTTGCTTGCTTGCTTGCTTGCTTGCTTGCTTGCTTGCTTGCTTGCTTGCTTGCTTGCTTGCTTGCTCGCTCGCTCGCTCGCTCGCTCGCTCGCTCGCTTCAGCTGCACTGGGAAAATTGCGGATTTAGACGGAAGAATGCAGTAATAATTGTCTCACCATTGCGTAGTAAGCTGATGTGCTTGAACATACCTAGAACAAAAAAAGTATATTGGAGCCTGCGCTTTCTCAAGCGCTTTTCCAATCCTTTCGTGAAAAATCACCCACATTTCAGAGCGTAGAGCTACTGACCAAGAGCACACTTGGAGTACTAACCAGCCAAGCAGGGTATCAAAAGCGTAACCTCACTTTTCATTGAAACTGGCGAACCACGAAAGCAGTAAGGGGCTTAACATGGAATGAGCGTTGTGAGGAATACATGCACTGTTGTCACATGCCACTGCCTTATACGCGAAACACTTTTGCAAACAACTATTTGGCGACGCCGTCGGACGCGCCGTCGCGAACCTTTCCCGCAGGTACCTTAACCAACGCCGATGGTCGCTCTTCCGCCGCCCCTCCGCAAACCTGCTGCGCCCATTGTAAATCTGCACAAGTTTTCCCTGATTTGCGATCAGTCTTTTCAGTTTCTGGCCCTTCCGCATCTCTTCCGCCGCCCTTCCACGTCTCTTACGCGCACACAGTGGGAAGCTCATGCCATGTAAGCCTGGAAATTCGGAATACTAAGCCAAGTACATGGGTTTTAGCAATATTGGTGGTCTACTTGGAAAGCAACAGCACCTGGCAGAAGGTGCAGTAATAGGAAATGCAAAGACGTGGCTGAAAGGACCGATCAATATCACTTGTATGAATACTCTGTGTGTGTGTGTGTCAGAGTTGTGACCAGAAGGGGGACTGTTCCTGCATGTCCCAACCAATCCCTGTATTTCCCTGTCCAAAGCCACCATGTGACATCACTGGCACAGACTAAGCTGGCATCAATGATGCCAAACATGAAATCCAGCAAGCGTCATGTATCATTGCGAGGCTCTTTATGCCCCGAGTCATTTAATGACACTTATCTTCATTCAGCACGCTGTCGCAAACTCCCAGACCACATCTAAAGAAATCGAAATGATTGGGATGGCCGTCTTTTCCTCCGGGTTGATCACAATGGGGATCGCGAATTAATCCTCGCGAAATAGAGTGGAACCCCACTGGGAAACCCACAGGCAGGGTTCGCAGGGTTCAGCATGAATTTTGAACGAGCCAGTATATGAGCTTGTGAGCTTGAAGGCAACTAACCTCGATGTTTCGCCCTAAGGCGTACCGGACTAAAACACCAGAAATACATGAGCACATGATTCATGCATGGTGACAGGGAAGTTCCACAAGCAGCATGCTGCAATATGCTGTAACATGTTTGACATCATGACGCGGGTGAAGGGACACAACTTCGCCTCGTACATGGTCTGCGTGCCGGTGCGCGGGGCCCCCAAGTAGAGGACGAAGTCCGTGTCATCGTTGGCGCGCACGGAAAGGCCTGCGGGCCATGCGAATCCGTCTCCATTGGGTCAGCTCATGCCTGGCCCGTTTCCCCGGGTTGCAGAGCTATCCGAGTGCTTTTTGATAAGATACCTGTCTCAGGTGGCAGGCCCTGCAAAAGCTGGGAAGTCAAATCGTGGAGCTGAGCGAGCTGTGGAATCCGCAACTGGGCGAAAGTGAAAGTAGAACTCGACGAGCTGCAGCACAATCACCACAACGCACGACCCAAGCTACACTGAGCGAAAGACTTCAAACTAAACATATGCCTGGCTTTTGCAAACCAAACAAGTCTGGGATATGCAAAGCGATCCGCAAACAACTTCGACAACCACACAAACATGCATAGAAAGCACATAACACATAAAATCGACTCGCTCATCGCTCAGTCTTACAACACACAACGTCTGGCAATTGGCAATTAATACACACGGGGAACACAACACGCGATGCACGATGAACGCTACGCGAGACACAATGCAACACACACACACAAAACACACACACACAGCAAGCAAGCAAGCAAGCAATCAACCAAAAAAGCAATCAAACAACCAAACAAGCAATCAAACAACCAACCAGCCAAGCAAGAAAGCAAGCAAGCAAGCAAGAACGCAAGCAAGCAAGCAGCCAAAGAAACAACAAGACAACACAAAAGCAAACACCAAAAAGTTAAAACAAGCGCACAAACAAACAAACAAACAAACTAACAAACTAAAAAACAAACAACAAACAAACAAACAAACAAACAAAAAGAAAAACAGAAACAAACAATAACAAACAACAAAGACAGCAAACAACAAGCACATACGCAAACAGCACACACACACATCGCAAACACAACCAAACACAGAAACACACAACCGACAAAATAAACAATCAAACAAACAAACAAACAAACAAACAAACAAACAAACAAATAGAAGCACAAACAAACACACACATACCCAACACAACATGACGCAGCCACAACACAAGCGCAGACACACAAAACAAACACTCACCGAAAGACACAAAGACCCACACACACACACACTCACACACACAAACACACACACGCACGCACGCACGCACGCCCGCCCGCCCGCCCGCCCGCCCGCCCGCCCGCCCGCCCGCACCCGCCACGCCGCTCGCCCGCCTGGCCTGCCACCCGCACGCCAGCAACAACAAGTACACAGTGCTCAGGCAAAGCAGAAACACACAGGCAAAGACAAACGCGCACACACAAATATAAACAGAAACACAAACACAAATAAACACACACACACACACACTCAAGGACAAACAATAACATACACACACACTCTACACAAACAGTACAACAGACACATGTCACACACACACAATCTTCACACCCTATAACCCTCCCGGATATGACACGGGTATGCAAGTACACCAACTAGCCCAAACACATTACAGCACATGCACCATCAGCATTGACAACTGCAAATCAAGCAAAAACATAATGTCAAGTAGCACAAGGAACTTCTAACATCTTGTGATTGACACCCACCAACCCCAGCCAGAACGCATTCATGCCCAAGCACCGATGCCTGCCGCCTGTAGAACGCTCAAAGCGAGGAGAGTACAGCGCGCCATGCTTGCGTGGAGTTTCGAGCCAGCAACGCTGAGGCTGAGAACAGTGTCAAACTCACGGGATGTCCTGCCCTCACTACGAAGGGGGATACGAAGCCCGAGGTAAGCATCTAGACAAGCAAAGTGTCCAATGCTTACATGAGCCAAGAGACTGCTGCTCCAAGCGTGCCAAGATCTGAGGCCAACCACATGCAACTCAAAATACCTCAAACCTTGGCGAAGCTATGAACATGGCCGGTTTCAGGGGTACAGAAGCATTGGGGCCTCGAAAACCTCAAGGCTCCGGCTCCGGCTAGGCATTTGTAAGCAACCCCATGCAATAGCCTGGCACAGTGCGAAGGTGGTGACTAATTATGACGCGACATGCGCATCTTGAACCCCAGGGCCGCCCGACTCGAGCTCCTTTCTTCATGGCGCCCAATGAACGACGGCGCAGGGCCCAAGGTGCGAGGATGCGAGGGGCGAGCGGGGCTAGCGGCTCTGTGGGTTTGCAGCCGAAGGCGCACGTGTCGCAATGGGTGCTGTGGAGTGCTGCAATTTGGACATGTTTGTGTTCACTGTTTGGCGATTGCGGTTGAACTTGGCCTTGGTACTGGGAGGCTGGCTGCAACTTGAGGCAATGGAGCTATCACGAATCCTGAGCACTGAGAGCCAAAACAAAATAAAATCGGCCTCGACAGGAACATGGGGCACGGTAGCATTATGAGGTTCCTGTCAACACACGTAGGGTGGCCCTACATGCGGCAGCAAGGGTTCCAGATCGCAGGAAGGCACATTACAAACAGTCTCCGTCGCCCTTCAAGCACTAGCATATAGAAAGCACACCAGTTTCACTCAGCAAGGACGCAGCCATCACAATTTCGGCAAATGTGCAATGATCCATAAGGAACATCCACCCTTTTCGGACACACATGTTTCGGCAAACAAGCACGGGTATCTCCCATGTGCTTCTGAGAGAGCATCGACACAAGGATCATCCTGCTGAGAGAAATGCACAGATGCATGAAATCCATTTGAACAAAGCTGCACATAACCCGAGCGTTTCTCGCCAAGTTTGCCTGCTTGGCTGTATTCGGACAGAGAGTGCAAAACAATTTGCTCGCAACATGTTCAACGGTTCAATCCTCATGCTTGATTGACCACCGTTGCAAGGTTTGAGCAAACCAACCATCTTGAACAAGCTGCTGATCTGCATGGCAAATCTGCTACGCTCACCAAACGCTGTGACGACCACCCTGCGACAACTCGTCCGCACGTGTCAACTCTCAGGTTGATCCACCGAAAGGTTGACCAACTGAACGAGGTTCCCGGGCTCGCTTTGGCTATCTCAATTTACGTATCATCTGTAGCTGCACACAATGCCATCCCTTAGCTTCTCTTTTCCTTAACCCATCTTCTCCGTCTCAGATCTTTGCACAGCGAAGCAAATGGACCTTGCGTGCGCTTGTCTCCAACTGACTGTTCAGGATGGCACCAGTCTATCTAAAGCTGCAAGCAACTAAGACGGAAGATTCTCCAGGAGGGATTGCAAAGGCCGGGGTCGCGTACTTGGAGCTGGCTATCAATATGTGCACTTGGGCTTCGGACCAACGAGATTGCGAGGCTTGAGCAGCCAGCGCAGCCAAGACCACTGAGCACCTTTTTCCTAAGGCCTGGGATTGGGCATCGGCGTCTGAATTTCCGTGGTCTGAAGAAAGCCTAGAAAGCTGTCGCACGTCCCAACCTGTTCTGTGCATGGACGAAATCCGTTTCGCACCACGTTGAAACCACGTTGAAACCACTGTTTGTTGGTATTTACAGGGGAATCATCATTCCAGGGCTCCTTAGGTGGTGCAGGATTTCGTCCATCCACAGTATGTCTATAAGGTCTGCTCGTGGCTCCTTCGTGCCTTTGTAAACTTGGTCAAGCACCATTTGCGAGCTCTAGTTGTGGCTCCCATGAATATCAACCCATTGAGGGGTTGGTGACCGCGGCACGTGCTGAACCTGCCAATTTGCTGTGTGTTCAGGCAAGCCTTCTTCGAAGATCATGTTGAAAAAAGCATGGGGCAAACATCTTGATAGAGCATGTTTTGTCTTTTGTTGGTCTACTCTCCCACTCTTTGCACGGGCATCTTCTTTTGGGGCACCCCCTTTTGGATTCTCTGTACACTACCATGTACACTAGGGTTCAACCCCCCTTAAAGAATGGTTGACCCTATTTGGATGATGACAATCCTTAGGTAAATAATGGTGGTTATACCCCACTGTTTGAATGGTGGTTTGAACCCTAGGGTGCATATAAATCTGCAAGCGACTAACATTCATCCCTCGGACTGCGGAAACCTCCGGCAGCTTTGGCCGAATGGGCCAAGCGCTCTCGGCGAGCGAGGCCGCGTGGACCCCACTGGCGAGCGAGGCGTGGAAGTGGATTTGCACGTGCTGCAGAAAAAAAACGTCAGCGGCAACATGGGGCCGCGTCTTCAGGGTACCCCTTTTCAAAAATAACAGGCAGACAAGTCATTCCAAAACTCGCGTGACGCAGCTTTCGCCTCCAGGATTTTTAACAGCCTGGGACCTTTTGGAGGTAGTCTTGAAGGAAAACCGTAAGAACAAATACCAATTGGGTTAGGTTTGAGATGAAAAGTCAATCGCCCACCATCAGCCGCAGCATATATGTTGCGCTCTAATCCCCCGGCATGTTTTTTGTTAATGTTGCCAGCATGACTGAAACCTGATACTATGAAGCGGCACATGCAAATCTTCCTCGCTCACAGGCCTCATACTGTGGATGGACGAAATCCTAGACCACTTTGAAACCAAGGGAAACCTTTGTCTGTTGGTCTTTGCTGTGAAATCTTCACTCCTGGGTTTATTAGGTGGTGCAGGGTTTCGTCTATCCGCAATAGGTAGCCAAGCAGTGCCCAAAGAGTGTTATTGTCCTTCATTGAGGGACAGCTCCCCGGCATCCATTCCTTCGCAGTTGGCTTCCCAAATAAGAATAATCAATCCAACAGCCCTGCAAAGCCAGTGTGAAGCAGACTGGGTCCAGCTACACATCACTAACACAGGTTGAATCAGGCTCGCAGCAGCTAAGCGCTAGAACAAGGACGCATCCAAATAGGTTGGCCGCAATTGCGAGCTGAAATGCTGAAACCTGCTAGAAAGGAACATCCCGGCTTTGTCAAAAACAATACGACGTCACATTGTCTTTGGAAAAGGAGGCACACAAAAGGTCACGAACCAGCTCTCCAATCCTGCGAATTTGCCTCCTCAGAGACATTGCCGACTGCGGCTTAGGATTTCAGCATTTCCAAACAAGCTCAGCCATTTCATAAATCGCAGTGGCCCGAACAGGGACTCGACGCGGCTCGCGGCTCGCGGCTCGCGGCTCGACTTCTCGGCCTTTTTCATCCTCAGTCGATTCAAGCCGCATGCGAAATATGAAACGGGAATTCGAATTGGTGGTTGGCCAGAAAAAGGCCTGTAACCAGACTGTTTACCTTTCAAATCTTCCCAAGCATAAAGTCCAGAAACTGGAGAAAGCCGGACATCTAGATAAGACTTAGGTTCGACCATGAAGGATGATTGCATTCTATGGAAATTCCTAGCCAAAGGAGAAGTCATATTTGGACTCACTGTACGTCTCCAATTAAACGGAGAAGGCATCTTGTGTAAGCTCGCAGGAAAGTGTTGGTGCCTTTTTCATGTCTGGAGTCAAGTTGGCAAAACCTCGCAGGAGCATTCGGAACATTGGCCTTCGGTGAGGTGTTCATACAATTTCTCGGTTGCTTTCTGCTCCCCTGCTAAAAGTTTAACTTTTAGTGGTTTAGTGGAAAACCCATTAGCTGGCAAAAAGGTAAAGTCCTAACAGCCAAGCAACATGCACCAAAGATTTGTAAGGTTTTCATCCAGTTCGAGTCCAAGTAGCCGGGCACATGTCGCAGCTGCCTTGTCCAAGCCACCAAGCCCATCACTGCATGCAAAATCCCATGGAAGTGTCTAGGCTGCAGACTTCTTGGGCACGGCCAAAAAGGCCACAAGTTGGGCAGGTTGCAAGACCGAGTTTCAAGGGTGACACGCAAAATGGTTTAAGTGCAACACTCAAAGTCCTCCTGCCAAAGCGAGAACAAACGCAAGACACGAGTTGATGCTTGCTCGAGGACTGTGTAGGTTGATGGACGGACGGCCCGGACGGCCCAGATGAATGGATGGATGATCATGATGGATGGATGGATGGATGGATGGATGGATGGATGGATGGATGGATGGATGGATGGATGGATGGATGGATGGATGGATGGATGGATGGATGGATGGATGGATGGATGGATGGATGGATGGATGGATGGATGGATGGATGGATGGATGGATGGATGGATGGATGGATGGATGGATGGATGGATGGATGGATGGATGGATGGATAGATGAATGGATGAATGGATGAATGGATGGATTGAAGGCAACATTGATAGTGAGGGGTGATGCTATTCCCAAAGCAAGGCAGTGAGGCGGCGATGCTTGCAACTCAGGTCAGCCACCTACATCTGTCGAGGACAGTGACCAAGAGCATTCCAAGGCTTGCTCATCTCGCTGCGCACTAGCTCTCACACCCTCTGAGTCTGGAAAAGAGATCACATAAGCAATGCTTGTCTTTACCATGTAAGTCATACTCAAAGCCTGGCACCAAAACGATGAACCAACCCAACACCATGTAAAGAGTTACCAAGGCGGCTGCACCCATTTCTGGTCGGGAGTGGCCCTTGCTAACCTTCAACTACCCAGGTTTTCATTGTGGCTCATATGATGCCAGGCCTAGGGCAAGACATTTCACTTCACGCTTCCCTGAGCGCTCAGCCACCTCAAGATGGCACCGTGTGGGACAGCGGGAACCAGCCCTGCGCTCCATCCTGCCGTGCGCTGGTGTGCAGGTGCACAGCTATCGCTTGGTTGGGCGGGCCGCTGATACAATTTGCACCCGACAAAGACTTTCGCATCACTGATCCAAGATTGAAAAAGGCATGTCGATTCAGCTGCATTCGATTCTCAAAGATGCTCCTCTTTTCCAGTCGAGCACAAGCATCCAGGCTCCACGCCGGCTAACTGTGGCCGAGAGGCCCTTCTAGCGACGAACAAAACGAGGCAATCCAGAACAAGAATCATCCATGCGGGTTAACTAAGTTTCCTTAAATTTGCCACATGGTTGAGTTCTCCAACCCTGCGCCTGTTTGGACTCATCAACCTCGTGTTCCACTGCCACATACGTTTGTGATCTCAACTCGTTTTGCACCCAATTCTGTTTCCGCCCGGCCTTTACTGTAGTCTTCTGTAAATAAAGGCGATCGTGCGTATTCTAAGCAGTCAACGGGCGTCTTGAAATGGGTAGCGGCATAGGGGCCTTACTAAAGCAGGCAAAGGAAAGCTTGCTAGCGTGTTTCTGGCTGTAGCATGTCCACCATCTTTGCAGCGGGCTGCAAACTAGTTAGAGAGGGAACCTGAGCAAATCTGCATAACTTCGCCTCGGTTGCTTTAAGCATGAACTCCATGTAATTGAACCATGCCAGCATTCACCCCCATGCCATCGACAAAGGCAACTGAAAAGTCTTGCAGTCGGGATGCCGTGTCCTCCTTCTCCCCGTAGACCCAGCGGTCCTAAGATGAAGATTCCACGTCTGAGCAGAACTGACTGTTCTGGAAGGGGAGCAAAAATACACTGGCCTGGTTCGTAAAGTGGGCAGTTCAAGGTATTCCTTTTCATCATTTTACAAACAATTGCAAGCTCCCCTGAAGCAGTGGCCAGTGATCAGAGTCGTCAATCGACTGTAGTAAAGGCTTGTCATGCAACAGGCTTCGGCGCTTGCATTCGCTCCGTGTTGACTGTTTTAAGCGTCCCCTCAATCACCACAATCGACCCTTCGCTTGCCAAGAAATATCCGCGGCAGGTTTTGCTCCAAACCCTGGGAGACACGGAGACCGCCCTTGGTCCCCGGCTTGGCAATGACCGGCCTGGGCAGATGCGGATAGCCCATGGGCCAAAACATGACTTGACTCGTGCGGAAAACGGGCGAAGGAAACTATGCTTCACATGGATGTGCAAATTGGGCCGAACACTGACACCAAATCTTTGGCTTGGGGGCATGCATTCTGCTTGCATTCAGGTAGTATACCCGAAACGGAACATAATCTTTAATATTCAAATGCTGATGCATAGCAGGTACGCAGGCACGCAATGTCTGTGTCTCTATATCTCTGTCTCGCTCGCTCGCTGTGTCTGTCTGTCTCTGTCTGTCACATGGTCGAATGCGGTGTGCGCAACACCTCAGTGACTGTGGCTAATATGCTAAAAGCGCACTGCACCAGTGAAAGATGTCGGCCGTCAAAGAGGATCCGCGGAGAATGCTATATGATGCTATATGAAAGAAGGACAATGCGACAATTATATATTTGTTTCCCAGGATTACATGGGCGAAATTGGGTCGTCCCCCTTCAATTTTGTGGGAAATGTTGGGTTGTCCCTATTGTCCTCCCTAAACCAGCTAGTTTTGTCAGTTGCTCACATGTGAATGTGTGTGTGTGTGTCTGTTGATGGTCGCTGCATCGTCGGTAATAATAGTGCAAGCAGCTTCAAACAAGTCTGTCGTCAGACTTAAACATGTAAATGTCAGTTTACAACCAAAAAAAAGGTGTCAGCGGTCCTGCATTCAGTTATGCGAGTCAGTATCTGGTCGCTGACGGTACAAACAGCCAACTATTCCTGGAACCAGCAGCGGGTGACGAAATCTTGCAAAAGACACATCCAGCTTATCAAGCAGTGCTACGTCAATCTGTGGAACAACACTCTTCAACCTCACATTTTCGGCTGCCTCAAGGTTTGGATGTTGAGCTCTCTCTTGACAGGGTACGATTGAACAAGAAGATCCCAGCATTTCACCTCCCAAGCACCAAGATTCTGGTGGCCTAGCTTCACAATAGGCTCCCCTCAACTCGAGTACCCCAGGGCGCTATGTTGGCTGTTGTCTCCTCAATAATGGGTGATCCCGGCCCCTACCGGTGACCAAATGGATTCTCGAAGGAAAAAAACGAAACAACGAAAAAAAACACCCACACACACCCACACAGACATACACCCACACACACAGACACGACGCACGAAGCTCTGCCACCGCCGACGGTGCCCTGCCGTCGCCTGCGTGGCCTGGGGGTCAAGGAGCACCCGCACCAAGTCGCCCTCCTTGAGCTCCAATTCCCCGTGGCCCTAGCGCCCGGGGAGGTTCTCCGCTTGGGTCTGCCTGACCCTAGGGTTCGACTTGCCCGTGAAAGGAACGGCCTGGGGACCCAAATTGGATGACAATCATTGAATGAATCTTGAACCACTCATGGTAATTCGGATGATCATGGTGGTTGTAAACCCAACCATCGTTTTGATGGTGGCAACTGAACCCCAGGGCTCCTGTTGCCAAGCATTTTTTGGAACTCCAAGCTTCACCACGTGGATCGGCTGATCTGTCAGAATTCCAGACACTTCCAGCTTTGCTGGGCGAGAATCAACCGATGGCGAACCCACAGTTTCTGTAAGGGGTTGTCAACTAGCTAATGCATCCACTGCTTTGGCTTAAATCAACGCCCAACCCAACCGCTTGTTTCCGAAATAATTATGAGCAAACCGTCAAGTCAGCAGGCAGGCAACCTGTGACCTGCGGATCCGAAGCCAATCGCTCGAAAACCCGAGGTGTTCGAAGGTTTCAAGGTTGGATTGATTTCTATCTACCTGGACCCTCAAACTACCCATAAAAATGGGATATCACCCCATAATTTTGGGGGTCAAACCCATTTGAGGGTTCAGGTACAGTCACCATCTTCCCCTACTCATTGGGAAATCCAGGGCTCCTTGCTCCGTTTTGAATGCTAGCCCCCAGTGTTCGGGGCTGAACACCCGGGTTTCGGTGGTTGCTGAACCCCTTTGCATCATGCCCGCAAACTTTGGCCGAAGTGTGCGAAGTTCAAAGCCGCCCTTTGCCTGCGGATTTGCAGGCATTCTTTTGGGTCAAATCGCCATTCATTCACACATCCGAAAACCTAAGCCATGGGCTATCTTGCTATGGCTTGCATGTTTTGTCTTCTTCTTTTTTCTGAAACAACACATCTTGGGATCCGGAGGTTCAACCTCCAAATCCCCTAAGTCCCAAGTCCCAAGCCCTTTCTGCGGGATGCATCGCTTCGGCTCCGTCGGATTTTTGCTTTTCGGGAAGCGCCGCGCCAGGGGCTCGAAGTCCTGGGCGGCGACGTGGAGCCGCCTGGGCTCGATTCGCTTGAGGGTTGGGGGGTTGGGGGGTTGGGGGGTTGGGGTCAGGTGCCATGGTGAACAGAAAGTTCAGCTTGTGACATTTTGGGCCGGAAACGTCGGGCAAAGGTCGTTGTGTTGCCCGAAGCAGCCACCAAAACGGGACCCTTTCGACCAATTGGACCATAGACGGGCTATGTTGATCGAACCTCGCTTGCCCCTTCTTTCACACCCTTACCACAGGGTCTTCCCACCTCGGAGGTCAAGAGTTGCCAGGGCAAGTCTTCTTCACGACCCGTCCCCTCAATTTACCGGTTTGTATAGCTAATCATGTGTCCTAGCTTTTAGGAACGTCAATTTCCCAAGCGGGGTACGCACACCTCTCCAGCATGGGATGGGATCGATCTCTGGGCCACAGTGTGCCGCAGCTTGCAACTTGCTCAGCTGCAAAAGCTATGAAGCGCCCGACCCATATGTTGTAAACCTTGCAAACCACAAGATAGCCCCTTAAACAGGTCCCCGTAAAAAAAAAAAAAAAAACAAAAAAAGAAGCAAAAAAACATTTGCCGCCGGGCATTCCTGGCCTCTCTTCCCCTCGTGTCGCCTCTGGATCTTTGGAATCTGCTCCTGTGCACCACATCGGCGATTGGAACACTCCGGGATTGTCAACAGGCCGTTGGCTTCAACTCAGCAACATTCGGTGCTGGCGGAACCTGACGATCCCAGCGAGATCTAAGGTACTCCTTCACCAACCAAAACCTGGCAACTGACCTGCTGGGTCTGGCAAGAGAACAGTTGACACTTATTGGGTCACTAAGACGAAGTCATTCGCCAACAGAGTTTGACGTTTGCCAACTCAACAGGTAAACATCACGCTGAAAGTCGGCAAAGAAAGAAGCCGTGGCCAAGGCAATCGAGGCCATCCACCGAAAACTGGATGGAGGTCTTCGGAGCGTTTGTTGGACTCAAGCAGCGAATTCACACGGAGATTGTAAGGCACACCTGTCCAGTGACCGGGATGTGCAGCAAAGCAAAACAGCCAAGAGCTGGACAATATGTCCCGATGCGCACAATCACCAACTCAATCGTGCTTTTGGATGCTATGTTCCATAAACATTAGACCGCAAACAAAAAACAGATGCATGACCGTATACTCATTCGCCACATGATGTCATGATTTGCTCTTGCCCGAAGCTCTCACACGAATGTGTTCAGGTGTAATTTGCATTTTTGCCGCAAGATTTGATAAACACGCGGTCTTTAGAAACTCAGCAGAAAATGGTCGCTGGCAGCTGGGCAGAAACGCCCCTGAACTGTTCAACACTGCATGCGTCAGTTCGGCGAGTGCCATCCGCAGGAGGGTTCAAGTATATGGCCATGGGCCATGGGTCAAAACCCCGTACCCCCAGTCAACATCCCAATCCCCACAAGAATGGACCAAAATGGGTGGTGCACCTACCCCAAAATGCTATCCCATTGGTTTTGACAACCACAGCCATATTTAAAGAAAACAAACCCCGACAGCTCTACGTCTGCGCCTGTCTCGCTCGCTGCCGGCGCTTTCGGTTTCGGCTCGGGCGCAAATGCCTCGCTGGGCCGTGCCCTCGCCTGGCGAGAGCCACCCCCCTTCAGTGAGCGATGGAGTCATGAACCATCCCTCAGTTTCCCTAGGTCCTCCAGAGAGGCTAGAATAAGGGTACCCGAATTTTTTCTGTACTCTAGTAGGGAAACCCTCCCCCAAAGGGTGAAAGGGCACTACTGGAAAACCTAGTTTCCTTTAAGTTCCAAGAACACTGAAGGCCCATGAAGGTCCATAAACCACCTTTTGTCGCCTCTGCCTAAGACTCTTGGAGCCTCAAAGAGGGCTTCCTGGATGAGTTGCCAAAAGAGTAAGAACCTTCCTATACAATCAAACAACCAACGGGCTCACGCTCTGAATTTGTGCTTCAGAAAATCGTTCTCGCGTGTTATGTCTGCGCTCGCGCATCGGCCATCAAACAGGACAACATCTGCATGAGCAATGCTGTCTACGGTTCGGGGGAGTGGGGCTTCTTCAAAGC
>CAUJNA010001569.1:288704-291204 GCA_963377175.1 Effrenium voratum
GGTCTCTGCCCGATACAAAGTCGGGGATAAAATCTGGGCGCTTTCCTCTTGAAGGCCCAGTTTGGCGGCGTGCAGCTGCTCAGCACTCAAGTGCATAGGTGCACGTTTCGCTTGAAACAAGCTCCAGACTCGATACAATGGTCAGCACGTTTGGTGTTAAAGAAGGGGATGCGCAAATCACAGCTGAGAATTTCGCACTTGCCTGCCGTTCAAAGGTCCAAACAGTTTCACACGAAATCACTGCCACCCATATGGGTGTGTCTTACATGGGGGGCTTCGGCTTCCTTGAAGCTTCAACTCAACTCTTTTTCTTCAGGAACTATTCACATGTCAGATGCCATGTTAAGAGGCAGGGACGGTACCAGCCAGGGCTGGCTCACATGGTTTGAGCACCACTAAAAAGCTAAAAGGCTAAGGAACCGGATGGCTGGGAACATCTGGGAACCACTGAGTTTTGACACCTTTCTCAAAACCAAAACCGACAACCACACGGCCCATTGGTTCGCCTCCGTGTGCGGAGCGATGATCATCACCAAAGATCGGACTTGGCCCGGACGGCCGAAGACCTGACGCCCGGAAAATAACACAAGCTAAGAGGGCGCCAATGAATCACCGGACTTGCCTGAAATACTATGACTGCCTCGGCTTTTGCCCCCCGCATCCAGCAGCTATTTGTTAAGTTTGGTCCATGTTGTGTGAACATGGAAATGTAAATCAGTCAGAGAAGATACCGGAAGGTACCTATGGACACGTGAAGTAACCTTAACAAGGGCACCTTCCGGCGTATTAAGCCATGCATGTTCAGACTGGGGATCTCTTCTAGGTGGTTGGTGTTCCCGTTGGTTTCCCGTCAAAACACACCCAAAGTACCAAGCCTCGACCAAAAATGTGTGCCCAACTGCCTTTTGGCGTCCCTTCAAGAACCTTGCCAAAACAGATCCTTAATTTTCGCTTGCTCTTTGAACGCTGGGAAGGCCCCAGCGACAAACTGCTCTCGCGCGCTTCACAAGGGTCAATTGACCCTACAAGAAAGACAGTTCCCTAGTAAACAACAGTCACAATGGTTGTATCGAACTGAAAAGGACATGGCAAGATCAACCGCAACTAATCTCAGTAGCAATTCAATCTGCAGCATGATCATCAAGTTGATATTATGATACTAGCTTCGTTACTAGCTTCTACTTGAGCTGAAAGCAGTACTCAGCCATTTGCCCTCAATGCCCCCTGGAAGGTCCTTCCTCCAGTTTCACAAATAGCCATGATGAGACCGAGTCCACAGCAAGCCCAAAGCCCACAAAAAACAAGACTTGACGTGTGTGTGTGTGTGTCAAACTAGGGGGACCCGCGCAAGGATGGATTTGCTTTGGAATTCTCAACCGAGATACAACAAGCGCTCAATGGCCTCCTACATGGCTAACGATTCGCCTGATGCAACCCAAGAGCCCAAGTTGTGCATCCTTTCATTGGTCTCTGCTGTGTAAAGTCTCATTGGTCTCCCAGTATGTTCGTACATGGCATGGAAGCTACAGCCAAGCAAACAGCCAATCAGAGGTGAAACCCGCTTGCGTGCTTAGCTTTGCCACCCCATGTGGCATCCATGTTCATCCGCCAAGTCAGCCCTTGTTGCCTTGATGCACTTGTCGTCAGGGTACATGACAATGCGGGCGTCGTCTCGGCACACATGTGTCAAAAAGTCATTGGTTCTTGCTTGCGAGACACACCTGACGATTCTTACATCCTGGTCCGACTAGAGGTAATTGCGCACAGTTCTAGGTAAAACCATGCTAAAACCGTCAAAACAACCAACCAATAAAACTCCAAAACCATCAAAACAACCAAACCTTCTCAAATCTCAAACCATCAGAGCAACCAACACACAACTGACACAGATATCGACCCAAAGAGTGGAGGCGCGTAAAGTCTGGAATCGCATGCCGATACTCCTGCAGCTCTAAAATGGTTTCCACTATCCCAAAACCACTACCCAGCAACTTTAATAGGAGATACTGCCATGAAATTCAAAGGGTAGATACGCCGTTTTCCACCGGAAGTACTTCTTTGGAGTTAGTGGTTTGGGGTTGGAATAATCTTAGACAAGAAACCGATATGGGAGTGGCCTGAGATGTTCCAAGTCTTTGCTCACTTAAGACACTATGGAAACCAAGTATTGAACGGGTCCACCCAAACCAACGCAGAAGCAAAAGCGTGGATATTTTTGCACTTGATTGGGGCTGGTCTCACAACCTTCACGCGGATGTTCATTGTGGCTCCCTTCCCAAAGGACCTGGCAATAGAAGGACAACCTGTTGAGACCTTGACCAGAAACCCACCAAACCGACAAGACAACAAGGTCAAGCTGCCCAAATGGCCGATTCATGCCCTGCAAAACGGCCCACGACGAGGTGTGTGTGTGTGTGTATTGTCATCAGTCGCACAACCTGCAAAAGGCTTGCACTCTGCAATTTCAAAAAAACATGTTGAGCCCTATTGTCATAGCCAA
>CAUJNA010001569.1:296204-301204 GCA_963377175.1 Effrenium voratum
CCCTGTTGGAAAAATGGTCCTTATCTCCTCAGAGGTCCCCATACAAAACCCGTCAGCCGTCCCCCCGCTTTCGGCCCGCACGCCAGCCTCGCCTGGCGCCTCTGCAGTCGCAGGCCGCCCCCGATGCTGGGGCCATCGGAGCCCCCCGCGGTGCGCACCTGACCGAGCGGAAGGAACGACGCCATGGCGCGTTTTTGTTGGGCGACTTGTTGCGCGGATGGAGCGACGCCCGACGCCGCTTGTGTGGCGATTCTCTTTTGGCGCGGATGGCGCCTGACATCCAAAAAAGAAATCCCTGACCGAAACAACGCCAGCGGGATTTGTGGGGATTTCGAGCCCCACGGTTCGGGGGTTTATGTCCACTCCGGATACTCATGGGAATGGCCCATTGGAGGCCAGCGCTTCATCAACGCAGAACTCTATGGGCTCACCAGACCTGGGAAGGGGCGGGGCAAACCTCGGTTTGAAGTGGGGTATGAGACTTTGGGATCCTTTGATGGCATTGTTTACAAAAAGGTCCATGAAAGTGGAATTAGCACTTTGAAACAACAGTCGATCCTTTCACCGGAACGATGAACAGCAGCCACTTGCAGAAAAAACCGGCCTTCAATAAGGGACCAGCCAGTGTGCCAGCGTGCACAAGAGTTGATACATTCATCCAGAAGGAATCTTCGTTGTGGTGACGCCAGCACATGCATGCAAGTCATGTAATCTCCGTACAAACATGTCCCATTCCATGTTGAGTCATGATATTCAGTGACATTTTTATTTTTGTTAAAGACATCTGGCATTGGCCAAACTTGCAGTTTGCTGCAAGAAGGACATGACCAAACCGAAGATGGTAGACACGTACGCTGGCCTGATTGAACAAAGGAACCACGGAAACCTGAATGCAGATTGGGCACACAGAAAGCAAGAAATGCTGTGCAGTTCTGCACAAGGGCTTTCTAAACAATTAATCACGTTACATATCATTAAATACATACACACCTACAAAGGAGGGACAACAACGCAAGCAACTGGAAGGTGTTTGCAGCGACAGAAACTTGACAATAATCGTCCCTTTGTCCATTATCTTGATGAATCTGCGGGCTAGTCAAAGCCAGCAGAGGCTTTCTGCAATTAATGTCGGATCTCCTTTGGAAATTGGGGCCTCCATTGTAGACAGTCGTTTCCTAATTCAGGATCCTGTGACCGTTGTGGGGTCCTCTTCAATAGAATATGGAAAAGCAAGTTCGACAAAAACACAACGGGAGTACTACAGTAAGTACTTGCAAGTCCAAGTCCCACCCAGAATTCCAGGATTCTCACTAAAGAGGATCCCGGTGACTGGTTCCACTGTTGAGAACAAAAGAAGGATGTCCCAGAGATTCCAACTTGAACCCCAAAGAGGGTGATTTTGATAATACTCAGACAATCCATGTAGGTAATATATACCAACATTCGACCCATTTGGAGGGTACGTGTGTGTAAATATTGGATACATGGATTGTTTGATAATAGCCCCCGCACCTTCACCCTGCCACGGCCAAAAGTCGCCAACCTCGCCAGCACGATGGGCCAGGGGGCGTGCCATAACGAAGCGCTTCGTGTGAGGGGTCCATATCTTTCTCCTTCCAACATCAACCCACTTGCCTCACTGTCCCAACCAAAAAGGATGTTTGGCTTCTTAGTGAGCCTGGATTGCTCCGGGAACCGCAAACAGCAATCGCAGGGCTTCAAGTTTTGCATGACTGATGGCAGTTCCTTGCGGAAAGCTACCTCAGCCAAACTCAAGTCCACTCGTCAGCCGCCATTCCTGTGTTCACTGGGGGATTGGGGCCTGGATGTATGGGTTATCATGGTCTAACACTCCTAAGGGTACATGGCCATTCGTAATCTCAAGGGCGTTTTGGCAACTCCACATTTGAAACACACCATCTGTTGGAGCTCATCATGTGCGCTGCGAGTTAGCGAAGGAGATAGACCGCCCAGACATTCCAGGCCTCCATGTTTTGTGGTGGATATGGACAGGTGGAATTCGATGGTGAAACTACAAAGCCGCCTGACACCAGCGCCAAGTTCAGTTAAAAACATACATTGGAGGCACGTCTGCTTCGCCAAAATGCGCCTGCGCGAGCGCTTACGCACATTGTTACAACTATTCTTCGGGGGTAAATATGGCAACAACACGCCTACAAAAACCTTGCCTACGCAAGATTTGCTTGGAACGGCCGACGCGGAATGCCTATGCGATCCTAGCCCCCACACAGCTTTGCTAGAGCAGAGCCTCTGTGGCACAAGACGAGTTCAAATGCTAAACACACAAAAAGCATCCACGAAGCAAGGACGTGAAGGGATCCGAGGCAATGTCTGAGGGGTTAGGCAGGTTCTAGTCTGAGTGTTAAATCGAATGGAGGTATGGCCAAACCGAATTCGTTGCTTCTCCAACTTTGGTTTGCTGGTGGAAATAAGACAAGAACAAAAAGGGTTTGTTGGAAAGAACATCTGGCTAAGCTTTGGCTTGCTGTTGGAAAGAAAACAAGAACAACAAGGGTTGGGCAGAACATCTGGCTAAGCTTTGGTTTGCTGTAAAGCAAACAAGAACCAATGGGTTCAATCCGGTAAAATACTTTTGGTGCTCCAAGCTCCAGGCTGCTGCCCGGGCCATTGAGGCATGGCAAAGTCGGAGAGTTGCACCTGGCGGAGTGCACCTTGGGGGAGCTGGAGCCAGTGTGGGGAGGGGCGCCGCTCCAAAATCCACCGTGTGGGCCACGCAACGGGGGCAGGCAGGGGCAACGGCAACGGCAAAAAAAGGCGTGGTGAGGGAGGCAAAGATAGCTCGGCACGCAAGAAGGGCTCCCAAAAAGAACGTGGTTTTTGGTTGGGCATGAGCAGGAGCGCGCAGCAGGGGCTTCGAAACGAAGCACGCAACAGGGAGCTTTGGCGCGTGTCAAGCAAAATGGGAGGCGCGCGTACATGGCGAGCGCCCGGCGGGCGCCCGAGAACTGGGGTTGAGCAGGTTTTTGAGGGAGGGAGGGCTCCTTTTGTGAGGGAGGCAAGGGCATGCAAGAGCAGTGGGAAGGAGAGCAGCCCTGAGAGGGAAAGCAGTTTTAGGGAGCCATGTTTCACGAGAAGACACAGGAGCTGGGGAAACACACGAGTTGGGGTCACAAGGTTGCAATTTGGCATTCCCAGACCTGGATTTGCTTGGAAGTCTGGAATATGTTTGCAAAAACAATAGGGGGCCCTTTATCATTATGACGAAGGGACTACACTTCATCTCACTCAGGTGTCGGTTCAAAATTGGACAACATACAGTAACAGAAGCATTAGTAGTACTGTTCAGTGACGTAGGTTGTGCAACCCTAATGGTGCTTCCATCAACTTTGCACGACTTCGTCAAACTTCCACAAGGGTCCCATACACACACAAACCATGAGAGAGAGAGAGAGCGGGAGAGAGGGATGAATTGCAACTTTGGGGAGTCAAACAGCGGCCAAATTCAATGTTGATAACTGCGTTTGTCGACTGTCTTAAACCGTTCAGGCTCGAACAAAAACACGCACAGACCTGAACCAGCTATGACCTGACACCTGGGTCTACGTTGAGAACTTTTGCCACTTGTCATGCAAAGTGAGTCACAATGAAACCCCGGTATAAAACTTGTTGACCCAGAACCATGTAAGGAAATTCAAGGGCGGCCGAAGCTGTTTCTGGCTGGGATTGTCCCTTGCTAACCTTCATCTCTCCAGGTTTTGAGCACGTGGCTCAAGACAATTTGGAGGGTTGGTGGGCCTCCCAAAGCCGTCATCCGAAGACTTCTTGTTTCAAGCACTCTCGAAACGATCGGTGTATGGACACTGGGGCCCTGTAAAGTTGGATTGGGATTCTTTGGGTAGGCCTACTGAGCACTTGAAGAGATGCTCGAACTACTTCAGGCTGTAAACATGTATTCTCCCACGTACCAGGTTCTGAAGTTGGCCTATTCCCACTAGAAATGAGAGACAGTAAAGCACCTTCATTATGGATGAGCTCGTTTCCCCCCACCACCCCGCCGCTCAATGAACTTGCTATGACAAGTTCAAAAGTATGGTCAATCAAGAAGATGTCCTGCCTCCCCCTCCTGACGGAGACACCCCAGCTTCATCCACTCGGCAGGCTCCAGGTCAGCCTCGGGGCTGAGGGTGCAGCAAGTGTCTGCGTTTGGGGCCAAAAGGGAAAACCGAAAACATGCTAAACAGCTCACAAAGGGAAAAACACGCAGAAGAAAGTGATAAACACGCACCCCAAGCATCCCTTAGCATTGGTCTGGCAACACAAGCTAAGGGAGCGTTAGGCATTTGAGCGGCACATGCCCCACAAGGCAACGAGCAACACTGCAATGTTCACACTGGAGCATGCTTGCGTTGGCAGAGTGGAGCTGGCCATTGAATTCAATGGACCTCTGACAGCAGCACGCTCTTGTACGTCATACAATATGCTAAAACAGCGGCATGCTCAAGAATTCGTCTGCCAGCCCGCCATGTTGAATTGACTTTTATTCGACTCGCAAGTCGCACCTCAGATTTGCAGGCATCTGGAAGCCTTCCAACAGCCCAGCCTCGTGGCAAAGCCACTCGATCTTCATTTTGCCCTCCCCGTACGAGTAGCGCATCACACCGACCTGAGACCATCCCAATCTTCCCGGGCCGAAGCCTCAAGCCCGAACATGGGGCCCCGCCAGATGTGGAGCCAACCACTTCTCAGATTTGTGCCAAGTCAAGCCCAACCTCACCCCCCCCCCCGCCTGGCGTTTGGACAAGTATACCGACCAGGGGAGGCTGCACCACACATACAGAGTGAGGCCGACGACAACCCTCTTGCATTCTTCTCCGTTGAATGTTTCAAAAAGTCAATCCGCAAGATCCTGACGCGGTAGTGGGTTTTTCCCTCGTGTCCCATGGATGGACTGGAGATCTCTTCATGTTGCAGCCATCGCCTTCCAACCACGCCTTGGCCCTTCCGGCAGGGGCCCGGGC
>CAUJNA010001569.1:308704-316204 GCA_963377175.1 Effrenium voratum
CTAAACGACGTAATTTGAAACAGTTCCGTCCAAAAACAGGGGAAACATAGGCGACTCTGTTTTCTATTCTCCTAGTTGTTCCTTTTTTTTTGGGGGGGGAGGGCACCGTTTATTGTAAGTGGGCCACGATTAAACATCCTGACTCCATGATTGGGCTGGATCTTTGACAAGATGACTCTACACAACCCTGACAAATAAGCACAATGTTTGATGGCCTGAACAACGCCAAGGAATGAGAAGGCCAGGGTGCTACGTCAACCGTCCCGCTGCAATCTGCCCCAAGCAGGTAGGCGCAAGCCTGTTGGATTAAGCCTATCGACACAGTCGCCAAAGTGCCTTTCTGGGCATATCACCTGGCACCATCGCCTTGCAGCTACTGGACATCTGGAAACTAAGGCTGCTGCCGGCCCAAAAATTGTATCTGCAGCCGGGGTCGCCTGCCATCGGCAGCCACGTGCGACGGAGGCCGCTGATCAAGGCGCCGTTGCTGACGGATTTGGCCGTGGGTCAAAATCCCGTACCCCCAGTGAACATCCCAATCCCCGCTAAAACAGACTAAAATGGGTGGTGCACCTACCCCAAAATGGTACCATTGGTTTTGACCCACAGCCATTTGTGTCAGAGTCGCACTAGCTTCACTCGCCAAGGTCAGTGTGCAAACACAAACTAAAACATGTGGAAAAATGACAGCTAGGCTCTGCCAATGCATCGCCGCGTCTGGCGTAGATGCCGCGCACATTGGCAGTTCAATCCAAATGACCAACAGCTAGCCATGTTCAGCATTGGACACTCCATCACTTCCATGCCTTTCCTTCCTCCAAATAGATATAATATAACATGAGTGCCGTTCGATTTAGTTGCTCGGAGTGGACGCTCCGCTATGGTACAAATACCGAGCCTAGTTCATTAGCGTGGCTATCAACCATGTGGTGTTTACACATGTGAGAGATTGCAATTGTTAGGAAAGCACATCCCTTGGTTGCTGTTGACCCCCTCTGCAAAAAGTTTGACTTTTTGTGTGTTTAGTGGAAAACCCCTTGATTTCCCAAAAAGGTAAAGTCTAAAGATCCCACCCAATAGCAGTCAAGATCAGCACTACCAAGTTTCTGAACCAAATCTTCGGACCTGGCTCAGTGCCAAGCTCCAGCTTTGGCAGGTCCTAAACAGTCGAGTCAAAACAAACATGCGTGGCTAGGAGAGTGGGACTTAGCAGTCAACATGTTGCAGCCAACATAGGCATCTCTCTCAATCTCAGGTACGTTGTAACCAGCAGTCACTACTCAGCAATATGCGACATCCAAGGGAGCTTAGTCACTCCAGCGGTTGGCTGCAGCATTGCCGCGTCTTTCAAAGAAGTGCTTGCCACTCAAATCAGGATCCCTAATTCTCACCTCCGGTCTTCGTGTATCCGTTGGGAAGCTACTGCTCAACCATACCCATTCGTCCGTTTCCACATTGCGCCCTTTGGGCCATCTGCTTTGGGCCAACTATGGCTGTGCACTTTGAACGCCTCAACTTCCTGAGGACGTGACCGGCCCGTCCTTGGCAACCAAAATGGGTTCTCACATCTAAGGCCGTAGGTGGAAGGGTAGAAATGTGCCCCCGGCAGGGAGTCCCACACCTTCACGCATGTTCTACCCTCGTGGCGTTTTGGCCCACCCGCTACACCAAAAAGTTGGATCTTCTCAGATTCTGTGTCATATTTAGTCAGTACGGTGGATGCCCTAAATATTGCAAGTGGAGAAAGGAACGCCCTGTAAACTCTCATTGTTGCTTGGACTATGCCAGGACCATTTAGTCCGTACCTTAAGATACAACTTGATCTCGGAGACCGCGCCTCCCGCGACCCCCAGGCTTCCAGATCCTGGAAAAATCGGAAGGCCGCCGTGCGCCTGGCGAACGAACCGCGGAACAACCCAAAAAACGGCCGAACAACCACCACCTGCCAGGCCGCAAAAGGCGCCCTTGTTGTGGGCTGGATCTTGAAAGGAAACCAAACCCCCACAAACGCCAAAAAAAGAGCACCAGCGGAGGCTGCGGAAGGACCAACAACTTCAATTGAAATGAAGATGACAATCGTGGAACCTACTCGGAAAGCGACGCGTATGCTGACCCATGCTTTAGCCTCTTTGGCAAAATCTCACATCTGGCAGTCGCCCGTCATTCGAAACATGACGTAAGCTCGTTTCCATAGACTGAACGTGCTGTACAGCGACCTCCATCCTGAAGCATTCACGATTGGAGTAGTGTCCTGATTACGCTCAGGAACGCAGGCTATCAACAAGATCCTCGGACCCACTAGCAAAGCGACACCCGAAAAGTGAAGTCTGCACCACGGCGTGCCTGCGATGCAGTGGAGAAAAAACAACTCAGGCCGTGCATGAGTGGGCCCTTGCAACCCTGCGGCAGCCCCACAACCGAGAGCTATGTACAGCTCAAGCCCAGCGACGAGGACGACAGGTCCTTCGGCTCAGGGACTGTCTTGGACCAGCTGGGTGACCTCAGCGCCCAACTCAGCCCGGCGCCGGAGCACAGCGCGGGCTCGAACAGTGCGGGCAGCCACGCACAGCTCCTGAAGGAGCTGGTTCTGAAGCAAGTCCGGCCGAACACCCTCCGCGCAGCAGCTGTGCGAGCAACCTCTTGCAGAACCTGGGCCGCCTGCGCGTCCCATGCCCCTGTGCTCTCCTGCACCATTGGCTGGAAATTGACCCCTTGGCGAGCACAAACATCGGCAGTGTTCAGGTGGCGGGCCTTGAAGTGAGCGTAACTGGCCGCCGCAGCCCCGCCGCGCCGCCCTTGGAACGTGAAGTACTAACATACTGAATTCATGTTGAACGTTGAGAAACAAAAGGAACTCATGGGTTCCCAAAATCGGCCCTAAAACAGTAAAAAATGAAAGGGCTCCCAAAGTGGGCAGGGGGTTCCTACTGGTTTCCCTTTGCAACTCGAGTACAAACCCATTTGAGTCACAATCCAGACCTGGTACAAAAGCAATTGAACCCAGAACCACGTAAAGAAGTAGAAAGGCGGCCGCAACTATTTCTGGCTGGGACTGCCCTTCCTAACCTTCATCTACCCGAATCGGTTTTTGAGCACATGATGGGGTAGGCCACACGAAAGTTTCACCCCCCCCCCAAAAAAAAAAGAAATACAATTCCAAAGTATTATATGAACTCAGCACAAGTAGGAAAACAACATCACACGAGGCCACGGCGTGATAGCACGTGGCTTGTATTGCAACGCAACTGTGGCTTGGATTGAAACGCAACTTGGCTGTGGCTCAAAAAACCGGTACCAAAATGGAACCCTGGCAACATGGACCAAAACCAGCGGTTTGCCCCTCCTGTTTAATTTTAAGCCACAGCCACTTGGTCATCCTTGGCTGGAATTAGGACCCCAGCAAGAGATGATTTTGTTTTGCCCGGTAGTGAAAAACAAAGGGAACCCCAAAAAAGCCAAACAAAAAAAAGAACTAATTCTGGGGAAGCATCTAGCCGGGTTTTGCGCACGTGGCTCAAACGTGGTGACCCATGCTGGCAAGTCTTGCCGCGCCTCTCCGCCAAGGTCATTGGCACACCCAGGGCATGCATGAAGCCCACGTGCTTTTGAAGCTCCTCACGCTGCGCCTAAGACCCCCTGCGCACGTCTTTTTGGGATGGGGCCTCTTATGGCTTGTCTTCCAAAGAAAGCTTCGAGGTAAGCAAACATTATATGATCTGTGCACAATTGTGTTGGCCTTCTTTGTTTCTAGTGGTGTGGTCGCTTTATTTTCGACAGGCAACGCCACCACCCGCCCGAAGACCTCTCCCTTTCTAAGCGTAGCCATTCGGGGTCTTGAAAGTGTTGTGTGTGGGGCGCCTGTGGCCGCATGTACCTTTCACGCGACCATTACATGTGCGAAATACCTAGAACCTACATTATCAGAATATTCATCATTCAGTTCAAATCTATCCCCTTGCCTCACAAAGGATTGGCTCCAGCGGGGTCACAGCAGCCAACAGATGACCGGAAGGACGCAACAACACCTGCCCTGCCAAAGAACCTGCCTTCATTCTGTGCGCACATCAGAGAGTCCAAAACACAATGAACTATATAGAGGTGACTGCAATATGCGGCAGTTGCCTTAAACTCCTTGTTCTCAGAAACGCCATCTGCGCGGAAAACAAATAACTTTCGCGGCCTCCATCGCGGATCTTTCGCGGGGCTGTGTTCACAACATGCATCACAAAAGCAGTATGCAAAGTACAAGTCTGCTGTCTGGCTTGAAAGTCCCCAACGCAAAGTAAACTTCCGCAGCCCCACCTCGAAAGTCTCAGCTTTTCAGCTCCAAAGTAGTACTTCAAAGCGCACTTCCGCAGCCCCAGCTCAAAAACCGTGCAGCAGGACAGGACCCCCCAAACAGGGAACTAGGTCAATGGACTTTTGCGTATTCGCGGATCTTTCGCCAAACGTTACCGAAAATCTGGCTGGGAAGTTGTTTAAAAAACAAACTACAAGAAAAAAAACGTTATGCGAAACAATCCCATTTCAAGTCTCCTATGTAATGTTTATAACAAATCAAGAAGGAAAACGACACGTTCCAAGCATAAATAAATCATCAATTTGCATCATTCGGTGGACTTTTCTGTGCGGGGTGGGGGGTTAGAGTTACTGTTAGGGGGGGGTGGGGGGTGGGGGTTGATAGCGCACGCAAATCATTGTTTCATTGTGAGTCATCCTCTCCTTCTGGGGGGGGGGTTGATAGCGTGCGCGCACTGACAGACATGCCTGTGCACACAGGTGGACGGCGCGGGCCTCAGAAAGCACGCGTGCACAACATACACATGACAATTTCTTATCAGAAAGGGGTGGCAATTGAATGCTGCAGCCCATGGAAGACCAAGAAACGCAGTGCGCACTTTTTTTCCTTCCAAGAAGACTTTGAGCAATGTGGCCTTGCGTTCTTTGGCATGCATCCTTTTGCTGCGACTGAGTGAGTGCGATATGGGGCAGCATCCGCTGCGACTCTAGTTCGATGTGGATATATTTTATGTTGATAAACTCTTGCAATGCCATTCTCAATTGCTGAACCATGCAGACATTGATGACACTTTGGAAGTGGTGTTGCTGCCGCATAGGTGGCCACTGAGCTTTGAAGCTTGGATGTCTTCGCAGTATTTCTTTGGGAAGTCTGGAACAGAAAAGCCAAAGAGCTGCAGGAACGTGGGACAATGTCATTGCCAAAGTCCGCCCTGCTGTGCACGTTGAACATGTTTGTCACAAAGACGGCGAGTTCACCAAGACTTGGTCGCAAAGCCTCGGTCGCGTGGTTCTGGCGAAGCCGGCACGCAAATAGATAGAACTTGGGAAATGAAATCCTACATCCCTCGGAATCTCAGCACACGCACCCTGAATGTTCAGAATACAGGTCCAACCCACAAGGCCATGATGTGCAAGCAGAGCTGGGGAGTTTGTGCAAGAACAATGCCCAAACGGTGGGCCCTTGGAAGCTCGACACGGAGTGAATCAAGATAAAATGCGCCAGCTGTCACACGGTGCTCCGGGCGCCGCAACCATGTTTTTGCAGCAATCGGGCCTTCGGAGTTGGCAGTCTGGAATCTGGAGTGCAGTCTGGATTCTGGAGTTGGCAGTTTGGAGTCTGCAGTCTGGAGTCTGCAGTCTGGAGTCTGGAGCTTGCAGTCTGGAGCAGTCTGGACTCTGCAGTCTTTTTTCTGGAGAGTTGGCAGTCTGGAGTCTGCAGTCTGCGACCTGCATCGCGAAGCTTTTGCGGCGGGCAACTTATAAGACAAAAAAGGTCTTCCCTTCACACCTGAATATGAGGACCTTTCGAACGATTCTCACATACCCACCTCCCACAAGCCAAGCATAGCCGAGTAATTATCATCAAGTTGGATTGCTTGAACAGGCAGCACTGTTGCCTTTACGTTTGCCAAAGCTAACAAGAGGTAGCCTAGGTTCTCTCTGCCACCAACAGGCGACTGTCCCCAGAGGTCGTAGTTACGAACAGGGCGGCCTTTCCCACCCAAATCTGCACCATTCCAGGCAATCCATTCTGTATGGCACTTGTTTGATCCTTCCAAGGGAAAATCGGTTTTGCCTCGACTGCTTGACCCCACACCCGCTCCTCTAAAGCTTCAGCTCCCTGGATGTCGAGGCCAGGCGGTGCCTGAGTCTGCAAGCAGTCTGAGTTGGTCCCAAGGTGCCCTACGAAGTTGTTCCCAGCCCAGTCATGTCAACCCTGGATTAATAAACCTCTGGTTGAATAAAATAGATATTAACCGCCGTTATTTTTTTTTCTTTTGTGGGGATTCATCACTTTTGGAGGGAACACCCCCCTCATGGGACGGGTTTATAAATCCTGGTTCAACATTAAAAGTTGGTTCCTCGCAAACCTAAGATAATCTCTTGACCGCCAAAACTTGGGGGTCAATTGAGAAAGTCACTCTGACCAACAAGCAAAAGAGATACGATAGCTTTGCGCAGTATCCGAGAAAGGGCCGGTGCGAAGGTTGCAACACCAAGAACCAAACAGGACCCCACCCCATTGGAGGTCTGGACCTCTCAAAAGCGCAGTTTGCATAAGATGCTTAGGGTCAATGCAGATCTCCATCCCCGGGACCTCCCTCCACAAATCTTCTGCTGCAAGTGCGGAAATTCGGTCCCGGGAAAATTGGGAATGCCCCTGCCTTCCATAAATGATTTGGGTGGGGATAAGGTCCTCACCATTCCATGAATTGAGTGTGACTATACAGGCTGACATTGAGCAATGGCAAACTAGACCTGGTGTTTTTAATCCGCGACTCTGTTCCAGTCGTGCGTTGCCTGCGTGGGTCAAGCAGTGCAAAAAAGGAACAGCTGACACCGCGCTCTGTGGGTATGTGTCAAATGGAACCACAGCAAATTAGGTGTTCCTATTGGGTTTCCTTTTTCACCGACCTGACAAGGGTATCCAAGACACACACACACACACACCCCTGAGGGATGGGAACCGGTTGAAACATGAAACTGATCGGCGAAATCACCGCTCTCAGTCTCAGCCGCTTTTGAGCTTTCAGCCCGCTAGCCGCTCTCAGTCTCAGCCACAATGTCGCAGGGCAACCGGAAATCAGGCATCCTGAAGCAAAGCATCTTCATGGGTTTGAGCTCGAGCGAGCTCGTTACAACTTGCCCTAGGAGCATGCAGCGTCAAACGACGTACCATGTGCTACATGGTTTTCCTGACCAAAGGATCAAGCTCAAGGCTCCTGAAAAAAGAGTCGAAGCCTCTCACTTGCCAAGACATCGCAGCGGCCTCTAGCCGCTGGCGAACCTTGAAAGGTGCCACGTCCCAAGCGGTCAAACCCCTGGAATCCGTGAGCCATGGGTCAGCTCCGAACCGCATCAGCGACGCGACCATGTCCGCATTCTTTTGCTTGCAAGCCTCATGCAAAGGGTATGTGTACCAGAGCCCGAAACAAGAAGCCCTCCTGCAGTTGATGTTGAAGCTGTTCTTGAAATTGT
>CAUJNA010001569.1:323704-363704 GCA_963377175.1 Effrenium voratum
GTAGAGGATCCCATCTATTCTGCAAGAGAGTCCCATACGTCAAGTCAAACCGCGCCAGACTGGGACCAGCCTGGACAGGGTCCCAAGTCCCGGTCCCTGCCGGCGACCGGTCCAGGGCAACTTCGGGAGGGCCAGTTTCAGGGCGACCCCGGGAGAGGCGACTGCTCCCGGCCAACTCGAAGTGACTTGGGCGCAAGCCGGCCCAAGCGGTAATTAACGGACTAGCTGCCCTATTTCTGACTTTTCCGTTAATCCTTGTTTCTGGTCAACTTCGGGAGGGCCAGTTTCAGGGCGACCCCGGGAGAGGCGACTGCTCCCGGGCCAACTCGAAGTGACTTGGGCGCAAGCCGGCCCAAGCGGTAATTAACGGACTAGCTGCCCTATTTCTGACTTTTCCGTTAATCCTTGTTTGTGGTCGTAGAGGATCTTATAAGTGGTCCCTGGGTTTGCGGACGTGTTTCAGGACCGGTCCTTGTGACTTTTCCCTTAATGCGCCGAGGGTCGGCGGCAGCAGGCGGGAGCCTGGTTAATAAAATGATCTGGATGCCAGCGGTAGAGAACAAACGGACAACTCAACTTAACGACAATACAAATGATACAGTCATCTCAATCCCATGATTCCCAACAATTTTATATAAACTGAATTGGCGGCCCAATGTTCAATCAATCCAGCATGTAAGTCTGCAGACATAGAACATATGCGGACAGGCATATCCAAAGACTGAGTCTATTCTACTCATAAACACTGTGTCAACAAACTTGAATGCTCTCGCACACGTCAATTTGTCAGCCTGGTAATTCCTGGTACCAATGCGCCTAATTCCCT
Organism: Effrenium voratum; assembly: GCA_963377175.1. NCBI lineage: Eukaryota > Dinophyceae > Suessiales > Symbiodiniaceae > Effrenium > Effrenium voratum. The sequence continues at coordinate 324,531 of CAUJNA010001569.1, forward strand.
TATCTGCCTCTCCAGGCATTGCCAAGGACTTGCGAGGATTCCCACCTCCACTCCTCATCCACTAGGTCCTCCAGTAGAGAGGTTAGAATAAGGGTACCCTTTTTTCTCCAGTCTATTCTAGTAGGGGAACCTTCTTCCAAAAAAGGGTAAAAGGGCACTACTGGACCGTTCGCCCTTGCGTTGCTCAGTCTCTTGGTCCCTCTGCTCCGTCCCTGTCCCTTCGCCGCTTCTTCGCTGCCTCTCCATCTGCTTCTCCATCCGTGCCATAGACAGTTTCTCAGAAAATCTCGGAAAAAACCAACAGACCTAGGGCTCCCCACGTTTCCCCGAACACACCCCTGAAGGGAAGCTCACCTGAAAACCACAAAGGGAAAGATGGGGAGGTTTCCCCAGCGGCTTGTGCGACACTTGGCATCCCCAGCCTCATGTGCTTGAAAGAAGCTGCGCACTTCATCCAAGGCTTCTGGGTCAGCCTCACGGGGAATCCACACCAATGCACCGTGCATCGCGTAGCCTTCGGCAATCTGAAGCTTGGAAGAACGGTATGATTCGCAAAAATCGCAGGTGCGCTTTTTGGCATGTCACAGTACCAAAGAAGAGGAGGGACTAGGTTGGGGACACTACCATCCAGCCATTCGTGCTCGTGCATCAGCAAACGAGGTGCTTGTTGTGCGGCTAATTGGCTCATTTTAGGTTAAACATGGAGGGTGTGCTTTAGCCTGAAAAAAACCTGCTGCCTCAGGTTGGCCTGCTCGCATTGCAACATCTGGTGTGGCATGAAGGTATAATTACATACAAAGTTGGCTATGATTGATTGTGTATGTAGTTTAGTCAAAGTGTTCTTCGGCTCTAGCGTGCCGCGCAGACTTCACTAGGACATGTTCTGGACGTCAGTTATTTCTGGAATCGACAATAGGTAGATCAAACAGCATTGGAGTCAGAGGCGCGACACAACTGCATAGCAAACATGGACTCCGAACACACTGGCTCCTGGGCAAAATGCTATGGCGAAGGCCCAAAAACAATAACATGCTTCACGAGACCCGGTTTGCCACAACAGGTTGTTAAGATCTCACTTGCAGGGCGTGTGTGGCACTCGCAAACTGAGCTTGACACAACTCTTTGGGCTTGCTTGCAAAGTGCACTGGTTCAGAGAAAGTGGCAGCCTTGTATGAGAACGAACTTCGAGAAATGAACATTCGGGTTGGCTCAGGGAGTTCACATTCCATGGCGATAGATTGATCATGCTTCGTGCCGGGTCGTCGGTGTAAGCACATGGCTACTTCCTTTTGGTAAGCTGTTCGCACCCATTACCTTGCGGCAGATTCCTGGACGGCAGCTTACATACAACTCAGCCTGGGTTCAAAGCATGTTTCCTATCGCAGTTTGCCTGCTGCTGTCCGAAGTTGGCAGCTTTGGCTTAGTTAGGTCGACGGAAAAGTTTTGGCTTCCCCGCGTAGCTTGATGCGGTCGCCGTTTCTTCGCGTGCTTGCTGAAAAGTTGGACTATGGCAGCTCTGGGTTGAAAGTCGCAACTTCTCAGTATGCACCGCTTGTTCACCTCCAAAAGAAGATATTATTGTAGTTGGGGCTTCGCTACTCACGCTTTCACGCAAATGCCGTACGATGGGATCACTCAAAGTTTTGTAGACAAGGAGCGTAGCCTACTGCTCAAGCGGTATTCAGAAAGTCTGCACATGTCTGCACGATTGAAAGTAGATGCTCACCAAAGGAAGCGAAGGCCTGTTGCGTTGCCTGGCTCCACCATTGCGAAGCGCAGCTCAGGCTCCGATCCTTTAAGAGAGTCACATTTCCTGCCATGCAGTCTGCCCAGCATGGAAAGCAAAGAAGAGTTGTGCCTCCGACTTGTGCGCAACCTCAGGAAAGCCCAGCAAACCCCGTAGACCGAATGCCAACAGCAAAGCAAAGAAGCCAGGCAAAGCACCCACTCCCCTTGCTTCAATCAAGTGCAAAGCAATTTTCGGTACCTTTTTGGGCATCCTTCGTTGTCCGTCAGTTCCAGCCAAGTACCCCACTCCCCTTTTTGGCAACCAGGCCTGAAGGCTTACGCCTCTGACGTCAGCAATGTGCTGCAGCAGGCCATCCAGGTCCTCCGCCAAACAAGGAGAACAAAGACGTCATGTGCCTAGTTGAGTTATCAACAATTCTCGATTGCTTTCTGCTCCCCTGCTAAAAGTGAATAACTTGTAGTGGTTTAATGGAAAACCCATTAGTTGGCAAAAGTTGAAGTCCTGACATCCAAGCAACATTCACCAAAGAATTGACCCGCTTTGGGAACACCTTCTGAAACGGCGGGGCGCAATGACACCAAGGTCTGGCAACCATCTGTTCTCAGGGCAGTTGGACGTGTTACAAGTTACTTGAACTGGGGTATCCGCCAGAAAATTGCAAAGCAAAAACCAGTGAAACTTTGTGAAGCCAACAATCTGTGAATCACCGACAACATTGACACACCGATAAACGCCCATGAAAACCGATAGCCCAACCGCCCCCCCCCCCGCCCGCCCCCGATCTGAAAAACCCATAGGAATTATCCAAAAACGGCACCCCCGCCCACAATGTCCGCTACTAAGGGAAAAGCAGTGTCAACCACAATTGGTAAAGATTGCCGTGCTGGTCAAAGCTTCTTCGGAAAGTCGGGCCAGCAAACCACTTGTTTGAAGTGCTCAGGAACATAAACTCGTGGTGCCATCAGCAACTTCACATTCTTCCCAGGACAGTACTCATTTGATGATCCTACCACATCTTGAGGGTACTGTTGCAAGGCTACGTGCATATCTGTGTGCCATTTACAGAGTTGAAACAAGCTTGATCCAGTTCCAGCATTCCGTCCAGCATCCTCATTGGTTGCCACCGTTTTTCCTTTCGACTCGGCCACCAGGCGAGGCCGCCCGGCCAGTCCTTTCGCTCCGATGCTTCTATACGCTCCTGGGCGTGGCATGGTCAAGCATTGCCCAGGCCGCACCAGGCGCTATTCTGAGGAAATACTGTAACGAGGTCCTTCAGTAGAGAGCTTAGAATAAGGGTGCTCTTTTTCTGCAGTCTATTTCAGTAGGGGAACCCTCCCCCAAAAAAGAGTAAAAAGGGCACTACTGGGGGACCTAGGTAACACACAAGCTCCATGAACAAACATCCAGTTTCCAAGCGGGAACACGTGGCTTCAGAAACTGGCAACCATTGAATGTAAACGGTTCTGACGGAGCACGGCGTGTTGTCAAGCCGAACCGCTCTGACATGGATGAAAAGTGGCAAACAGCTTGTGTAGTGATGTAAATTGGTGAAATTGCGTGATAATGCAAAACATCAGTCGCGCACACATCTTTCTCTGCGATTGTCATTCTTCTGCATGGCGCTGTCTTTTTGTGGCATTGGTCTTAGTGGGCGTGCGGTTGGCAGGCTTTGAAGACCGTCAACCAAAATGTTTGATTTTTGAAAGCTGCGTTCCGCGAGCCTCAGAGGTTTTCATCAAATAAGCATGTTTGTTTGATCAAGTCATACATTCTGACTGCAACTGCTTCCCAGCCAGTGTGCCACAAAGCCACTCGGAGGTGAAACCGGGGCTGGGATTGCTCCCGCTGAAGCAACGCAACACTGCAATTTCAAAAGGGTCGAGATTTGGTGTGGGATTTGTTTTGCTTTATTTTTGGAATTCCCAAAGAAAACGAAACAAGTTTCTAAAACAAATGGCCCTCCATTTCATGATGGTCTGCCAGCGCCGGAGCCTTCCTGCCCACCTTGAAAACATGGCAGTCACTTCATTCCTTGGCTGCGACTTGATTGCTATCTGTGGCATCGCCCCGACTCCAAGACTGTTCCGACGGGTAATCGCTTCCTTGTCATATTGCTGCTGCAGCAAGGTATTCTGCATGACACTGCTGAAGCAGCGAATGTTGGTGACTATCTTCTAGTTGTGTAGGTCAAACTGCAACCACGTTGACAGACATTTCACCAGAGTTGGCTGCTGCAACTGTTCCTCACACTCGGCCGTGAAGTGTGCTGGTTGTTGCTGTTGCACTGGCTGTTGCACTGGCTGTTGCACTGGCTGTTGCACTGGCTGTTGCACTGGCTGTTGCACTGGCTGTTGCACTGGCTGTTGCACTTGTTGCTGCTGCTGCTGCTGCTGCTGCTGCTGCTGCTGCTGCCTCTGCCGCTGCCGCTGCCGCTGCTGCTGCTGCTGCTGCTGCTGCTGCTGCTGCTATGCAGTGCACATATTGCTCACCATATGTCTAAGCCAAAGACAGTTAGTGAAGTGGGAAGTGCAGGTCACCTCAATGCCCACAACCACACCATTGACTGTTGCTTAAGAAATGCATCATTTTGCCGCGCCTACCGATCTCAAAGTCAAGATTGGTCGGTCCTCTCGGATGCGTTTCTCAGAGTAAACAAGCGCAAAGAAAAGGCAGCGCCCATTACATATCCGGGCTCGATCGCTGCAGCCCCTCCCCCCCCCCCACCACAACCCCAAAAAGGATAAGGGGGTCTTGTGGTGGGTAAGGGGATCCCTAGTGATTGGCTCTACGTAGAGTTCACAAGTCCGGGGAAGAACGGTCCAGCATCTGCAGGCCCAAACAAGCCGATCATGAGATTTCCTTCGTCTTGTCTCTTAGTCTCCTGTTCCTGTGGAGTCGGCAAAAACGGCAGAAGGGAACAAACGTGTCATCGACAGGAACAAGCGAAGAATTGATCAAAACTTGCGGAAGCACAAAAACTATCGACGCATGAAGACGCGAATGCTATTACCCCCCCCGACCCCCCCCCCGCCACGAAAACAAAAAAGGAGCCAAAATATACAAATTATGTGGGGCCGCTGATGGCGGTGTGAGCAAAAACTAGCAGGTAAACTCATCACTGCCGAAGTCTCTCGTGACCGTCCGCTGTTTTGTCGCGTCTTTCACCACCTTCTCGTCCGTAGGCAGGCCCTTCCGCTTGCGGATGTCATCCACCAGCTTGCCTCAAATCAGAACAAAGGACAGATCCTACGGCGGCGGCCCAGACCTTTGGCGAAAACAAATGTAAACATGAAGTCCAAATGCAATGTGCAGTTTCAATGGGTCGAATGTGTTCGCACCGAACATTCGTGAGCCCAGGAGTCTGATACGAACGTCGACGGAGCCTTGACAGCTTCGGCTCTGTCACGGGAGAGTAAAGACCTCTCAAGGCCTAGCATCCACAGCTTCCGGTTGCTACTTTGGCGGTGCGGCTCGCTTTTGGCATGGTCAAGGTGAAGCCAAACTCCTCAAAACGAGCCTCTAAACGGTGGTTTTCAAGGAGCTCTCCACCCCTAAAAGGTTTCACTTGCGGACTTGTTTTTCGCTTTCAGGATCTCTTAAGTTGGCAACCAAAAAATCATGTTTAACACAGCACGGGGAAATCTACGGAGCTGTTTGGACCTTCTGACCCTCAACGTGCCTTTCTTCACCTTCAAACGCCTTGAGACCCACCTTCCTCTCGCGGCGAGGCACGGGCGGTGTTGGGCGGAGGCGGCTGGTCGCCCATCTCCTCCAGGTCTTCCGGGCTACACGCCTGGAAGGGATCCTCCTGCGGGATGGGCTCAATATGGCCATGGGTCAAAACGCGGCCCGCCTTTGCCGGGTTGCCCGTGTTACCTTGGTTTGGAGGAAACCGCGAAGTGACATCCCAATTTTCTTTGCTACATAGCTATGGGTCAAAACCCCGATTAGCCCCCAGTGAACATCCCAATCACTAAAATAGGTTGCAAAATGGGTGGTGAATTCACCTAGCAACCAAAATGATACCATTGGTGTTGACCCACAGCCATATGTGGAACTTCCATGGGGGTCCCTTCAAAGAGTTCGAGTCCCAAGTTCTCCATGTACACTTCCCAAGAAAATAACCTAAATACTGGCATCCTTGACATAACCTGGGTGGGTTTACACTTCCCTTTAATAGCATGCAGAAGAAAAATGGCACACCTCTGAGGTGTTTGGTGGCCGTGTTTACCGCGGTGATCTTTGGGCCGGAGCAAAAAAACAACCTAAGGTAAGATCTATGACGTGTTGGGGGGAACCCCAATTCTAACGATTCCCCTGCTTAGGGACTCCTAGTTGGAGATCGGGCTTGGATTCGCCTCAAACACAAACGAATGTAGAGGCCGCGAGCTGTATTCCCAAGCAAACCGCCGTAAAGCCCTGATTTCTCATATTTAGCATCTTTTTCCCCTAAGGTGAGGCCTCTCCCGGCCTCTCCTTCTCTCCCCCCCCCAAAAAAAAAGAGAAAACAGACCCCCACCCCCCCAAACCAAGAAAACAACATAGGGTCTGTCAACGGTGCGATTCATATGGCCTATGGGCTGACCCCCACCCCTGGCCGTAGGTTCCCCCCCGGTCCTCGCAAAGGTCCCAATGGCTGAAGGCCATGTGGAAGGACACGTGGCCGGAGGCCGCCTGTCGCAGCTGCCGCGCCAGCTCGAAGGAGTTGGCCAAAGGCCTCAGGCGGCGCAAGGCGGCTGGGGAAAGATGCCATGCTTGTAAATGGGGGAATACTGGAAGTAACTTCCCTGGAAGTTACTGGAAGTTACTTGAAGTTACTGGAAGTTGCTGAAGGTTACTGGAAGGTTACTCGAAGTTACTGCAAGTTACTGGAAGCTACTTGAAGTTACTGGAAGTTACTTGAAGTTACTGAAGGTTACTGGAAGATACTCGAAGTTACTGGAAGTTACTTAAAGTTACTGGAGGTTCCTGGGAGTTACTGGTTGACTGGAAGTTACTGGAAGTTGCTGGAGGTTCCTGGAGGTTCCTGGGGTTACTGGTGACTGGAAGATACTGGAAGTTACTTGAAGTTACTGGAGGTTCCTGGGGTTACTGGTGACTGGAAGATACTGGAAGTTACTTGAAGTTACTTGAAGTTACTGGAGGTTCCTGAGGTTACTGGTGACTGGAAGTTACTGGAAGTTACTGGGGTTACTGGGGTTACTTTCTGGCGTTACTGTGGGAATACTGGCATTACGCGGGGTTACTGAGGAGTTGCTGGTTGCTGGGGTTTCGGGGGTTACTTGTTACTGGGGTTACCGGGAATTTTCTCAGGACTGGCCAGAAGAACCAGGAACTAGTTTCAGCCTCGACGTGCAAACTTGGAGGCGGCTGGAAGAGTATCGAATCCCTATTAGGCTTACATGGAAGTGGCCGGCCTTCCAGGAAGTGCATGTCCAATCAGGCAGGCCTGTGGTTTTGCGTATTAAAGTCGCTTTTGTTGAAGGGAAACCGCAGGGAAGCTGCCATGTTGGGGAAGCCGTCACATCTGAACAGCTCCCACGCAACAAATGTGGCTGATTTTGAATGGAGATGGGGTCCTGCCTGCCTGCTTGCCGTCCTTCCTTCCTTTGTTTCGCAGTATAGAGGACACTTTCTTGCCTGGTGCGCGCTTTTGCTCGTCCCGCTGGACGCATGCTGAGATCGCGAAGCCAACAAGCCGTCAGTGAGGCGTGGCGCCTGGCCGGGTGTGACCTTGCTGGCCCGACTCGGGGAGTCGGGGAGGCACTCACGGCGCCAGAATTGGAGTCAAGGAATTGGACAAACTCGCACGTGCCAATGCTGGCGTTGCGAGCAGGTCCCGCTGTGTCTCAAAACCAGCGGTACCCCCAAGTCTGCGCATAGAGTCTCTGGAACAATGTAGGACAATGTGGCAGGTTCGAAATGAGCAAAACACGCTTGCAAAAGGTGGTATGTCACTGTTGCCCTGGACTGACGAGTTCCGACCCTAGAGCTCCCAACGAAAGCATCGGCTTCGGGAGACTTCCCAGCTGAGCCGCAAATGCGCCTGCACGTAGAAGATGGAGGTGCCTTCTCTGAGCACCTGTGACATGGATACAGCCATAGACCAGCACGTAAGGGCGGTAGGGGGGAATGTAATGACTGGAAAAAAATGGGGGGAGGATTCAATCTTGCACTATTTAAAAAGTCCAGGCACCGGTGGGGAACCCTTTTTCCGAACCCTCGGAACTACGGGCTTGCATTTTGGCAAGTCTGGATAAAAGTGTGCCTTTTTCTCCAGCAGTTTCCCTGGGACTGTGACCGCTGATAATATGTTGGGATGGGAATGTGCGGGAAAAGAACTGCGGGCCAGTGGATCAGTTGCAAACAGCCGCTGCCGACTTGTGTTGCATACACTTCAGGCAGGTCCAAGCAGCCAATGGTATTGGTTGCAAAACCTTGAATCAAAACCTCCCTAAACCAAGACCATAGACAAACTCGATTGACTCCGGGTCAACTCCCAACCCAAAAGCACTCCCAGACCGAAATCAACCGTGGACCGGTTTTCCCAACTGGCAGCTTCATCGAACCCCGGCGCAAGAGACCCGAAGGTGGCCTCTACTTGAGCTAGGGAGGGCTTGTGAAATTGCAGGATGACAAATGGTAAAAGGGACCCAGAAACACTTTGCACTTTGACATCCCATGAGTTTCAGACCGCGCAAAGTGGACAGCACTGATGCGACTTGAAGATGGAAACAAATCTGCATTTTATCTCTTCGGGCGCATGGTTGCCGCGAGGTGCACTTAAGCAACCTTCCAACATCAAAAGGAAAACCTGTCCCAACTTCTGTCTCCCAGTTCGCCTCGTTCTGGACCTTGGCCCGGCGTTTGCTGAGCACCGCATAGACCTTTCCCAGCATTTCTTGCTCACAGTGTAGATCCACGGCAAGCATGGCCTACGCAGGCCACGGCTCGAACGGGAGGCGCTGTGGCTCATCATAGGGCTGGATGAAGATGGGCATAGAGCTCGATCCATGTGGGTCAAGTTGCTAAAGATCCCCGACGACTCAAGGGATGATCCACCTACATGGACCTACCATGGGTCCAAAGGATTCTGCTAGGGCTATGGCTCATCATAGCATCTTCAATGATGTTATGCTCGCGTTTCTTGCGATTGGCCTCTGTTTCCACGACTGAGGTAAGGCACGCTACCCAAGCACTGATGCGGAACCTTTGGTTCACCATGCACAAAACATGCTGACCCCCTTGGACTCTGCACTGCTTGAATATCCCATGGAAAGCGGAGGACGCAAAGTTTCACCTGGAGAGCTTCAATGCTTGACGTTGTAAATATGATTCAGCGCCATACCAAGGGGCCAAGAAAAAACATTGCAGCCTAGGCTCCTGGTAATGGCTCTGAACCAGAACTGGAGTACAGAGACTGAATTCGGGGGGATGACTAAGCATGTGCCGAGGCATGCTTCACTGGGCTCTAAATAGGGGGTCTGGAAACAAACATCCCTTTGGGTTTTCTAGTGGGCAAGTTGCAACTTTTGAGCTATTTGGCAACCAATTTCAGATTGGGGTTGCTCTTGGGACCCAACAAGACACCCATCCTCCAAAATCGAAAACTGGACTTGTCCGGCAGCCGAATTGCCTGACAGCTTTGAGCAAAGTCTGCACTGTGTCCCTTGCTTATCCAATACACGAAGTTGAAGCAGTGAAGCCACCATGCGAACACCCCCGCCTCAGAAATGCGGGAGAAGCCCTTCCGCAGCAAGCAATAGCGGCAGGCATCCTAGCGACGCGGGAACGAAAGTCGCCTCCCTTGACACTCCGAGTGGGGGAAAGGTTTTTCTTCGCCTGTGATGGAAGGTGCAGAATGCATCATGTGGCTGTGTTTAGCTTCCTGTAATTAATGGCAATGCTCCTGGCTTGTTCAACATGCGTGGATCAGGGGCTCAAGCTGGCCAACAGGTCAGGTCTTAGGCGGTGGGGGTGGACAGTCGCTACATGTTCTGCAATGTGGATGCATTTTCCGCAATTTATCATATAAGATGCTGACCATGTCAGTAAAGCCGGCGGAGCCGGTTGGCGGGAATTCTCGAAATATAAGAACTATAGTTCTCTTTCCCTTTCTCGCATAATTGTTCTCTTTACTTTATCATTGTTTATTTGTCCTTGTTTCTTTCTGTATCTGGGTCTTTATCTTTCTCTCGCTTTTCTCTTTCCCTGTCTGTTCTTTCTGTTTGTCTTTTTCCTTCTCATTCTCGTCTCTTGCCTTCTTTCCTCTCGTTCTTTCCTGAATGCCTGTCTGTCGAGAAGATGCTTCGCGTAGATCACATCTTTAACTTTCTCTCTCTCTCTTCTCTTTCTCTCTTGTTCCATGTGTCTGCCTATCCATCTAGCTAAGCTAATCTCATCTGGTACATTAATCTATTCATTTATCAATTTTAGCTATCCACCTTCCAATTATCTATTTACCGAAAAATCCGCCTATGTATCTCCCCAAGTTAATGTAGCCCAAACTGTTCTGTTCTAATCTAGCTATCAATCTTTCTTTCTGGTACAAATTGTGTGGCAGCGCCGCTTCGCAAGGTCAGGTATAGATTTCGTGGCAAGCGCAGAACTTTCACATGGTCAGCCACGGTATAGGTTTCGTGGCGGCACAGCACTTTCGCAAAGTCAGAAGATAGTAGGCGGATAAATAGACAGACAGACAGATAGATAGATACAGAGCTAGACAGACTGCACGTATCTGCACGTGACCTTGCGAAAGCGCTGCGCCTGCGCGCGAAAGTGCTCCCAATGGCTCCCAACGCGCTCCGACCAGGCGTCGAGATCAGGCTAACTTTCGAACATCCCAAGAAACCGACACCCGCATTATAAACATTTCTATTCCCCCGCCACGCGCACGCATTTTTTCACCCGTGCTTTCTTCTCTTGCCATCTGCCTAAAAGGGCTAGCTTTCAATTAGTTCCTGTTCCACGGAAGTTCCTGTAAGCGTCCTTTGGTGATGTGTATATAATACGCGTGATATCATAGGATTATGTATGTACATATACAGGTGCATTCATGTCTCTTTCTGTCATGCATACATTGTGTATGCATATTTCCGTCATTCATGGCACTGCGGAGGGAGCGAGGGAGAGAGAAACAAAGAAAGGAAGGAAGGAAGAAAGACAGAAAGAAAGATAGAAAGAGGGAGGAAAAGGGCCAGAGGGGGGGGGGAGAGGGAAAGAGAGAGAGAGAGAGAGCGAGAGAGAGATGGAGAGACAGAGAGCGAGAGAGAGAGAGAGCGAGACAGAGAGAGAGAGAGAAATAAATATATAAATAAATTAAAAAAAATAAAAAAATAAATAAATAAATAAAAATAAATAAATAAAGAAAGAGATAGAGAGAGAGAGAGGAAGAGAGAGAGGGAGAGAGAGAAGGAGCGAGACGGGAGAGAACAAAAAAACGAGAGAGAGAGAGAGGGAGAGAGGGAGAGAGAGACAGCAAACAGCCAGACAAGAAAGGAACAGCTGCTGCGGAACTTCCAACGCGCGCACAAATAAAGAGTCCAGCCTTGGTTGCCACCATCACCTGCCCGCTCATTGGGCCGTAAGGGTTGGCCACATTGCCATGCTCCTGGCCAGTCAGAAAAGGTGCCCACTATGGAGAAGTAGCTCGTGTCGTCTTTCTGGAAGCAATCAAAACTATCTCAGTTGTGAAAGCAAAGCCCAACCTGGGCTGTGACACGTCCGAAACATGAAGCCATGAGCTGGAACATACTGGTGTTCTTCCATGCTTGTCGGAGAAGCAAAAAAAACGCTTCTGTTGCACCAACATGACTTCAAGGGGGGCCCTCCCGGAAAATCACGGAAAGTGGCCCTAGACACCAGCTTTCCACACCCTGGTGGGCTTGTGCTTTTGTTGAGAGGCACCCTTTGCCAGGTGACTCTTGTTCAGAACACCAACAAGGCAACTCATTTTACTGGAGGGGGCGCCCCGTGTTTTTCGACACATATCGACGTGTTCGACGGACGTGTCTCGCGCTCGCCGCTCCCGGCGCGGACACGCTCCGCCTCCTCTTCTCGGTAGCCCGCGGGACCTTGACCGTTAGCGCTGTGCACCAGGAAGGCCACGCCCCGCAGGGGCTCCTGGAGCGAAGAGCTGTCGGCCGAAAGACCTAAGGAACTGAGGGAATGAACCCAGGTTTTGGTAGGGGTCGTTCCCCCACTCCCTGAGCACCAGCAAGTTGTCAGCCCTTGTCGGGAAGCTGTTTTGCGACCCTTCCAAAACCCTGAGATCATCCACTTCCATGATTGAAGAGAGGGTAGTCAACGAGATTCCTGAAGGATAAGACTAGAGTAGCTTTAGATTGGTTCTTCGAGACTGGGGGAATGTGGTAGTGCACTTTTTGTGATGTTAAGGTTAAATATCTTGAGCAAGTTGTGTGCTTGCTTTGCGGAAGAGTGTTTGTAACTGCGATTTCTGAATCCGTAAATGAGGTCCTCTACTTTCGATTTTTGTAACATGCTGCTAGTTGCTGTTGCTCATTCAAGCCAGAGAACGCTGCAATTATCTTAGCATGTTTCTTTCATTCGTATTTGGCATTAGAGTTGAATTAGAATTCGAAACGATTCCAGTATCTGGAAAACAAGTTTGTTATTTCTGCTAATTTGCCAGCCCTTTAAAAATAATTGAACCACCAGAAGCGCAAAGACAATGCGATTTCAGCTCTAATGGTTTACAAGCTTTGAATTGCCACGCTCGAAGTTTAAGTCATATTTTGGTTAGAACTCAGTATATGAACTTATTTGGAATTAGAACTAACATAGGGCTTCCTCAAGTAGGATTCAAATTGGGAATTATAGAGAAACTAGCCCCCCCCCCCAAGAAAAACAAACACAAAAACGCTAGGGAACTCAGGCTGAGCTACTTCGAAGGCCACACCGCCCCATGAGACGACGTGGGCCAACATCTAGGCCATGGGCCAAAGCCATGTCTACTTCAGCTTGTGCCCCCAAACAAACTTTGATAGTGTGGGTGGACGAAATCCTGCACCACTTGGAAACTATGGGCAAATATGTTCAAGGGAATCATCATGCCAGGGAATCTTAGGTGGTGCAGGAATTGGTCCACCCACAGTAGCGAAGCTTAGCAGGCTTGACCTGCCAAAAAACAACACGCAGCCACTGCGTTTGGTTTTGTTCAAATATCAAGTTGCATGTCAAGCAGCCTGTGTTCAACCAACCGGTAAACCACATGGGCAGCGATTTTCAAAGGACCCACCCGAAGAAGCACTAGCACACACACACGTATATATATATATATACATACATATGAGCCAGCGTCTATATTTGCTGTGTGGGGTGTATTCATTCTACTTTTAGTGAGTCCCCTATCGTTCTCCACGTTTCGCGTGTTCGTGCTGTGCCCGATGAACCCTCTGCAGGGATCGCGCGCCTCGAAGCGCTCCCACTGTGGCGCCGTGCGAATTTGTAAAGCGCCCGATGAACCCTCTGCGAGGATTGCGCGTGCCACAGCGCCCTCGCTGTGACGCCGTGCGAATTTTAAAACTGCCCGATGAACCCTCTGCAGGGATCCTGCGCGCCCAAGCGCTCTCGCTGTGGCGCCGTGCAAATTCGTAAAGTGCCCAATGAACCCTCTGCGAGGATTGCGCGTGTCAAAGCGCCCTCGCTGCGACGCCGTGCGAATTTGGAAAGTGCCCGGTGAACCCTCTGCAGTGATCCTGCGCGCCCAAGCGCTCTCGCTGTGGCGCCGTGCAAATTCGTAAAGTGCCCAATGAACCCTCTGCGAGGATTGCGCGTGTCAAAGCGCCCTCGCTGCGACTCCGCGCGAATTTGGAAAGTGCCCGGTGAACCCTCTTCGCGGTGACCACGCGTGCCCAACAAACTTTCTACGCAAACCCCTATAGCGCCGCGCGAACTCGAAAAGCACCCGACAAACTTTCTACGCAAACACAGCACTGGAACCACACGCGTAGTCTTTTGTAAGCAAATGCACTAGGCCTCACATTTGCAACTCGGGCCAATGCTCGGGGTATCGACGGGGTATCGACCGGGGTATCGTTCTGGGCGTGTGTCGCGTGACGAAAATTTTCACAATTTTCCATAAGCTGTTAGAGCCAAGCAAACACACAATAGCCTTCTCTGCCTTGCGGTAATCATATATCAGTCTTGGCGGCTTGCTTGCTGGCAGCAACCTCAAGGTCGCAAGTCGCAACTTTCACCACAAGCGCAGTGCACAAGTTACACTTCGGCAGCTCCAGCTCGAAGGTCGCAGCTTGCGGCGGTCACGTGTCAGTCTAAGCGGCTTTTGCTTGCTGGCAGCAACCTCCAGGTCGCAAGTCGCAGCTTTCAGTACAGGCACGGTACACAAGTTAGACTTCGGCAGCTCCAGCTCGAAGGTCCAGCACAAACCATGTTCAGGGGTATCGTTTTTTGTGAGTCCCCTATCGTTCTCCAAGGAAAATGCAAAAAACCAGTATTGAATGAAACGCCGTTGATAAAGTGGTCTTTGATAATTCTGAGGTTGACTCATATACATATATATATATATATTTAAATTGAGCCAAGCCCGCAACACATCAGTTCGGTCAGTTGACAGCCTATGGATCGCATCACCAATCAACTCTGCAGAACTGCCGCCATCCAGCTGACACGCCAGTTGTGCTGATTTGCTGAGTTCACTGGCCCAAAACGTCTCCAAACCGTTTGGCCCTCCCCTTCCTTCACTTCGATCGAAACCTCGTGGTATCAAGGCACCTTGGCCACGAGTGGGTGGCACGCAAACTTTTGGTACCCACCCCACCGGCTAACATGGAAGTGCACAGACCCCTGTAAAAAAAAAAAGAAGAAGAGATTACTTTCCTCTTGGAAATGGGGTTTGCACTTCCATGTTAGTTGGTGGGAGGGCATCATACTTCACATGTCAACTCCTCCTGGAGTCCCAAAAAAGGAAGCCTCTCTCGGGTCCTCGCAGAGTGGACCTGCAGCTGAGGCCTGGTAGAAGCCGGCCAGGAGATGTGGTCGCATCCAGTGTGGCACACCTGCCAGATTGACTCAAGCTGCTACCTGAACCCTCAAAATTCCATCTTAAAAATGGGTTTGACCCCCAAAATTATTGGGTGATATCCCATTTTTATGGGTAGTTTGAGGGTCCAGGTAGACGTTTCCCCAACCGCCTTACGCTCGGGACTTACCCTCTGCGGGACTCCCTCGGAGCTTACCTCTACGGAGCTTGCCTCTACCGGACTTACCCTCTGCGGGACTTACCCCACCTCATCAATGCAGCCGATATGAATCCGTGCCCGGCTAGGTTCGCTTCCCCCAGATTCCGATGGGCCCGAACAGCTCACGTGCCAAAGCCAAAGCCTCCAACCGCGCAGGCCGCCCTTGTCACATCCATGTGGCTTGTCTCGGGGATGCCGGAAAAGAGTGGTTTCCCTTTGGCTGTGCTTCAAGTCCATCCAAAAAAGGGCGGTTCCTGAAACAAATAGGTCAGACCCATTTGTGGAAACCACGCATATGCAGTCAGTGTTCCTTTCCAAATGCATGTAGCCATGAAGATCTCGGAAGACCACCTTTGTTAGGAAAACCTTCCTGTCAACTTCCATTGGCACATTCACTGCAAATTCAGCAAAGGGTCCCTCACGAAACTTGCTTTTCCCACACAAATGCGGGTTACCATTGGTTGCCCAAACACACATCCCCCGAACGGACGGAACCCAACCCAAATACAACCCCAACCCAGCCTCCTTCCTCGTCCCGGCGAGTCCCGAAGCCGCTGTCATAGGCGTGGCGCAGCTGCCAAGTGCCGCTTCCGTCCAGCAGCAGCGTGCGGCTACCCCGGTCCTTTGGGAAGCTCCAGGGATACCCCGACATCGATGTTCCTTTGATTTGAACTAAGGGATTCGATGGCTCAAAGGTGTATGGACCCATAGAGGACTTTAAGGGTGGCTGGTTTCCAATAGATAGGTCATGAGTCACGACTACGACGTTAGGTTCATACCAGCGTTGCATAGAAACATAGGTATTCACTCGGTCCTTCAATGTCAGGTAGGCTGGGACACGTCCTAAACCTTTAAAGCATAAGCTGGGACATATTGGTGCTTGCTTCTTGTTGAATGGCTGGTCGGCTGGTTGCTTGCTTGGTCGGTCGGTGGATGGTCAGTTGTGTCCGTTTGTTTGCTTGTTTTTGTTTGTTTGTTTGTTTGTTTGTTTGTTTGTTTGTTTGTTTGTTTGTGTGTTTGCTTGTTTGCTTGTTTGCTTGTTTATTTGCTTGTTTGTTTGTTTGCTTGCTTGCTTGCTTGCTTGCTTGTTTGTTTGTTTGTTTGTTTGTTTGTTTGTTTGTTTGTTTGTTTGTTTGTTTGTTTGTTTGTTTGAGTTGATTGCTTGTTGATTCGTTGATTCGTTGGTCCATTGCCAGTGCAATCTAAAACACATTATCTGGCAAGTGTAAGCACATGTGCATGGTGCATGCATCTGCAACCTGATCGGGCTAGCATATCTTTGTCATCTGGAGAGTGCCTACATGATTTGAGCGGGCACAATCTCGGGCAAGATTTTGCCAGCTTTCAGCTTTCCAACCTTTCACTGGATAGTGGCTAACCTTGAACTAAGGGAACCCCAGTAGGAGCCTTCATCGCCTTGAAATTTGCCCAGAGACATACTAGGTCCTCCAGTAGAGAGGTTGGAATAAGGGTACCAACTTTTTCTGTAGTCTATTTTAGTAGGGGAACCCTCCCAACCCAAAAAAGATGAGAAAGGGCACTTAGCTGGGGGACCTACTGCAGGGAAACCATTGTTTTTTGGTATTTACGGGGGAATCGTCATTCGAGGGTGTCTTTGGTGGCGCAGGATTTTGTCCGCCCACAGTTTCTGCAGTGCGCTTGCCGCCAAGGAGCAACACTCATGCCAGAAAGGCTGATGCTGCTCTCGTTGCACGCCTTGAAGCTGGGCTCGTCCACGTCAGCTTGCAGCTGCCTGCAACAACTGCCATGCACATGTACAAGGGGAGCTAAGGATATCCCCTGCCATGAGGACAAGTTGATCTGTGGACTCTATATATATATATATACATATATATATATATATATATGTATGTATATATGGATATACAATGCAAAACAAACACATCAACACATACGTAGCATAACCGCCCACGCCTGCAGATTTCGCTACCAAAGGTCCAGCCATTGCTCTGCTCAGATCGCCTTCAAACCACACGCAGCTGCAACCCTTTAGCCAGGGCCTATCAGCGTTCGAGTCCCAAAACAAGTTGCTTCGGGTCCATGGGTTGCCATGATCCAAAAAGCCAACTTTTTGTAGAAATGCGACATGTAAAGAGATCCCGGAACATCCCGGAACCAGATACGCCTGAACTGCTCCTCGACCTCTGAGAGGCATCCCAGCAGCGTGCCGTCGGAGGCGCCCATCAGCTCCTTGGTGCGACACATCTTCCATCGAGCCTCAATGACCTCCCCGGAAACTGATTTCCTCCCACATTTCTCGGATCGACTGATTCACTCCGACAACTTTGGGCCCTGGGCATGCTGAGCATTCCAGTTTCCTGTGGGTTCTGATGGTTAGTTTTGAATCCTGTCACGCAGCTAGATTGAATAAGTAGCTACATGTATTTCAACTATTCACTGGAAACCCTCCGTCAGGACACGCTGACTCAACAATTTCATTTTCTGCCAGCACAGTGGAGAGACGCTGGCTATCTGAAGATGTGCAGCTATGCATCAAACATCAGCAACCTCGGTTTGCCTGGCCTGAAAAAAATGAAGACGAGCACAACTTAAAGCAGTCCAAACACCGGGACTATTCCGATTGTGTTGTTTGTCTACATCTCACAAAGCTGTGATTTGACCTGGTGGTCTGCCCTTCCCCGTGACCCTCTCGCCCTTTGAGGCGAGCAAGCTCCAGCCATGCATCGATCGAGGCCTGCTGCCGGTGAATGACGCTCTCCAGGGCTTCTGCGTGGCGGTCCATCCACTCCAGCACCTAAGGTGCTTGCAGCCGGCACATGGGCATGGGTCGAAAAGAAGGAATTGGGAGCCCACAGAAGATGTTTGCACCCACACCCTGCCATTTGGGCGTTGATGTTGGAACCCCCATGTCAGACTAGGATTTTGGGAGCCCACTCCCTTGGGGTTGGTGAGTTTGAAGCCCCAAAAATAAGGACCCAATGGCATGAGGTGCCAAACAACACGCCCAAATGCTCTCTTGGCCAACTGAAGCTAAGTGCTGCACCCAGTGAACACTGGTTCTTGCAGCAGCCGGAGCATAAAAGGAATCCGGCCAGTCGTTGCGCTTACATAACCGATCATTTCACTGGGCCTGCTTCTCCTGACTTGCTTGGCACTGCAACAAGCTAGCTTGTCGCTGCTTTCAAGAAATTCATCACGAAACTCAAGGGGGTAAAGCTCGCAAACATCTCCTTGCGCCAAATAGATGGATTCCACTGATGGTTCCTTAATTGGGGCTTGGAACTTTAAGCCATCAACGGGCCCAGGCAAACCGAAACGGACACCAGGCCCCGGATCCCGTCCGCTCCGACTCTCGCGGTCCCGGCGCCGTGGGGGGCAGGGCCATCGCGCTGATCCGCACCGACGCCTTGCGGTTGGCCGTCCACACCGTCATCACCCCGCCGGGGGACCTCACGGCGTGGGAACATTGGTGTCCTTGTTGGTTGTTTTGCTCGAAAAATAGATGGGTTTCGATTCCTGGCTTACCTGGTGGCTTAATCATCTACCAGGGATATCCATCTATTTCCCCTAAAAGGACACCTATGCTTGGGCAATTATATTTGAATTTTGACTCCGAGTACCAGAAAACTCGAGCGCTAGAGGTGGAAGTGCCATTGAATGATCCCCGCATGGAGCCCCGAAGCCTTCAAGCGTTGAGAGAATTGGAAGACCTGACGGTACCACAGGGTTGCTACCAATCAGTGGCGAGAACCGGCCTAAGGCGAAGGAAGGAAGCCGAACCTAACTTGTTTAGCCAGGTTTGGGAATGGGATGCCTGTATCCGGATGGTGGGCGGCAAATCCTCATGGGCCTGTTTGCATGATGGCGATCAAGCGGATGAAAACCAAGGGGTCCTACATTTCCCGCGGAGGACATCAATCAGCGCTGCCTTTTGCTGAGGTCAGGCGGTGGAAAGTCAACAACACATCTAAGGTCGAAACTAGCGGCTCTGCGTGAAAGCAGCTGAGTTGCAGAAACCATTTGGTGTCGTTTATTACTCAAATGCTGAAGAAAACCGTGTTTCCTGCTTCCTGGCCTGAAGTTTTCGGTGCTAACAATTTGAGCGCCGTTTGACCAGAAAAAATACGAGACCAAAAGCGAGCTCTGAGGAAAGCATGGCGGTATGCCTAAAGTAGGATGCTGCACATTGCATATATATATATATATATATTGATGTTTTGGAGGATCCATGTGCTGCAATGTAGGCCGTGCTTCACTGCATGAGGGAACCAGCGGCAGACCTGCTCTTCCGCAAAATTGCTGCCCAAAACATGAACCATCTGACAGTTGCCAATGGCCCACGCCCGCATTCTATCAAATTGAGAGCCCAACTTGGGAAGAAGTGCTGCACAGTCTGTGCAAGGAGATGCACCATGTCATGATACAAGCCTATCACATTTCTTAAAGTACCTATAGATCCATGCACTGGCATAGGCTGTGAGAGGCGCACCTGCTCAAGCCTCGAAAGTCCTCAAAGTGATGCCCAGGGGCAACCAATTCCAACACAGTCTGGGTATCACATCGCGGCCGGTGGGTGAGTGTGAGGGGAGCAGCTTCTCCCTCTCGATTTCGGCGGTTGCCTCCATATCATTGGGAGGCCGGAGGCCAATATTTGGGACAGCGGTCGTATTTGGAGGGACCTTTCTTGATGTATATATATATATTCTATTTATCCGCCGACATTGCTCGGCGTGTCGGATACCTAAGAGAGGACTATTGGATACCTAAGAGAGGATAGAGGATAACCCCCCCCTTAGTCCCCCCCCGGGACACGTCAAATACGCATGGTTTTTCGGTCGCCACCCCCCCCTCCCCAAAAATTATTATAAGGGGGATTGTAGGGTAGGGAATTTTCAATGTAGGGTTTCAAGGTTCAGGGTTCATTTTCAACAAGCAAACAACTTTGTTCAAAACACCAAGGGGGATTCTGGGGATTTTTCTAAAATTTCTCAACTTTTTTTACAATTTTTCATTTAATAACAGTCTAACAATTTAACATTTTCAAGGTTCAGGTTTCAGACCATTTTACGGCTTTCTGGGGGATAGAATGGTTTAATCATATTATAAGTTGATAATATGAATAAACTGATCAAATATTGCTTATGGTTTCCGCCTGTCAGGCGTAAAACGGACTTTGTCCGGTTTCCATTTACTAAAATCAGCATAAATACCAAAGTTTTCACCAATATCATTCCACCACTGTTCTATTTTTCTTGACCAACCTAATATTGTTTCTTTGTCAATATGTTTGTTTCTTCTCTTATGCTTCTCATAATTAAACCGAATGATTGCTTGAAGAATTAGAAAATTTGTTCTCCTAAAAAAGAATTTCATATCTTCAAGATTTTTATAAGTGCCTGTAAATGTTATATTGTTTAACTCTGCTCCATATTCAATTACCTTTCCTTCATCGTATAGTTCATTGTAAGTATTCATTAACAAATCACGATGATAACATTGTATTAATGGCTTTTCTGGATAACCTAATTCTTTCAGACTCGTCACTATCCACACCGGTAGGGACAGGGATGTCAGTAGGCGGTGTAAAGCATTTACACCACCCAAGCCCCTATGCGGTGTAAAGCATTTACACCACCCAAGCCCCTATGCGGTGTAAAGCATTTACACCACCCAAACCCCTATGCGCTGTAAAGCATTTACACCACCCATCCCCAAACCCATATTTCAACGTTGAACCCAAACCCACCAAATCCAAACCCGCAACAAGAACCCGCCCCCAAAACTACTTAAAGAGAAAATACCTTATATATTATACAGTAAATGGCAGGGGATTTTGAAGCAGGTTACGTTATAAATTATCTAATATCCAATAATGAAGCAAACATAAAAACAGGGAAGAACAATAAACCTTTAAAAAAACTCGTTATAAACAACAAGGAATATTATTACAACAAAGAAAAACCCATCTCAACATCTTTACAAAACAAACTTAATCAAGTATCAAAAACACAAGAGTTCAACAGACACCACCTTTTACAGAAGTCAGCAAAGGCATTGAGAGGAATTAATACAATCAAAAAATACAGGTTAAAATTAGGGGCTAAAACATCAGACACATTTTCAGCATTGAAAGGCTATGCAAACACATATTCAATATCCAACATACCATTCAAGGGATACAAAGGATTAACATATCTTTTATGGCAAGAAAAGAAACTAACAGAGTTTTTACAACAAGCAAAATCAATGAAACTACTGATTGATGTTGAGGTTCTGTTTGATAAAGTTGATGTAGATGGTGATGAAACAGAAGACACTGTCAGCGCATCAAACACGCTTGGAATATCTACCAAAGATGAAAATGATGTACAAATAAAACACAATATGAGGAGTAGGAGATACAACGTTTTGAATGTAGGCGATTTGAAAAAGGCATTGGAAAATATACCGAATAAAATTGAACTTCAAATTGAAAACTCACCTTTGAAACATTCAGGATTGAAGATTAATAAGATTAACAAAATCACCATCCACTACGACAAATACAACCCGAACAGAGCAGGAAAATATATGGAAATACCAGAATGGATTTCAAAGAAAAAAGCGTGTATCAACATTCAAAACGAAGATGAGTTATGTTTCAAATACTGCGTTTTTTGTAAATTCTATGAAGTCTTCAAGAAAGACCATCCGCAACATATGAGACACTACAAGAAATTAATGACTACTGAAAGTCTCATTAAATGGGATGGTGTGAATTTTCCAGCATCAAATGATGACATAGACCATTTTGAAACAATTAACCAAAATTATATATCAGTTAATGTTTATGTTGAAGATGAGAACCAAACCATCAGGGCAGGCAAAATAACAAAGATTCAAAAACCATCTTGTCATATAAATCTACTACGAATTGAAAAAGATGATGACGAACACTATGTATTGATAAAAGACTACAACCGTCTAATGGGAAGACAAACCAACAATCACAGAGAAAAATATTTCATTGTATATATTGTCAGCACGGTTTCAAGTCAGAAAAGCTTTTAAATGTTCACACATCAAAAGGTTGTATGGCAAATGAAATTCAACACACTGAATTACCAGAAGAAGGGACAACAATGAAGTTTGAAAAGCATTTCAAGAAACTTAAAGCCCCATTCGTTATTTATGGTGATTTTGAATGTTTAACAACAGAAACATCAGATGGTATAAAAGGGACTTATCAGAACCATAAACCAAGTGGTTATATGCTTAACCTTGTAAATGCGTATAGTGGAGAAATGACACCGTATTTATACAGAGGCGAAGATTGTATGGATAAATTTTGTGATACTCTGAATAATATTAGAGACGATGTTATGGAACAAATGAAAAAACCAAAAGATATGATTATGTCAGATTTAGATGAAATTAAACATTTAGAAGCTAAAAAGTGTTTCTTGTGCAATGGCGCTTTTAATAACAAAGTTGAAGCGAAAAAGAAAGTTCGTGACCATTGTCACTTCACGGGATTATACAGAGGAGCGGCACATATGAAATGTAATATAGACTATTGCTTTAAAAAATATCATATACCAGTATTCTTTCACAATCTTAAAAACTATGATGCTCACCTAATAATTTCTAATCTTGAAAAGTTAAATACAAAGAAAGAAAGCATATCAGTAATAGCACAGAACAGTGAGAAGTTTATTACATTTTCATTAAACAGACTTGAATTTAAGGATAGTTTCAGTTTCTTGTCATCATCATTAGATAAACTTGTTAAATTAACAAAATATGAAGATAATAAATTAAGGGACAACTGGCAGGAACATTTCAAATACAGTTTCAAAGGTAAATACATTAAAAACGAACAAGATTTGTTTTTACTGACAGAAAAGGGAGTTTATCCTTATGATTATTGTAATGATTTTAACAAATTTAATGAAACTGAACTACCATCAAAAGAACATTTTTACAGTAGATTAAGTGAAGAAGATATAAGCGACGCAGACTACGAAAGAGCAAGATTAATTTGGAAACACTTTAACATTAAAAACCTTGGTGAATATCACGATTTATATTTAGAAACCGATGTATTATTATTAACCGATGTATATGAAAATTTCAGAAAACAATGTCTAACTGATTATGAATTAGACCCAGCCCATTATTACACATTGCCTAACTTTGCTTGGGACGCGATGTTATTAAAAACAGGAATTGAACTTGAACTTTTACACGATGAAGAACTTTATAAAATGATAGAGCAAGGATTACGAGGCGGTATGTGCCAAGTTTCAATGAGAAAAGCAGTAGCGAACAATAAGTATATGAACGATGATTATGATGAAACAAAACAATCATCATACATTACATATTTAGATGCTAATAACCTTTATGGATTAGCAATGTGTAAGAAACTACCATACAAGAAAATAAGATTTGTAAAAGACAAATTTCTCAGAAGAAGACATTAAAGATTACAATAGTGAATATAGCAACAAAGGATATATTTTAGATGTTGATTTAGAATATCCGAAAGAATGCCACGACAAACATACTGATTATCCATTAGCACCTGAAATTATGAGTGTGTCAGCAGATATGCTCAGTGATTATCAGAAAGAAACTTACAAAGCGTATCATTTTAATCATTCACCAAAAGATGAGAAAACAAACAAGTTAATATTAAATGTTATGGATAAACAAAATTATGTTTTACATATTGACATTTTAAAATTCTATTTGAAACAAGGACTTAAAATTAAAAAGATAAACAGAGTAATAGAATTTAGACACAAGCAATGGTTGAAACCGTGGATTGACTTTAACACAGAGAAGCGAAAGAACGCTACAAGCGACTTTGAGAAAGATATGTATAAATTAATGAACAACGCTGTATATGGAAAAACGATGGAAAATGTGAGAAACCATATTGACTTTGAACTTGTTGATACTCCTGAACGCTACCAAAAATGTGTGAATAATCCAAATTTCAAATACAGACATATCATCAATGAAAATCTTATAGGAGTTGAAAAAGCAAAAAGTGTAGTTAAATTGAATAAACCAATATATGTAGGAATGAGTATTTTAGATTTATCAAAACAACATATGTATTCATTTTACTATGACATTATGAAACCGAAATATAAAAATAATATCAGAATGTTATATACTGATACTGACAGTTTTGTATTACATATTAAAACCGAAGATGTATATGATGACTTTAATGACATTAAGGATTATATGGATTTCAGTGGTTATGACCCTAAACATAAATGTTATGATAAAACAAATAAGAAGAAACTTGGTTGCTTTAAGGATGAAGCCGACGGCAAGATTATAACAAACTTTATAGCATTGAAACCGAAATCTTACTGTTTCAAGATACATAACGAAGAGAAAGAAGAAAAGAAGAGCAAAGGAATAGTTAAACATAAAGTTAAGTCTCAGTTGAGCTACAAAAGTTATGATGACACATTGAAAAACAATAGTTGCGACACAGTAACATTCAATAGTATCAGAAGTAAAGCACATCAAATATACAGTATAACTCAAACAAAACAAGCTCTTAGTGCCTTTGAAAACAAACGCTTTTATATAGACAGTTTTAATTCTTTGCCATATGGACATTACGCTATTACAGAGTAATAGCCTAATGTGCTTCGCGACATTACGCTATTACAGAGTAATAGCCTAATGTGCTTCGCGACATTACAGCATAAAGCAATATATCAATACAAATATACTTAAAGAAATAATTATATTATATATTAACTGAAAATGGCGTGCTTTATGGTAGATAATAAGAAAAATACAATTTCTATGACAAATGATGAATTTGATTTGTTGTGGAATTCTATTGATGGTGAAGTGTCAGACTTCTCCACCGATACAGAGGAAGAAATTAAGAAGACAAAGGAAAAGGAAAATAACAAAAAAATACGACGTATTAAACAAGAAATATAAAGAAGAAGGATACTTTAAAGAGTATTTTATAGAAAATGATAAGTCATTAGAATGTGAAAGATGCGGGTGTATGATTAAAAGTAAGTCTAATATGGCAAAGCATGTAAGGACTGATAAATGTAAAAGAATTCATAGAGAAAGAGCTTATCAGAATGCTGTTGAGAAAGTATGTTATAAATATTTAACTAATACAAATTGATAATATTAAACATTGATAATATTATCAATTTTAATTACTCTTAATCATTTATTAAGAGAAATTCGTGTCTATTGAATTTTTTAGGTCTTCCTTCAACTTCATAATATTTATTAAGCATCATATCACGACCTATGTTAGTTATTCTAAATGATGTTGCGCTCCACTTTGAAAATGTTTCTTTTCTTGATGTGTAATTACCTTTTCCTTTGTTATAAATTTTGACTTTATCACCGACATTTAGTTTAGGATACTTTCTTAAATATTTCTCTTTCATTAATGAGTTCGCCTTCGCTTCCACTGCGTTTTCGTCTTTGTGTGCTTCATTAGGTGTAAGTTTTGTCGTCCCGTGTGTCATTTGTTGATTATACTTGTTTAGGACTGCTTGTAATAAACTCGTCCAAGTTCTATTAGTCGCTTTTATTCTGTCTCCCAACATCTTTTGAACTGTGCGAATCACTCTCTCTGCGACTGATGCGTGTGTCAATGTTATTATGCTTCTTATTGCTTCACCTTCTAAATACTCTTGTAATTTCTTATATGCAAATGCCCCGTCATCATCTGTATAAATACTCATTGGATGACCTAATACTTTGAAGCATTGAAGTATTGCTTTATACACTGTCTCACCGTCTCTAACCTTCATCGGTTCAATGTGTAGTTTCTTACTGAATATATCTATACATATCAAACCATAGCGTGGGCTACTTAAATCCGATGTTCCTGTCGCTTTCATCAGTGAAATCATATCCATTATGTCTAACTGATATTCAAACCTTGCGAAAGGTGCTGAATAACTGTTGTATTTACTGTATCCTTTCTCTTGTTTAGAAGGTTGCTTTTTTAACCAAACGCCCACTTCCTTTAAAGTAAATGAGAATTCTGTTTTATTTGCTTGATTGTATAACTCATTGACTGAACCGAACCCAGTTTGGACATTGTAATAAAGTTTATGTAAAACCTCATCTTTTGATAATTTACTCATTATTTAAAAAGGATAGAATAAAATATTTCTTAATATTTATGAATAATATTAAGAAGTATTTAACTAATCATCAGGTTCGGTCTCTGGTTGAAATATTCTATCATCACATAATAGTTTAAACTGTTGCTTTTCAATGTCCAACTTCTGTTCTTCTAACTCGTTAAATATTCGTGTCGTGCTTCTACAATTGCCGCATATGTTAATGTAATGCTTATAATAATATGTTAACCTTTGCGTTTGTATCAAACCGTTTTCATTTCTTATGCCCTTTTCCATATTCATAAGATTTTCTGTAATATGACACCCGCATTTTAAGATAGTCATTAGTTCTCTATTATATATAGTGGTCATTTCTTTAAGTAGTTTTTTTAATATAAACTAACCAGTATCTCACTAATCAACTCACTCGGGATTTTGTATAAATCTTCTTGCTTATGCTTTACAAAATTTTCACCCCAACTTTCCTTACGACCGGATGGCATCCGTTGCGCGGTTTCAATATGTTTATTGTTAATCACTTTACCACAATCTTTATTACATAAACTTCGGGGTTTCCAGTTTGTAATGTTAGTCCAAAGCCTAGTGCGCTTTCTGTAATTAAATCCATATTTACAATAATCAACATCAATATATTCCAATCCACTCATAAATGGTTGTTCTTTCAATAATCCTGTTTGAGGGTTTTCAATCACCCAGTACTCAGGTTTAAAGTATTTTATTATTTCAATAGTTTTTAAAACAATGCTATTTGCATATTCAATATTTCTGATGCCAGTTGTTTTTGCTCTGCTGTATTCCGTGCAAGGTGGAGAAGCCCAAATAAAATTGAAATGCCCTTTTTCAAACTCTTTGTAATTCCATTTCAAAATATCAGTATTGATGTTAGCATTCAACAAGTCCAACGAAATTACATTAAAACCTAGCGACCTCGCAATCGTTCCAACACTACCTGACCCACTGAATAACTCTAATAAATTCATATTACTAGAATTATTTAGAAATTAATCTAAAGAATATTCACCGTTTTCATCTTTCCTGATTTTATAATATTCTAGTGTTTGTTCTCTTGGTTGTTTAATACGCCCTTTGGACACCATCTCAAAATAAGATTGTCTTTTTGTTTCAAAATCCCCAATAGGTCTGCCTAAGCCTTTCTTTTGAAAAATCTTATCAATCTTGTCGCGAAGCACGCGAGGCTCGTCACTCGCGTCCTTCTCATCAACATTATCTGCTATGTTGACTTGAAACTTTTCATCAATTGCTGTTGTTAAATCTGCTAATGCCTTGATATTCTTATTCAACATATTTACCTTCTTTATCAACTCACTTAATGACACATTATCACTATCTGACATATATATTTATATATATATTTATTTATTTATTTATTTATGCGTTTAACGTGGTGTTAAATCTACTCTTTATATATTATTGTTTCATCATTTGCTTAACAGTTTCCTGTGTTTCGTTTTCTCCATTATCGGATGGTGTAGCATTTCTTCCCCATTTAAAAGTTATATTATGTACGTCTGTTTCTAAGTTGATACTGTCTTTGGATTTATCAATATTCATTTTTTTATCAGTTTTACTTATCTTAAAACCAATAGGGACACACGAGCATTTACAATTTCCCTTCTTTTGTATTTCTAATTCGTTTTTCATTTCTAACATCTTTTGACACATTGGACAAGGGAACTCAATAACTGCTGTCTGATTAATAACTTCTTCACTGTCTTCATCTGTTGATGAAACCGTTGTTTCTGACTTATTCTTTTTGTTTTTCTTTCTTCCCATTTATATTAATATTTACATTTTTATTTTTGATATATTCAAAAATAAGCTTAATTAATTCTAACGAATAATAACAACATTTTTTTAATTTTATTGTCAGTTATTACAACTTGTTCTATTTTCTCAACTTCATCTATTATATCAATATAATCTGAATAAGTCCTATCCATATAAAATAATAAGATGAAATAATTATTTAATCTTATTATTAGAATATTCGGGGCTCAGCAATGGGGTTTCTTCGGACTGGACAACACAAGCGAGGTTCAAGCTAATTCAAACTAATTATCTTCAATGCTTATTGATTGAAGCAATGGAAAGCCTGATTGAAGCAATGGAAAGCCTGTTCCATTATGTTATTCACCACCACACATAACATAATGATGTTCCATTCAATAATAAATATAATTATTTTTTATAAGTATTTACAATATTATTTTATTATGCCTGATGTAAAACCAATTGATGAAATCAAATATGACTTTAAGCAAAGTAAGCACGAGGTCGTCCCTAAATTGCCATTCAGAAGTATCATAACTGGACCGTCGGGAAGTGGTAAAACTGTTTTATTGATTAATATGATACTTGATATATACAAAAACTGTTTCGAACGAATATACATTTGGTCTCCTTCAATAAATGTTGATAGTGTGTGGTTGCCTGTTAAAAAATATATAAAAGAAGAAATGAAAGTGGATAATGACAAAGAACCTTACTTATTTGAAGAGTTTAAGGCAGAAGACTTAGAACAAGTAATTGAAACGCAACACAAAATAACAGAATATAGTAAAAGAAACAAATTAAGAAAATTGTTTTCTATATTGGTTATTTTGGATGATATAAGTGATGACCCCAAGGTGGCGAGACATAACAAACTGTTAAACTCATTGTATGTAAGAGGACGCCATAACGGTATATCAGTAATAACAAGTATTCAGAAATTTAATACTCTACCACCATTAATTAGAGTAAATGCTACACATTTGTTCTTTTATAAAGTGAGAAACTTTAAAGAAATTGAGTTGCTACAAGATGAACTATCAGCAATTCTTAGAAGAAACAACTTACACGAAAGCAAGAAAATGATTTATGATTTATATGAAACTGCTACTGACGAACCACATAGTTTTCTATACATTAACCTTTTGGAGAAAAGCATTGACAAAATGTTTCTTAAAAAATTTACACAATATTTAAGAATAAGTTAGTATTTAAAGGATAGACCTTTATATAGTATTATGGAAGGAAACCGAAATAAACCGAAAGACTATAAAAATGGAAAGATATATTCTATAAGAAATACTGTAAATGATGACATTTATATAGGTTCTACAACCCAACCATTAAGTAAGCGTTTTTACGACCATAAAAAGAAAAAGAATGATAAAAAACAAAACTATTTGGTTTATCAGAAAATGATAGAGTTAGGTGTAAATAATTTTTACATTGAGTTAGTAGAGGATTACCCGTGTGAAAACCAAGAACAACTGTTGAAGAGAGAAGGTGGGTGGATAAGACATTTAGCAACATTAAATCAGAAAATCGCAGGGAGAACTCGTAATGAATATTATACAGATTGTAAGAATAAAATACTTGCTCAAAATAAAACATACAGAGAAAACAATAAAGACACTATCAACGAACAAAGAAAACAATACAGGGAAGATAATAAAGACAAAATACGAACAAGAGACAAGGAATACAAAACCAAAAATTATGAGAAGATTTTAGTAAGTAATAGGGAAAGGGGACGGTCAAAAATAATGTGTCAATGTGGTCTGTCAATATGTTATGATAGTAAAGCAAAACATACAGAAAGCAAAAAACACCAAGAATACCTAAAATCATTGCAATCAGAAGAAACACCAGAACAATAATTAATAATATTATTACATTTTAATATTATTAATTCAAATTAATGAAGCGTTGCAAAGTTGCAAATTTGGTAATTTATATATTAGTTTGTCCGATTTTTGGTTTTCTAATTTTTCTATTCGTGCCACGCATTCTTGAATAGATTTAATGATTAAAGTATCTGCTCTTGTTTTTTCATCTACTCTTAAATTCTTAATGTCTTCCATACTGTTATTTTCATCGTGTTTGCTTTGACCAATACCCATATTATATTAATTAATTAGATAAGATTTTATCTAATTAATTAAATAGATTTTTAAAGAAAATATCATTATTCTTTAGATAATAATATTATAATAAATATTCAAAGGAATTAAAATAGGCGATAGCAATATCCAAGCAATAGGATTTAATATCTTACCATACTTATCTATTAGTCTTTCGTTTCTTTCACTTCTTCTCTTTTTACTTAATTCTTCAACATATTCATTAAGTCTATATTGATTAAAATTACATTCTTCATTATTACATTTATCTAATGTAAATTCATCTTTATTTAACTTAGTAATTTTACAACCACAATAACATATTTTTTCTCTCATACTATTATTCTTAAATAATACTTCTATTTTAACTTTCCTGTCAATGTCCATATATATCTAGATATATTAATTATTTATTTATCTATTTATATATTTAAATTATTTTTTTCTATTTTAAATTCCTTAATTTCTTTTTCAAGTTTATCTACTTTATCATTTAATTCTAACACTGCTTTATGAACTAACACAGGTAAAACTAAATAATTTAATCCTAAATACTCTCTGTCTTTACTAACAACATTTTCAAATTCTTTAGGGATTGCTTTTAACACTTCATCTGCTATATATCCTATATGAGTTTTACCGTTATCATTTCTATCGTGTCTTTTAAACTTCTTTGGTTTAAATTTCTTAATAACATTCATACAATTAGATTTAATATTGTCTATATCATATTTCAATCTTGAGTCGCTTGAATCAACAAATGTACCGTTAATCGTCACGGTTGTTGCTGTTAAATCTATATTAGTTCCTGTTGATGGTTCAATTAAATTACATAACATTTTTTTCGTTCCTGCAACCGTTAAATTTTCATTAAATGTTGATGTAGCATTATTTGTAAAGCTTCCAGTATTTACTGTTGTCCCAAATGTTTTATCAATAGATAATAATGTTGAAAATACTGTTGCATTATCAATTACTCTGAATGCTGTATTGGTTGTATTAAATTTAACATCAATTGTAGATAAATTAGTTCCATCATAATAAGTTGATATTTCACTTGTTCCCATTAAAATATCAGTTCCAGTTGTCATTGAAATATCATTCAAAAATGAAACCGTTGTTAAATCAAATGATTGAATGGTATTAGTTGCTAAATATGCATTTTGAACTGCGAGATTCGTATCAACGGTTACTAATGTTCCACCATTAGGCGCTATATGATTACTTCTTAATGCTCCACCAGTTTTAACATAAACGTCATCAGCAAATAAATTACCCATTACATCAGCAGTAGAAGTGTTAAAAGTCCATCCAGTAGAAATATAAACTGCTCCAACTATGTTAGATTGAATAGCAGGGTCTCCACAAATGAACCTAATTGAAGAATTTGCATCAGTATTTCTCATATCAAAAGATGAAAAAGCACTAACATATCGGTATAACTCGCAGTTTGTATCAATTGTTAATTTACCACCAGTATCAATACTAATATTATCACAATTAACATCAGCATTCGTATAAATGTTTCCTAAAACATCAATAGGCTTATTAAAAATAGTTTTATTAACTAATCCATCACACATCATATATTGATTAGAAGCATTACTAACATCGCCAACAGAAAGAGCAACAAAATCATTATGAGACATATATAAACCTTCTATAGCATCAGGAGTACATCTTCGTATTGAACCATTGTTATTAAAATTCAAATATGAACCATTATTAAGACTTATTGCGCTGTTAGTCCCTACAAACTGAGCAGCACCTGTAAATCTCGCTTGTCCAGCACAATTTAAAACATAACCATTAACACCAACAGCACCTAAACCAAACCTATCTTTAACCCACACACGACCAACATTAGCATCTCCGATTTGAGTTTCCCATTGACCTCCTGCGCTACTCATCCACATTCTACCATCTCTATTAATATTAAATTCACGATTAAACATTTGAAAAGTCATTTGTAATCCTAAATTAGGTGAAGGTGTAGTGCTGAATTTATTACATATTATAGAACCAGTAGTCAGCATATTTAAATCACTGTGTAAAGTTGCATTATCACTAAAATTAATAGCACCTGCTATTGATTGAGCGTTAGTATCTATTTTGTCTAACTTTTGACCTAATGATATATCCTGCGAATTATTGCTAGTAATTATTGAATTAATTGTATTTGTATTTCCTGTTATTAATCCACTTAATCCATCACTTTGTAAAACATAACGAGCATCAGAACCAGTTATATCTAAAATAGATGAACAAGAAAATAAGCCGGATACTTGTAAATTACTTAATATTGTGGTATTATGATTTAATATTATTTTATCATTTTGAAAAGTTGAAGAATTATTAATTTCTACATTTCCAAAACCTCTTTGATTTAAAAACATTGTTGAACCTGTCAAACTTCCATAAACATAACTATCAAAATAATTATTATACATTTCAAAGAAATTATTATAATTTCCAAATTCTGCTATTTTGAAAGTTGAAGTAGTCGTTATATTATGTATTAATGTATTATTTAATACTGATGTATCTAACTTTTCTGATAATAAATTATTAGTTGTTATTTTATTATAATAATCTGTTTCATTAAATGAACCTCCATTCTGTAAATCTGATATTGCTATAATATGTGAATTTACTGTGCTATTTAATCCTGTTATTAAATTAGAATTAGAACTAATATTATCAAAATTAGATGTTATAGTAGAATTTAAATTATTTATTAAATTAGAGTTAGAACTAATATTATTAAAATTTATATTAATTAAATTTGTATTTGATGAAATATTATTAAAATTAGATGTTATAGTGGAAGTTAAATTATTTATTAAATGTGAATTTGATGAAATATTATTAAAATTAGATGTCATAGTAGAATTTAAATTATTTATTAAATTTGTATTTGATGAAATATTATTAAAATTTGTATTTGAAGTTATTGTCAGATTACCTATTAAAAATGTATTTGAACTAATATTATTTGATAATACATTAATTTCTGTTTTGTCATATGTTTCAGTTATATCAAAAAAATTAGCGTCTATTTGTTGCTTTGTGTAAGTGTTGGCTTGGTCTGCTTTACTATCTAATACTGTTTGGATGTCGGATTTACTCGCGTAAAGGTCTTCTATATCATTGATTGCTCCGTCTTGTACTTGCCTAATTCTATTCGCGGTAATATCAAAGGTATTCATTAAGTTTTTGCTCATAATATTATATTATTAATTAGAAAATTAATAATATCATATTTTCAAATTAATCATAAAATGTAACGCTGTTGCTACGGATTTCAAGGATTGTTTCATAAACCATATGAATGTACATCCTCGTCGGCATAAAATTACTTGTATATAAAGTAGTCCCATCAAGTGGTTTAATTTTGACTACCATATTAGAATTATTTTTAAGGTTCATTCCAGTATATACGACTGACTCTAACTTTTGCAAATTAAATCCAAACATAAATGCTTGTGTTTTATAGTCCTCGCTTCTAACCAATAATGGGTTGTCAGCACAATGCATTAAATGGACATATGCTTCACGAACACCTTGAATTTCTTGTGAAGGAATAACTTGATTACCAATTACCAATGAAGCAGTTAAATCATATATAGGGTCATAATATCCAGCATCAACAGAACTACCCTGATGCGCTAATGGATGATATAGTGAGTTGTATTCCTTAAGAATTTCACCAAATCCTCCTACATAACCTGTACTCGTTGTGTTAGAAAATGAAATAAACATTTTCTTTAGTTTAGATACATTCCTAACGATTGTTGTAAAGATTTCAGTAGATGCTGATGTGGTTTGTTCTTGCATTGTTTCAGTCTCAAAAGTAATTGGAAGAGAACCACTTTCTAATATTTTTGCATATTCTGCGTATAAACTATCATCAAGAGAATAAGCATTTCCTTTGAAAATTGGCTTTTTTATTGCCCAGCTGTTAGAAGTATTTGTAGCCGTGAAATCAGCCGTGGCACCTTGTGCAATAATTGGTAATGTAGCATCATTCACTAAATATAATTCTATGGTTATAGGACAATAAGATAGCGGTATCCAGTTTTCACAAGTCTTAAAGCATTTCAAATTCATATCATAAAATACATTAGCACTTTTACCTTTTGCAACGCCTCGTTTATTACTTGGAGTGACTTGTCTCGTGACACTTGCAACATTATTAGCGCTTGGGTTCGTTGCTAATTGAGTATAAGTTAGATATCTAACATCGTTATTATTAAACGAATTTCCAAAACCTAAAACTTCATCTGCTCTTTTTGCTTCTGATGTTTTAAGTAAATCTTTCATAGCATCAGCGCGTGATGTAGAATTCAAATCACATACTATTACATCTCCCATCATTACACGCACTCTTGAAAAGAAAGAACCAAATGAAATTGGACGCAGTTCAGCATTAACATTAGCACTGGTGTCAGTATTTTCTAATGTAAATCCTAATAATAGTGAAGGAAGCGAAAGCCATTGATTAGGCGAACCGGTAATGTTAAATCTAATTACTGAATTTGTATCAGCGGTGTAAGTAGAAACCGACGAAGGATAAAAGTTTTTACTTTCTTTTGAACGGACATAAGAACCTCCCGATTTTAGCTTGTAACGAAGGTTCTTCTCTACAAGGACATCTTCAATATCAAGTGTTTCCATAACTTATATATTCAATAATAGAAAAAATATTATGTTATTCTATTATTAAACTAATTTATTTTGAAATGTGAATAATCTACTAAATCATTTTGTTTAGATTTTTTAGTTAATAGTTTTTTAGATTTATTTTTAATATTATTATGTTCAATCTTATAATTCGGTTCGCGTTCATCTTCTACTATTTTCTTAATGTCCTCATAACTGATTTTCTTTTTAGGATTTATAGTATTTTTAATGTCATTATTAGGCATTCTTATATAACAATTTATATAAATAATTACATTACAAGTCTAACCGGGTCTCCTCCTACAGTTGGTTCTTTTCCTTGGTCTTCAAAATTTGTGTATTGATGATTTGTTAATGGGTTATACGTATTGGTTCTTGTTTGGATACTACCTCGGTCTAGAATACTAACTACATCGCCCCCGCTTCTAAAATTAGTATAACTATCATTATTTTTAGATGACCAAGATACAAACGGAGCGCCGTAAGTTGTCAAATGTTTAATATTATTATCAGGATGATTTTTTATATATTCTGAACTTATTGAACTGGCTAAACTGTGAAAAATAACAGTATCTATATTTATATTATTATCCAACACTTCTGATACATCCCTATAACGTTCTGAATATCTTGTAAGGTTTAATGGTAATCCTATATCACTTAAAAAATATTAAAAATATTTGATTTAATATTAGACTTACCAAATGTCCCAGCAACATATAATTTATTGCCATCAATAAAGAAACCTTTACCATTTGCATATGCTTTGTTTAATCCTTCTGTGTCGGATAAATTATTATTATATTTAGGTTTAAATAATGATTTTTCTTGTTGAATTTCATTAATTATTTTTCTATACATTTCACTATGCCCTTGATGGAGTGGATTGTATGATTTTAAACTACCTTCTTTTAAATAATATTTATATTTCATTATATAATTGAATTATAAATTAAAATCTAATTAATTAATGATATTTTCTTTTAAAATCTGATTAATTAATTAGATAAAAATTATCTAATTAATTAATATAATGAGATTTCGTAAAATATATATCAACAGTGCTTATCGTGATTTGAATGACAGTAATTCTACATCAGACTTTGTTATTAACTTAAGAGAGCAACAAGAATGCGGACCAAATACTAAAATGATTTGTCACGAAGTATCTATCGCTAATTCATTTTATCCAATTGAAGATAATTTAAATAACAGATTATATCTAACGCTAGGAGGATTAGGAATAGGAGCACCAGTATATTATTTTATTGTAGCGCCTGATAAAGGTAGTTATGTAGGTAGTGAATTAGCAACCGAATTACAAAATAAATTGAATACTGCTACTAATGGAACTGATGGAAATAGTGATTTTTTACTTGTAGTTATTCAATAAAAACAAATACTATAACTATAAGTTGTAAATATATTTCTTATTTTTTTATAATCCATACAGATAAAGAATTAAAACCAAATTACAGTTTTGGTATTGATTATGATAGAGATTATCCTAATAGTATTAATGACATTTTAGGAAATACTACTGAAAAAATAAATACTACTGCAGACCCTTTTGTTCGTGGATTTATATCATTTTTACCTGTTAAAAATATTTATATTCATTGTAATGAGCTTTCTAATGGGAACCAATTATGTAGTTTCGGTACGTCTTCAATAATTAAAAAAGTGCCGGTTTTAACCTCATACGGGAACCTCATATATGATAATGAACTAATTTTGAGTGATGCTAATGATGTGAGTATGCGTTCATTGAACAGACTTCATTTTAGATTTACTGATGCATCGGGTAGAGTTTTAAATATGAATGGGACAACAAGTAGTTTTAGTTTAACATTTTTTGAGGGTTAAGTATTTAATATGTATTTCTATATAATTAATTCTATATAGAAATATATATAGATGAAAGATATAACAGTTGTTGATGTAAATGAAGGTGATAAACAACTTGAACGCAAAGCCTTCGCGTTGCTACGCGAACCAATTGAAGAGAAACCAGAAGAACCTAATGAAGAACCAAAGGAAGAAATAAGGGAAGAACCCAAAGAAGAACCGAAAGAAGAGCAAGTAGAACCACCTAAACCAAAGAAAGAATATAAAACAAGACAAGTAAATATTGAGAGAGTTGTATGTCCTGATTGTAAAGTAGAGATGAGTAAGAAATCATTAAAATATTCTCACGTGTGCAAAGGAGAACGTTAAAAAAATGTTGATTTAAATAAACCAGTTAAAAAGCGAATATTGCATCCAACACAAGTAGAAGAATTTAAAGAAGATGTATATGAAAAAGTTAAAGATAATATTCCAAAAGTGGATGAACAAGAAATAGAAAGAAGAGTTGAAGAACGATTGAAAAAACATTTAGACACAACAGCTAATAAAGTATTTGAAGCTGCAAAAGATAGATATATTAATATGAAGGTAGAGCGAGCCAATAAAAATAAACAGAAAATTAATAAATTAGTATCAAAAATTATTTGATAAATAAATTTATAATCTAATTATTATTATATGAACAAGTCAGATATAGAAAATATAACATCAACACTTACAAAGAATGGTAAAGCAGGTCGCGAACGCTCGCGAGGCTCTGCCGAGCGTCGCGTAGCACGCGAGGCTCGTCCCTCGCGTCAATTACCAACATCAAACACATTTTATAATCCCATAACAAAACCAAGTAAAAAATATAAATCTAATGTCCATTACTATTACGAAGGAGACAACAAAGCACATCAACCAAATTATACATATCTGAAAGAAATGAAGGAACAGTTAGAATTTCATAACGCTAAAAAAGATTACGCTATATTTCAAAATAGAAGAAGATATCAAGATGAAGCACAGGTGTATTTTAATGAAATCCAAAGGTTAGAAGGTGAAAAAATAAGACATCATCCATCAAGTGAAACTGGTAAAACCTATTCGGGAATGATTAAGAAGAAAAAAGATATAATTAACCAATTAAGAAAGAATTATAAGTTTGAATAAATAATTTATCTAATTAATTACATATAATGAGATTAGACAATATGAAAACATTAAAATCACAGTTAAGATTAAGACCGTCGTATAATGAACTCATCAAGGAAATTACAAAGGAAGAATATAAAAATAAGAATATAAGAGATGTAATAGACAGGAATGCTTATTATTTTCGTGACAGTCCGTTAGGAACAGTTTATGATAACAATACCGTAGATTTGAGACAACAACACTTTCAAAAAATATTAGAACAACCTAAAACAGTCCCACATTTTGATATGTCAAAGGACGATGAAATGGATGATTTAAGAGACGGAGCAATACAAACACTAAGTGCCACAATGGACAATTCAGAAGAACAACACGAACAACTAATAAGTCAAGTTTCAAGAAGAGTTAGTAGCGAACAAATAGCAGACCTACACGACCGAGCACAACGGGCAAGACAATTAGAAGGACAAGAGGGGAGAAGACCAAGTATCCAGTCAATGGTAACCGCAAAATCAAGCGATTCAGAAGACTTACCACCGTTAGAACCGCTTATGACAGAAGACGAAGCAGTGAAACGGATACAAGGGGCGCAAAGAGGATTAATGACAAGGGGAAATGAAAACATAGGCAGACAAACAAAGGATGATGATGAAAGCACGAAAGCACCACCTAAATCAAGAAAAGCAAGAGAAACAATCGATTACAACACAGATATGGACAGATGGAAACACAGAGACATTAGCACAGATGACACCTTTTTTCAACTACATTTAAGAGGCTTTCAAATGACACCAGAACAACAAGCAAAATATGACAGTTTAAAAACGAAAGGAAAGGGCAAAGACCAATCCAAGAAACAATATTTAATTGATGTAGTGGAAGAATTAATTTCAAAGGGGAAATGGACGACGAAAGTAAATGATGAATTGCTAAGAAAAAGAATGGAAGAGTGGAGAGGTATAAAAGGAAAGGGCAAAGCAACAAAGGACGTGAGTGTCTAACGAAACTCACGAAACTTCGTGACAATGTGTAGCATTGTTAGAGCGTAAGCGAGAACTGATAAAATCATTTATATAATTTATCAATAATTATATAAAATGATTAACGACCTCAAACACGAGTTAAGGAAACGCCCTACTTATGATGAAATGCTTAAACAAGCAATCGCAAGCAAAATGAAAACAACAGTTATACTGAAGAAATACAAGAAAGGAATGTTATTGAATAATTTTGATTTTGATGAAATGGATTTAATGAATTATAAAAATAAAGAAAGATATTTGAACGCAGAAGTTATGATGGCAGACGCCTCGCCAGAGGCTCGCGAGCTTCGCGACAAGGCAACACAAACACTTAACAAAGAAAACAAGGCAACCCAAACAGACCTACCAAATGATAAGGCGACACAAACTTATAATTTTGATGATGAGACAAAACTATTAGGTGGGTCTTCAAAGAAGTTTAAGAGCAATCTAACGAACAAGGCAGAAGCAGAA
>CAUJNA010001569.1:368704-503704 GCA_963377175.1 Effrenium voratum
AAGGCTCCAAAACCTGCACAGGCTCAAAAAAATGCAAAAAATCCAAACCTGGACGCCTCAAAACCTGCACAGGCTCAAAAAAATGCAAAAAATGCAAAAGTCCAGACCACTCAAGCCCTGACCTCTGACATTGCATCTGGGTTTTGCATTTTTTGCATTTTTTTGAGCCTGTGCAGGTTTTGGAGCTTCCAGGTTTGGATTTTTTGCATTTTTTTGAGCCTGTGCAGGTTTTAAACATCCAAGGCTGCATAGGCTCAAAAAATGCAAAAAATGCAAAAGTCCAGACCAATCAAGCCCTGACCTCTGACATTGCATCTGGGATTTGCATTTTTTGCATTTTTTTGAGCCTGTGCAGGTTTTAAACATCCAAGGCTCCAAAACCTGCACAGGCTCAAACAAAATGCAACAAATGCAAAAGTCCAGGCCAATCAAGCCCTGACCTCTGACATTGTATCTGGGTTTTGCATTTTTTGCATTTTTTTGAGTGTGTGCAGGTTTTGGAGCTTCCAGGTTTGGATTTTTTGCAATTTTTTGAGCCTGTGCAGGTTTTGAGGCTGAAACCAACAAAAAACGTAAGAAACAGGTGCTTTTTTGCAGCTTCCTTCAAAATCACTGCAAATAACGGTGTTTTTAACACTGACAAAGTTGCATCTGAAAACGCTTTCCGTTTTCGTGTTTGTTGCTTTCTCGAATCCTGTTTTGAATCAAGTATAGAAAACACATCTGAGACAATATCAAACAATGCACAAAAACACCGTAAATTACAGTGCTTCCTGCAAGGCATCTGCAAACCAAGTGGACACTGAACATCTGCAAATAAATCTCTTTCATGCAAAAAGTAGAAAGGTAGGCCCTGGGGGGGGGGTGACCATATATATATATATGCATACATACATACCAGAGAGGGAGATTGGGCATAGAGAGGCTTGGGGGGATGGGGAGGATGGGGAGCAGAGGGAGGGAGAGAGGACGACAGAACACACAAGGGAGACAAGGGAGAGAGGCAGAAGGAAAAAAGGGAGAGGACAATGTCGGCGGACTGAGCCGGAGGCTGTAAAGTTTATTGATTTATTTCAGAGCTTTCTAATTCGCAGCTTCGTGGACGGGTTGAAGGCATTCCCAACGGAGCTGCACTGAATCACAGGGGAATCACCCCCTTTCCACTGCATCATGAGTTGTCTCTCTAAGGGTTTGGACCTCAAGAACCTCCAGAGGTCCCAATCGTTTCCTCACCATCTCGCGGCTTCGCTGAGGGGCATATTCCAGCGCTCCACTTGTACCGCCTCGGAGGTGATGGTGTCATCGTCCGAGGGCACCGACATCATGGAGCCCGCCTGACGTGGCAGTTGAACCTATCCAACTAAACACCTTAAGCATCCTGAAAACAACAACAAACAAGGGTTATTGTGGCCATCCCAAAAGAGATTAGAACACATCCAAACCTCACGCAATCAATGGCAAAGCACCTTTCAGGACTCTTTCAAGCGCCCTTTGAGTCTGGGGGAAAATCAACACAAACAACATGTCCCAATTTGCTGCATGAGGGCTGGGTATCCTGTTGCGGCAAACGCCATGTGCAGGAAGGGGGGGAGGAACAAAGTAAAGAAGGGAAAGAAAGAACGGAAAGAAGGACCAAGCGAAAAAGACGAACATGGGAAAAGGAACGTAAGGAACCAAACGAAAGAAGGAGAAACATGCACCTCAGGTCACAGAATCACAGGCAAAGCAGAGGTGTCGGTTGGCGTGTTTCAGGTAACAGAATGACACACCAGCTGCCAGCACCAAATATTCGGACAAATAGTGGAGACTCCATTGGCGGAAACGGAAACAATTGATAACGTGCGTGGAGCTTTCTGGCGAAGTCGTTGGAGACTCCCGTCACTTCAGAAAAATGGAAATGCATGTGTC
This sequence comes from Effrenium voratum, assembly GCA_963377175.1. Classification (NCBI taxonomy): domain Eukaryota; class Dinophyceae; order Suessiales; family Symbiodiniaceae; genus Effrenium; species Effrenium voratum. Next base: position 370,613 of record CAUJNA010001569.1, read on the forward strand.
AAGCACTCTGGGCAACAAGAAACAACTTTGAAACTCTCCCCGAAAAGCGTGTCCAGCAAAAACCAATGGCTCAAGCGCTAATGTCGAGCATGCGAATGTCAAGCTGTAAAGTGTGGAGTATTTTGCTGAAACTCATGTCAAGCTGTAAAACGACATGCTCAAGTCGAAGCATGCCCAGTGCAGAATCACCAGCATCCGGCGTTTTGAAAGGGATCGCGAGCGAGCCACGTCTCCACCACATGGGTCTTCTGGGAGCTGAACCGACGGGTCTTGCGCTGCGGGTCGTCTGGGAACTGGGAGCGCACCGGGTCTTCTGATGGGTATTTCACAAGATTTGGACCGTGGTGGATGGCTTCAAAGAGGACACACGAGTAAACCCACGCAGAAAGCGCAGGGGACAGAAAGCCTCCCCTCTCGGTCTACTCCCCACAGCGAACTAGAAAAACATGCCCCGCCCCCACATGATCATCATTTCCCTCTAACGAAGGGGAGATAATGAAGGTCCTTTTACGCCCTTCACCCTCACATGGGTATAAATTGCAATTGGACCTTTTCGTGGGCAGTTTATATCGAGGATTCATGTCCACCAAGCATGTTGAGAGTGCTCCCATTTTAAATCCATGTCCATAGCCATAGTTCAGCCTCCCTCTTGTTGGTGGCTTGGTTTGGTGGCTTGGAGAGGGAGAGTCTTCCAAATTTCCCTCTACAAAAACCGGGGTGCAAACTCCTTAACCAATGAAAACCCAGCACTTGAGGATTCCCTGACCATTGGGGATCGCTTATACCCACCATCTCTCCCAAAAAATGGCCTCGGTTGAAGCGTCGTGCAAGTGAGACATCCAAATCGGCAGGAACAACGAGGCGGCCTGCGACACGCTTTTGAATGACCCCATGGGTTCTGACAAATGGGTAGGGTGATTGTCCTGTGCAAGCCGAAACCCATTTGTTAGAAGCCGTTTAGGGTCTCCGAACTGTTGGGTGGCTTTGAAAAAGGCAAAACACATCATGTTCAGGGGCACTTTATGATAGCACCCCCCCCCAGTCCATAGCATTCATTCAGAACCAGAAGTGGAATGGCAAGCGTAGCTGAATTCGCTGCAAGTTCTCACTAGCGGGATGCAAACAGAACTGATGTGCACATGTCCAATTCCAAGAGCGCATTGAAGCCGGCAAGGCATGCCTGGCTCTGACTTGTTCGCCAAGATAAGCTGTGGATTGTGTGTCTCATGTTCTTGCAAGATCCTCGCGCAACTTTGTTACCATGTGTATTGTGTTTCCCCCGGATGAATCAGTTCCCGATTCATGGCCCACTTTCGGCAAATGCTAGCATACAAAGCCATCATGCAGGTTCGTTTCAACCCCAACACAATTCCAATTGAGCCACAATCAAACCCGGTATCAACATGGTCGACCCAGAACCATGTAAAGAATTAAGAAGGCGGCCGCAGCTATATATGGTTGGGACTGTCCCTTACTAACCTTCATCTACCCGAATCGATTTTGATTGTGGCTCAATTAAACTCACCAGATTCTCCACAGTGCGGACCCTGCTTGTCATCTAACTCCGGGTCTTGCCAGCATCATCCACCCCTCCTGTCGAGGGAAATGATTACGTGCCCCTAAATTCGTGCCCAATGTACACAATCACACAGTATATGCCCCTGCTATACCCCATATCCATAGAATCAACCCACGATTCCACCAACAAACATATAACTATATATGGCTCAGGGTTGTCTCGGTCAATTGATCTGTTTCAGCGGTTCAATTGCACTGAATGCGTCCAGCTGCCAATGCTTAAACCTTTCGACAAAAATCCGGACACCTGTTGAAAGATGTCAAAAGAGTATCAAAGTTGAAACGGTTTAGTGGTTAAATGAATTCTCCCCGACACTATTATTTCCCTGTGGCTATATGAAATTCTGACAAGAAAACTCGCCCAAAACCACAGAAACGTCTCCCGCCTTGAGGTCGGCCTTGTCTACTGACTTGGCAATGGACTCTCGCACCGCCACCAGGGGAGGCGTGATGCAAAGCTTGATGTTGCGCGCGTAGAGCTTCTGTTCCGATGCCCGATGAACAACTTCACATGCCGACTTGGGGGGCCCCCTTCTCGGTATCCCCTTTGAAAGGGGTGGCACAAGGGTCCAAGGGGCCATGTTTGACCACCGCCACTTGAACTCATTCAAAACACCCCTGGCCACACCGCCCCAGCCAAGGCTTTTGCTGGCTCCTCACAGACTTGACCTTCCAAACACGAGCAGCGCGTGTTGACTCTGGCCTCCGCCTCGAAAGGTTTATCCCGCGCAAAGTGCATAAATTCCTCTAAAACCCTTGCAGTACTAGTAGTTCAGTTGATTGTTCTGGCAACAGGGATCCTTACATGAAAAACACCTGACCATTGCCTTGTAAATGGTGGTGTCCAACTTTATTTTGGTGTGGAAAAAGCCACATGTTTCAAGTGGAAATGCAACATGGAGATCTTTTAAGGAGCCCCCCCCCCCCCCATGGGCCCTGCGGGTTCCTTGAGACTGACCCGCCTCCAAGTCGTTGAGGCACCGCTTCAAGTGCACGTCCCCGCAGCAGCCCAAGACGTTCTCCCCACTGACCATGGCCTGCAGAAGGCCGTTAATGGGACAAAAAGAAACAAAAACAAGAAAAACTGTGGATGGACAAAATCCTGCACCACTTGGAAATAATGGGAAACCATTGTTGGTGGGTATTTACAGGGGAATCAGCATGCCATGGTTTCTTAGGTGGTGCAGGATTAAGTCCATCCACAGTAGGTGTCCTAGGGGAAAAAGATGGATATCCCTGGTAGATAATTGAACCACCAGGTAAACCAGGAATCGAAACCCATCTATTTTTCGAGCAACACGTCCAAAAAGGACACCTATGATTAAACCCAAGTACGCAGATATAGCTAAGGTTCCAAGGGTTGTAGCCTCAGTAAGTCACAATCACAACCTGGTACTTTCAAACGAGTCTCCCCAAAGCTATGAGAGGAATTAAACAAAACAAAAAAACATGGCGCCCCTGAATGATAATTGCCTGGGTGTCCCCACGAGATGTGTTGAAAGATCGCTATTGCTGAATACTTTCGTGTCGGCAAGCTGGCGGAGTGCAAACTGAAAATAAGACAATACGATCTTAGTCTGACGAAGGTTCACTTCACAGAAGCTCTGCAAGCCAGCGGGCTCACATGTCTTTCAAACGTCCGCCGATTTTGAAGGCCGCCGGAAAGGCTCCATTCTCGTGAATCCACGGTATTCCACGGTGCTGTTTGCATTTGTCATACTTTGTCTTTCTATCCTCCACCTCAATCCTGAGGTGCAGTCTGAGTTCTGGCAATGCGAGAATACTCAACGGCCAAAAGGCCAAAAGTCGATCGATGCTTCGAACAACTCATGTCCGTCAGGATCCGTCCGGAACATTCCCGCCACTCTCACAACAACGAACCACAACCATTGGAAGGCGTCGGGACTTCGTGCGCCAGGTGCCACTCCGCGTTCGCCTCCACACTCACAGAAGGATCCGCGCGGTGCAAGAGCCGCAGGCCTCGCTCCAGAGCCTCGCGGCGCGCCGACGCGCCAAAATCCACGGGGACTCGGAGTAGATGGCACCAGGGGGGTCGGTGGCTTGGTACCCTTTATCCATCCCAGGTGCGAAGGTGTGTGCACAAGTAGTAGTTGTTCCCATGTTTTTCCATTACCCTGGATTCCAACTAGCAAACTAGCTCTGTTGCCCGTAACCACCCAACATTGGCGGTTTCCTTCCTAGTCCCCGAAAAGAACCAGTGCGCAGTGAGCTGGTTCAAAATGTTGTTCCACCTGTTGAGATGGGTCATCTGGATAAGTTTGTATGCATCTGACCATCGTCTGCAACAATGAGTCCAAATTGCTCACCAGCCCTGAAATCAGCGCGTGCCAGTGGAAGATACACACCTAAGTTTATCTTGGTAAGTCATGCCAAGGCAAGATCTGCGAGGTCGCCAAAGCAAGATCAGCGAGGTCGCCGCATCTTGCCCAGCTTCATGAATGTTGTAGTTCAAGCTACCCTGCAACTGCACGGATGGTCGCTTTAGTCAGAACTCGGTCATGAACCATCTAGGTGCTCCTGATGCAAACTGGTGGCTTGCACGAATAATTCCCCTGCAATCAAATGAAGACAACCAACAATCATACGCTTGTAGGTCAAAGTGACTCACGGCACATATCTCAGTTGTCGTGATCAGCACCCGCACAAGCACCAAATGTGTCATGCTGCCTGATCACACAACCACCCTGTTGTGGGTCCTGAAATGTGGTTTTCTCTTGGTTCCCCAAAAAACAAACAAACACACAGATACACAAACATAATTCTCGTCGCAATGCCTGGTAGCCAGCATTGATCAGGCTAGCAGTGACCTATATTCCCGGACTTCTGGACACGGGGGAAAGGGTAACTTTTGTTTGGTAGCCATGGGGCTGTATACGGCCACGGGGTTTCAAACCCCAACAAAACAAACAACAACTCCCTCTGCAAAGACTTTGACACTTTTTGTGGGTTGAATGGAACATTTCGGGTTGCAACCAAAAAGTGAAGTGCCAAGATCCAAATAAACATAGCCACAAAAGGCAAACGGGGACGAGAAAACTGGGGGCGGGGGGGGGGGGCAGGAGAAAACGGGGGGCACCTCTGGAGGGCTGGGAGCGCGATAGATCTGCCGTGCCTTGAGGTGAGCCACATCTTCTGGCTCGATGCTCACGCGGACAATGGCGAAGGCCTGACAGACGATGGCGAAGCCAAAGGATTCCAAAGCGGCTCAAGCAACAAATGGGTGGTTCCCAAAACAGGGAACTAGGGGTCCACAAAATGGAAGGCTTCCAATTCCGAGGGGCAAAAAGGGCCTCTAAAATTGAAGCCATCCTTTTCTCCGTTTAAATTCGAAATACCAAGCAAGAAGGTTGCGCTCCAAATCGACAGGAAAGTTTAAGTAGCGCTCCAAATCAGAAAACCTCCAGCTGGACCCACTCCGAAGGCCTCGCCTGGCTGCTGTAGGGCGTCTCAAAGCACGGGCCCTCGGGCTCCTCGCAGAGCGTGAGGCATCTCTCCACACCTCGACGAGACACGGCCAAAACCGGCGGCGGTTGATCTAGTTGTTTTTTTCAGTGGCTCAACAAACATGTACCCAAAATGCCACCACTTGGTATCTGGAAACAAAGACTACCTCCGTGAGTCCAGTTTGATTTGAGCCACCCTTATTTTTCGGTTTCTTATTGGGATCTGGAGCCCAATTCTAGGGGTAGCTTCCCCATTACAGGGATCCTTCTTTCTGGAAAACCACCCAAAAACCCTGGGGAAGTGGCTGGTTTTTGAAAAGAACGATGGCTGAAAATAAGGAATCAACCGCTACAATGTTGAGAACGTGAAGTAAACCTTGCCAAAATGCTTGGTGATATGTCTCTTGCTTGCCTTTGTCGGCAACAACCGGTGAGTGTCCTTAGTGCTTTCCCCTTGAAAAGCAACCAAAAATAGTTTCCTTAGAAAAAGACACGCCCACAATTCATACCGACCAGTGTGGGCGATCTTTGCAGCCGCAAAATTCCTCTCCCTCGGCTTAGATGATAGCCAGGTCTAACAAGTTCCAACAAAAAATGAGCTTGTGTTCCTTACACTGAATAAAACCATGGTGCCTTGAACAACTGACCAGTTGTGATTCAAGCCTTCACCCACACAAGCCATGGAGCCAACTATGCGCGACTATGATCTTGGTTCCACAAGTTGTGGCATGCGCAAAACGCCAAACAACCCAAAGTTGTTCTCTGTCATTGAGTTGTTGATCGCCGGCTTGCTGGCAACTCCTGGCTCAAGGCATACACTCGTGTGCACATGTCAGGGAGATGGGTTAAGCATCTCAAGCCAACACACTTCCTGGCATCGTTTCCCCGAACACGTTAGCAAGACCGGATCTGCTATCGAGAAAAGAAACTGGGATAGGAAATCTTGATGTCGTTGAACTTCAACAAGGCCTTCTTCACGGAAACAGATTGGATGTTTTAAAATCCCCCAGTTGGTTCTCGTGCAATACGCTTTCCGTGCACGGATGGACACACCGTACCCTGCACTGTTGATAACCAAAGCGACGGTCTGATAAGGAAAGCAGATCGGACCCTCAGCTACACCCAGCGACAGCCACTTACACTTCCAGCAATGTTCCTGCGCGTTGGCTCTGCTAGAGCCATACAAATATATATATATATATATACACACAGCCTCTTGTGTTTCCGCACCGTTTGTTTATTTTTTGGACCTCTCTCCAGTTGATGAAGCAAACAACTGGGTACTTGCCGTCTCCGTCTTTGCCGTCTCGGCGGGGGCCTCAAGCGTTTTACCAACCATTTCCCCAACAGAAGACGAGGGGCGAAACGCTCAACCCGTTTCGGCCACAAAAAGTGGTCTCCCCCTGGCTCTGGGACTTCTAATGAACGCCTAACCCAAAACCGAACAAGAAACCCTTCCACATATCTGCTGTTAGAACTTCTAATGAACTCACCTCCTAACAAAACCCTTCACACCCGTGGAGAACAAAGACACCTCCCTCTTGCGCTTTGGCTTCCAATGAACACACCTTCTAACCAGACCCAAAACCGCACAAGGAACCCTTTTGGCTTCCCCCTGACCCCACCCCACCCCACCCCACCCCACCCCACCCCACCCCACCCCACCCCACCCCACCCCACCCCACCCCACCCCACCCCACCCCACCCCACCCCACCCCACCCCACCCCCCCCGGTGAAGGCGTTATCAAAGGCGCTCAGCTCGGAGCTTTCCCCCGACAGTGCGCAGGCCACGATGGAGCCCGCCGGCGCCTCTTTCACCTCGCGAGTCTCGTCGAGAGGCGTACAAATGAGACGGATGGCATCCGGGCATTGCAAAACAGTGGTGCCCCCGGGCCCCCCCAAAAAAGCATGAGGCTTCCTTTTAGCCTTCCTTTAGATGCCAACCAAAGGGCCCAATTTTTGAGAAACCCACTTATGGGAAACCTTGCTTCTTTTGACCACTCCAGAACTCACAATGAGCGCTGCTTTCAGGGATAGATTGTGGACCCTGTGTTGGTAAAGCTCTAGAGTTGATCCTCAAAGATGATGATCAACTGCTCAGCACCAAACTGAAAATCAAGCTGTCTTCCACCCCCACAAAAATGCCGACTAATCCAGCTCTGACACTAACAACCTGTCTGGTCTTGCCTGGACTGCCAGGCAAGAGTTACGAACGAATATGACAGCACCAAGCAAATCCGCTGCCAACATGTTCCGACCTTGGCAAACTTCAGGCCTGGCGGACACAAAGAAGAGATTTGTCCACCAGACAACCCGCTTCAAGCGAAGGGTGCACCGATCAGCGTCCGGAAAGCCGACCTAGGGCCCAGCCGTTTGATGGGCATAGCCGGCCCGACCGCCCAAAAGAGTCTGCAAAGAGGACCTGGTTTGGCCAAGAGCCGGGGCCCACTGTTTGTTGCTCCCGCACTTGCCAGTTGAGGCTGCCTTCCGTTCAATCGTGCAAGAGCGGGGCAAGAAGGATGAAGACTAAATAAGTCAATGAGTAACCGAAAACAACCAGAACGAATTCAAAAGTGAGTGAGCGTGTGCAATATTGACCGAAACGTGTACACTTCAGGCCAATATGCACGGTAAACAAACAACAAAAACATGTGTGGTGCGTGAAGACGAAATGTTCAGCCAAGCACACTCATGCTTCCAATTGATTTCAAAGATGGCTTTTGCCTTCCAAACATATGTCCGGGCATGTCCGGGCACAACCGCTCATGTGATGTATCATCCTGTGACAATGCCTTTGCAGCTGAATCAAACCTGACAAGGGACACCTTTAATCACTTGACGAACGGATGCACATAGCAAGGAACAATGTCGCAGCAAAGAATAAACTCAAAGTGAAACACCACACGCATGGGAAACACACTGACATCAGCAGCGGGAGCTATAGGCATCCAAACCCATACCACTAACTTGCGCAACTCCAATCCACCGGATTTGCATACCTGGTTCGCCAACACACATACCCCAAATTGGCCCCAAATGTGCTTTGGGCATAACACACACGACATGAGTCATAATCAAGACCCGGTATTACAATGGTCTACCCAGAACCATGTAAAGAAGTACGAAGGCGGATATCCACTGCTATTTATTGTGGGGATGGTCCCTTACTAACCGGACCATCTACCCGAATCGGTTTTGGTTGTGGCTCACATGGGCGAAATGGGTCAATAGCCAAATTGTACCCCCAGTAACCATCCCAACCCCCAGTAAAATAGCTTCTAACATGGGTGGTGAATTCACCAATCCCAACCAAAATGGGATCCCGTTTAACGGCTTTGACCCAAAATTGGAGTACCCCAAGACTTGGGCGGTTTTTCCCGTTGGTTTTCCTGCAAACCAAACCTGCACCTACCCCAAAAATAATGGTTTTGACCACCACAGCATGGGCGAGTTGGGGCGATGCCTCCTGAAGGTAGCGGCCCATGAGCAGAAAGATCCGCTCCAGGCGCAGCTTCCGCTGGCCCGGCTCGACGTACAGCTCGGCCCCCGGGCGCAAGGTGCCTCGGAATGAAAGCGCGGCAGTCCAGCGGAGGTGAGAATTGTTGGGTACCAACTTTTTTCTGTGGTCTATTTTAGTAAGGGAACCCTCCCCCGCAAAAAAGGTAAAGGGGGACTAGTGCAAAACCTGTCCGGACTGGCCAGAAAAGTTCCAACTGTTTGAAATGATGAAGGGATCTAGGGGATTGTAAAGGGAATCCCAAGACAGGCAAGTCTGGGTCGGAGAACAGCCATGGGCTCTTCAGCATTTTGGCTCCGGCCTGCCCCGCCATGGTGGGATGCAAGTGAAACGATGTGCGAACACAACACCTGCAGATCTGAGATTGGGTATGTATTCATCTGAACGGCCAGGCTAGCATTGGTGTGTCAAGGACTATTTGTGAAATAAAGCAGCTCAGCAAAGCAAAGGATCAGGTAGCACAGGATGACTTCACAAAACGGGAAACATGAGATGGAAAGAAAGAGAAAGAGAGAGAGAGAGAGAGAGAGAGCAAGAGAGAGAGAGAGAAAACTACGGAGAGAAACCATGCACGCATAAGCAAGAAGTGAAACTCCAGAATAGTTTGCACGCATCTCTTTATCATTATGTATGCATACGTAGTATGTCCAATCTATGTTGTTAGGACAAAGTACTTTGGTTTCATGTCTTCTCCCGTCGCACAGCAACTCATGATTTGGATGGATCATGGGTGGCTCGAATCCGGTCAGGTGACCATGCAGGTTTTGGATGGCTTTTGCTGTTGAATGCATACATCAGGAGGACAAATGTTTCGCCCTCGTAGGGCTGTGTAGCAACCACACAGCAGCGGGCCAATTTGGTCAGACTTAAGGTTGATTTTTGTGTGGCAGGTGCGGCGCGGTCAATTGTCACATCTTTCTGAAAACACATCGTATTGTGAAGGCTTGATTTGAACACTGGGTGTCTTTCACTTGCAGGACACGATGAACGAGCGCATGTTGTTTATCCTCGTGTGCAAAAGACACTGAATAGCCAAGCTTCCGGAGAACACCCTGCAAATGCCAACGAAGTCCACGTCTTGCTCGCCTTTGGGAGTATCGCCTGACACCGAAGACACGAACTCGATCATACAAGCTTGGCATATGGTCCATACCAGGGTATGGTATTGATGACTTGTTCAGCGTGGCTCAAATACCTGCGCTCAATAGAACACCACGCCCCAGCTGTCTCCATCAAACGCACAGCGCAGGTCGCTGTCCGCGGCTTTCTGCAGTGTCCCTGCGGCTATCTGCACAGACAAAGGTTCAGGTGCTATGGGCATCAAGCAGTCATCGCTCGAATAGAAGTGGCCATTCTGTCACCCATTCAGTTCAAAGGGCGTCTTCAAGAGGTATAGTACGGTGCATGACCTGTCCGGAAAGCATCACTCCAAAAGTGGCATACGACAAGCAAACTAGTTTTGCGGAGGCACAGTGTGCCAAAGGCAAGATCCCAACAAAGCTGATGTCTAAACATCAGAATTGGTTGCTCTTCTCTTGGCTTCCTGCACTACCATCCCGCGAGCCGCTCCTATGCCACTATATATGAATGTGCTTCCACGTTGACCCACATGGGTTGTCAACCTTAGGTGCCCTTTTTGGAGCGTATCTCGATTGAACGCCTATGTTTAACAAACCCATGTTGAGACACGTCCAGGTGCGCCTGTCAGCACCAAGTTCTCCAAATCCGCAGCCAGGAACTTGGCCAAGTAGGCCACCGGCGTGGCAGCTGGATCGCTCTTCTGCAAGCCCTCCACCATTGGGTGGGAGATCGGCTTCGGGGCAAACCTCACTTTTCGCAAGCATGCGGATGACGAGTTTCACCCACAGCAAAACAACTAGGTCCTCCAGTGGTTCAGTTAGAATAAGTTGGTACCCTACTTTTTTCCGTAGTCTATTTTAGTAGGGGAACCCTCCCCCCCAAAAAAGAAAGGTAAAAGGGCACTTCTGGGGGACCTGGATGCTGATGAACACCTTCCTTGGGAAGCCTTGGGGGCAAATCTTGAGGGCAAGCCTTGGGGCAAACCTGGGCGTGCATACCAACACTTTCCTCTTTTAGCGGCTGCATCAAAGCTTTTTAACCAAGCGCCTCAGCTACATGAAATAAGTTTAACATAAAGCCCATCGGTTGGCAAAAACATAAAGTCCTAACATCCAAGCAAAGTGCACCAAAGATTGGTTTTCTCTTCTTTCGGCGCAGGCGCCACTTGGGGCACAGCACCGGCAGCCGCTGCTCCGCCGCGCTGAGCGGGCTGGGCAGATGCTCCGTGGCCATGCGCAGGATGCAGTCCGCAAAGGGCAGCCACCTGAAACTCGAGTTGGTTGATTCCCGGTTGACAACCCTCAAATTAGCGTGGTTAAGCTCGCCTTGAAACCTGAACCTTGTACATTCTCCAAATGGGAAACCCCAAAAGACGGTGGTCCTTTTGATATCCCTGTTGACAACCCTCAAAAAGACGGAATCCCCGCTTTTTCCTAAGTGGGGAATCCCAAACTGGTGGCTCTCCTTTTGATATCCCTTTCAAATCGCTTCAAGTCACCAACTCTCTAGGGGTTGATTCCTCTTTCATCCTTTTCAACCATCGTTCTTTCCTAAAACCCGCCGTCTTCCCTTTCCGGAGGGTTTCTAGAAAGAAGGATCCCTGGAAAGAATGGAGAAGGTACCCCTAGAGAAACGACCCAAGGGGAAGTGGACCCTCTGGGTCCAAGGAGGTTACCTTGAACTAAGGGAACCCTCAATAGAAGCCTCTTTTTTGTCCCCTAGCGACCTCGCCTTGTTTTTTTGCCCAGAGGTATACAAGGTCCTCCAGCAGAGAGGTTGAATAAGGGAGGGTACCCGATGTTTTTTGTTTGTGTCTGTGGTCTATTTTAGGGGAACCCTCCCCTCAAAAAAGAAACGGTAAAAGGGCACCGGAGTCCAAGGGCAATGGTTAGACATGCCCCAAGCCTTCAAGGGCAAGTGGGCCCCCGGAGTTCAAGTAGGTTCTTCTGGGATCTCTGTCAGGAATCTCGGCCCCCGAATATGGGGATTTGGACCCCCCAAACTTGGTTGACCTGGTGCGTTTCCGGGTGTGTGGCAAAACCAGGAGCTGGCCCAAACGTGTAAAAACGGGCACCCACGGGGATGTCAATGAAGACAATTTATTGTGGACCCCCAACATGGGTGGATTTGATGCTTCATTTCCCTTTCATCCAACTTGAACACAGGGCACTTTCAAAAAGGCGGCGAATTAACTGCGGATGAGGTGTTGGATGTGCATTTCGTTTGGTGCTATCCTTTGAACGAAAGCAGCTGCCACCAACAGGCCAACTATTGTGGCAAGGGCGGTTTGCTTTACAGAAAAGCAGGTGCTCTACCTAAAATAAGCATGGAAGTGCACTCTTGCCAAATGAAAAGTAGTATTCCAAAACTTGTCTGCTTGTTGGAGAGAACGTATCGCTTTGAATTAGCAGTTGCCGCTTGTCATCCAAGATGTAGCTTATCCATGAAGCGACCACATGTGGGTAGGTGTCAAATAGAAAATAGGGTGACCCCCAAAATAGTGATTGTCCTTTTGGGTTCCCCTTAAATTAACCTGAAAAGGGTACCCTCAAAAAACAATGCTCCCATTTGCGGGAGCGCGTCCTGTTATGTCCTGTTCCACTCCAACAACTATGTACTTAGCTTGGCTCAAAAACGATCATCACATACCATCATTCTTCGTAAAATAACAGTCCAACTACATGTGCCATCGTAGAGCCACAAAAACATGCACCTCTTCTGCCTAGGTTTAACCTCATACCTTCTCCAGAGAAAAACAAACAACAACTGGCAACCAACGGGCAAGCCATACTGGCGAAGCCGGCGACCCACGTACCATGCCTGGATGCCAGCTCCCGCGTGGCTGTGGCGCCTGGGATTCTGCTTAGATCTTGAAATATGATCACGGGAAGAACATAAGGCTTTCCCAACAGCCCCTTGAACGGCAAGCATTGAACGTCCAAACCTGGGACAGAAAGTCTTGAACGCCAGGCATCGCACACACACGCGCGCAAAACACGTCCTCGCCTGCTGACAGCTTCCCGACATCCACGTCTTCCCATGCCTCGCCAAAGCGGCACTGCGACAAACGTTGTTTGGCCTCACTCAAGCCGTTTGTCTCAGCTCACTCATCTTATTCAAGACCCTGCCAGTGGTTCTCCGAATACCTGCGGAAAGTTGTCAGTAGAGCAAACGAGTCCCCATCATGGGTGTCCTCTTAGGGGAAATAGATGGATATCCCTGGTAGACAATTAAACCACTAGGTAAACCAATAATCGAAACCCATCTATTATTCTACCAAAACAACCAAAAAGGACACCTATGGCCCCCATGTCTCTCACTTCCTTGGCACGGAACCGCGCGAGTGATGCACTTGCCCCGCACCCTGGAAGCCCAGCCTGGATCTGCTTCTTCATGCCCGTCAAACCTCGGCGAGAAGGCGACATGCGCGACCCATGGGGCGAAACCGAAGGCGGGGAACTCTGCGTCTTCGTTGTCCCAAAGAAGGACACATATCAACGGCCATCCGTTCATGGTGTAGCCAATAGCAATTCAATCTAATGCTGTTTCCGCTGACTTCTCGGAGTCAAATGTTTGCAAACTCCAAACTGCTTCCACGATGGATCCATGTGTGGGCTTTGCCAGCTTGTAATCCGGGTCAGGTTCTTGCAGACTCGGAATACCAATAACCAGGTTGGATAAAACTGGCCGATACACATCAGGTCAAAAATGATGAAGGAAAATACTATTGCGATAAGCTGACCAGCGTATCACAGCTCCAACAAGCAGCGCGCCGTGTGTTTCGTACTTGACACAATAACCTGATGCACCAGACTCGTCTTAAACGCCTTCCACACCTTTCTGGCTTGGGGGCCCCCTTGCATCTCCGGAGTTCCCTCTCGCAACCAGGACCTCAAAAGTATCGGCTGATTGTCCTTGGCCTGATGCAACTCAACACGAGCCGAAGCCGCCATGAATGTTGTACACCAACATCTTGTCCCTCTACAGAAGCAAAAGCGCCAAAACTCCTCGAACTCCCTCCCAAAGAGCCTTCCTTGAACAAGCAACGGTCCTTATCGAGGTCCATGTAGATCGAGTCGTAGAAGTCGCAGATGGGCTTCATCACGAGACTGGCGAAGATGGTGTTGGCTTGCGAATCCGAAGTCCTCCGAACGGCCTTCTTGTCCTGGCGTTGAAAGACCACCGCCCGCTTCGAACTTAGAAATGTTTCAACCTGCTAACATGGAGCCTCATTGTTCAAATAACCGAAATCGATACCGTTTGGTTTCCCTAAGGGGGCAGGGTCTGGTCCTTCAAAAACTGCCCAAGCTTGGTATAAAGGACACCCGAAGGGGTTGTCAGCGCAAAGATGAGTAAAAGGACAAAAGGACAAAGCTCTCATGCGGCAAACAACTTCAGCTTCTGCCAGAGACCTGGGGCAAGTTGTTTTGTAAGGGTCCCTTATGTCCGGGTGAAATTTGATGTTTTGCCTCACAATGCAAGTGCTAGCCGTACAATGCTCAAGAAACTGTACTTGGGAGCAAGAGATGAATGCCTTCTAGATTCATCCGCTTAGCCGATATGTTAACGTGTTGCTACTTCAAACACAACTGCGGCAGGGACTGTACAAGTTTTGCGCCCTCCAGTGAACAAAACCGAGCAACACATGCCTCAAATGCCCAGTGGATTTCCAGATCGGCATCCTGTGTTGGTTGGTCAACCTTAAAGGAATCGGAACCCTTCCCAAAAGAAAGCTGAACAACAAAAGCGGAATCCACCCAATTGCAACTGGGATGCCACTCCTTAGATTTACTCATGAAACATTGATGCTTGGGTGTGGCTCCAAGTTCAAGAGCTGTTACGCAGGCTTTAGACTTCCATTTACCGAGGTGGCCATGTTGGTGCCAGCTTTTTGAGCCACGGCCGGTTTGAGCCGAACGCATCGGAAGAGCTCCAACCGTCCTTGGGCCTGTAAGTCCAGTCGCCCCAAAGGACCCGCTGAAGGTTCTCGGACTTCCTAAGGCAGTCTCGGTCCGAAGAGCCTACGAATCATGGGAGGGTGCGGGGTAGGGCCAAACCGTTTCGAGGCATCGTAGGAGTGAAGTATGTTTAGGCATCATAGGAGTGAACTCTTGGTAGTTCTTTCGCCCCTCATAGTCTTCTTAAATGTCATCAAGCAGTTTCACAGTGCAACCCGGATACAGAATCATTCGCAGTCTTGCCATGTATAACCACAGTCCTCGACTCGAGGCACATGCATCGGAGTCGAAGCTTGCAAAGTGACCCGTGCACAGCGTGCAGGATGCCCTTCCCGAATATACCGGAGTTGCCAACAATAGGGAAACTCTAAATGGCATGCCAGACATCAACAGAGACCATGCCCTTGTAACTCTACCAAACCAACTCGTGTAAACGCCTCGGAACGCAGCCGAGCATTTGCGGGCCACACAAGGCGCCAACATGCTTCAGCTATCAATCAACCACCCGCTCGTCCTCGAAGACGCCAACGGCTTGAACAAGCAAAACGTTCAAATCAGCTCACTCGGTCATCTCACGATCCTAATGTGGAAACCCTCTTTTTGTGACACCAACATGGGCCATCCCCATGACCTTTTCTTTTTTGCTCTACGGGAATTCCCATGGAATCACAGACAGTGGCCCTACCCCAACTTTCACAAACATGAACATCTTGCAGGCAAGAGTGGCACTTTCAACTTCTCTGCCCACATCGAGGCGAAGGTGTCCTGCCAATGAGCCCACACCCCGGAAAAAGGATCCTCGCGAACCTTGCTTCATACCTTGCTCAGTACCCATCAATCACCTCAAGGCCGCAACAATTAAGATGACTTGTTTTCGTGCCTGTCTTGAATGCTGCGGCAGCGTTGCCGAAACTATGCAATTGGACACTCTAGGGCCATCTGAACAGATGACAACCACCTTTTTGCAATCTGACATCATCAGCGTCTTGGTTCGGAGGAAATGTTGATGTGGCTCGCAGGAAGACATTCAGAAAGCCACCGAATGTATTGGCCAGATGTACCGTCACCAGAGATTGAGCCACATCCTATGGCCAGGATACACCAGAAGAAAGGAACTGGAATCCTGGAAGGCAAATGTCAAAGACCCCCGCAATTGAATCGAATGAAGCAAGTGCGCTTTACATCAGATGCCACGTTGTGCAATGTGCTGATGCTTTGAGTTGAAAAGCTGACCCCATGGACGGGAAAGTCACTTGACATCAACTGATGGATGACGCTGCAATGCACACGTGTAAATCCTTGCATCATTGAAAGCCACAGTCGGTAGTCTCAGCCGGAACATGAGCAGCTGCAGAAGCGCGGTAGCTATAGAAACGGCAACGTCAGCCAAAGCATCAAAGACTTATCCAAGCCTTGCGTACCAAATTCTACCAACTTCCCCCTCTCAGCGAGTCCAAGTACCCTTCAATGACATGTTTGTTTGAAGGATAAAAGGGGTCAAAGTACTTCCTTGGACCTGCTGGAAGGTGCTTGTTGCTTTTTTTTGAGGGTTTTGTGTTTTGTTTTTGGGGGGCTTTCGGGCTCAACGTGCCTTAGGTGCCGAGGGCAAGTCTCACCTTTTCCGCAGCCCGCAGCCCCCATCCCGCGCTCCAGGCGGAAGGCCCAGCCATGCACGGCAGAACCGAAGGCCACGTTGCCCAACTCCGGGGAGTAGCGCCAAAGGTCCTGGCAAGGGGCGAAAATTCTGAGAGTGATTGCTGTGGCTCAATAACATGTACCCAAATGGCATGGCACACGCAACCAAAGACTAACTACCCAAAATGGGGTGCTTTGGCAAATGGAAGACTAACACCTGCGTAACGAGACCGCTTCGATAAGCAGGGGTGGGGGGGTTTGTTGTTCGACGAAAACGCGGAACAACAAGACCCCCCCCCCCCCCGCGCCCCCCCCCCCCCGGCGAACAACAACAAGTCCCCCCCCCCCTCTCACTTGTTGTTCGACCCCCTCCCCCCCAACAACAAGTCCCCCCCCCCCACCTGTTGTTCAACTCCCCCCCCCCCGGCGAACAACAACAAGTCCTCCCCGGCCTCCCCGCCCCCCGGGCTTGTTGTTCGACCCCCCCCCCCAAACAACAAGCCCCCCCCCCCAACTTGTTGTTCGCCCCCCCCCCCCAAACAAAAACCCCCCCCCCCCCCAACTTGTTGTTCGACCCCTGCCCCCAGACAACCTCCCCCCCCCCCCCCCTTGTTGTTCAACTCCCCCCCACCCCCCTTTTCGCGGCGAACAACAACAACCCCCCCCCCCCCCCCCCCCACTTTGTTGTTCGACCCCCCCCCCAAACAACAAGTCCCCCCCCCACTTGTTATGCGAGCCCCCCCCCCCCGAACGACAAGTCTCCGTTGTTCAACCCCCCCCCCAAACAACGAGCCCCCCCGAACAATAAGTCCCCCCCCCCACTTGTTGTTCGACCCTGCCCGCACAACAAGTCCCCCCCCCCCCACCCCACTTGTCGTGCAACTCCCCCCCCCCGGCGAACAACAACAAGTCCCCCCCCCCACTTGTTGTTCGACCCCCCCCCGCGAACAATAAGTCCCCCCCCACCAAAAATAACATATATATATAGACATACATATTTATTGATTTCTAGATCTATATATTTATAAATATATAAATATACATATATAAACACCTAGCAAACGACATAAAGACAAAAACTCACCAATATAGATCGGGGTCGGGGAGGAAGGGCAACACAAGCGGACGTCGGCGGATCGCGTGACGATATCGAAACTCGGCAAACATGCTTCAAAGGATTTCAACTGACAACAATCTGGCATCACCAGCTATCCTTACGATAAAGACCTCCAAACATTGATAGATGCAGGACAGCCACGAGCTTGCAAGCCAGGTCAGCGCAAGCAAACAAAGGCCACGGTTAAACCAAGAATCATGTCCGAAGACATGTGCCATCTCGAGACATGCTTGCCCACAAGACCCTCTTGCTCTCGCCGGTCCACCACCGTAGCGTTGTTGTTGCGCAAGCGAGGCGCAAACAAAGAGAAGTTCCAACCAAGTAAAACACCCAACTCCAAAAGACGCGCAACTCCCGCAGCGGCGCAAAGCAAGAAGCTAGGCTACTCCAGCGCTGCTGTAACATGCCTACATCAACATCCTTCTTAGAAGGCCCGACGCATGTTTGCATCAACATCCCTCCTAGAAGCCCGTAGCTTCTCAGACTCTCCTAGCAAATCTCGCAAGCACCTGAGCCTGCACGCGAACCTCCCTTGTGTGGCCTTGGTGAAAGAGCAAGCTGGCAAAGTCACGCTCGCTCGAAAAGACGTGCAACTCCCGCGCCCGACGCATCCCCACAGCAACATCCTTCCTAGAAGCCCGCAGCGTCTCAGACTCCCCTAGCATGTCTCGCGAGCACCTGAGCCTGTACGCGAATAGGAACCTGGCAATCACACTCGCACGCTTTTCACACATCACGTGGCAGTTTCACGACCCTACGGAAGCATCTCATCTAGCAGGCGGCACTGCAGCTCTCAGATCAGCAACTGCGGCTGCGATGGATGCCTGTGTTGTAGCAGCGCCCAAGTCGGAAAATGCTATATCCGCCTGGGAAGCTTTGCGGTGCGTGCGAAGCTCCTCGTGTGGCAAGGTGTGAAAAGACTCCACAACACCGAGGAGCTGCAGCGAGCCTTGCAGGGTGGGATGCGGAGCCTGTTCTCGCGGCCGCTTTGCGAACCATATGAGCTTGGCACCAGTCGCGTTGGTGCTGATCGTGGCCGTGCCCAAGCCAAGCATGTCGAGCAGTCGGAGCGCTCGTGGCACCAGCAAAGTCATCTGCGCCGGTGTCAGATGCAAGCCCAGAACAGGTCGCAAATGCCCCACGTCAGAACCTCGCAAGCAAGGTGACTTTTGCGACATGCAGACTGCCCTCAGCAACACCATTAGGTGCTCGAAGTTGACGTCAGCGAGGAGTGGCCATGCTAAGGATAGCGCGCAAGGATTGTTCCTGCGTCGGTCTACGACGTGAAGGTGCTGAAGAGCTTGGCGCAGAAGCTGGCTCGCCAGCAGGCCCTGCAGAAGCAGAGGAACGACCTGGCAAGCGAAGCAGATCCAGATGCCCAAACACGTCGTCCATATACCGGCTGAACAGGACACTTGCTCGCGCCGCCGCCAGTGGCACGCGCGTGCACCACGTAGTTGCAGTGGCGCCGCTGCATTTCTGCATCAAGTTGTGAAAGGGCAGAGCTAGACGAAAGTGACGAGTCTTCTGCTTCCCAGCCTTCTTGGCGGCCTGATGATCGAGTCTGTACGACGACTCCTGCTCTCCGGCTTTGTCGTCGAAGTTGTCCCAAAAGGCTGCTGCAGCATCTTCATCCCAAGTATAGAAAAGCCAGGAGTAATTCAAATCGCGTTGAAAACGGGCAGGATCGTGACCTGGGTGATGGCAGGAATGGAGTTCCCAGAAGCCAGCGGCTAGGAAACCATGCAAGGTGTTGCCTGGGATCCTGCCGCAAGCCTCTCGAAGTTGCGTGGAACGCACGAACCGAGGATGATCGTACATGATGAGCAGACGTTAGCGCAGCCCCAGGGGATCCTTAGTGCGCGGCAGAAGAAGACGCTAACATCGCAACAACACGCAGACACACAGTGCAAGTTCAGCCGAAGGATCGTCCTCTCCAAGAGCGGCCATCAGCTCCTCCATGTGGACAGCACCACACACTCCGATGAAAGGGGCGTCAACCAGCACGGTCGTCCGATCCTGCAGACATGTAGGAACAGGCGTGCAAGCACAGAGCACGAAACAGAAAGAACACAAGAAGCACCAACCCTGGCCTTCACAGTGACTTTGTCCCACAGCAATCGATCCGTCAACTGTGTAATGACTCTGAAACCCAGCTTAGGAAAATCAAGCCTTCAGACAAGAACGCCGCCGCACGAGAGAGATTTTGTGGCTCTGACATGCGGCCGATCACCCCATCCACCGAACCGGAAGTAAAGCCCATGCGCATAGGCGTTGGAGCAACGTAGCGTGGTCTTTTGACCTGGGGCTCCGGCTCGCCATCCTGAGGTACGACGCCGCCTTGCTGCTGGCGAAATGCTTGCGTGGCACGAGTGTGATCGTCCTTGGCTTTTTTTCCTTGGTCCCATAGCTCGATTTGTCGCATGGCGCGACTATAAGAAGCCATGAGCCCGCTGGTTTGGGTCGCAGGATGAATGCCCATGGCATGGTGTAGAGTGGAATGGTTTTTTCCGCCAGCAGGCACGCGGTTGGCGCAAGAAAGGACGCCGTGCAAATCTCCGCCAGCAGCACCCAGGAGACGGGCACCGACAAGGTGTCAGCCACCAGCTCGCAGTGCTGCATGACAGCAGGCACCAACGCCGCAAATTCTGCGGCTGGAAAAGGGACTTGCTCGGCGTTTTCAAAGGCCTGCTGTATGTCTTTCTCAGTGAACGTCTTTTTGGGCGGCATGCCCCCAGCCAGGGTGGACACCCAGGAATCCAGGAGAGGATGTGGGATCTGAATGAAGCGTTTGCAGCACAGCATGCTAGCAGGCGCAGCTGCCTGTCCTTGTGAGCACGTCTTCTACGTACAGCGCTGCAGACTGGAAGTGCTGCTGCGCTTCATCGTAGAACACGAGGCTGGGGAGTACACCAGCAAGGCGGCAGGCACTTAAGCCGCCAGGCAAGATCGCTGCTACCTCCGTGCCGGGCAGGAAGTGTAACATCAACCCTTGTGAGTGAAGAACACAAATGCCAGCAGGAAAAACATCGGGCAGCACGTCGACAAAGACCTGGATGTCCTGCGAACGAACATAGCAGCACGCAGACCGGAGCAGCCGCAAGTGCGCTGCAGCACGACCAGTAGCACGGCGCAGCGCACGCGTGACGAGGGTGCTTCTCCGAAAGCCCAAAGACGAGAAAAAGCAGTCGGCCGAGTTGCTATGCTCGGAGAGAGACGGCGCGTCCCAGTGCGCCAACCAAGCCGCCTGAGCTCGTAGACTGCCGACTATGCAGAAAGCAAGCCCACACGCCCAAGCTGTTGCAGGCGAGGTACGCAAAGGAGCCGGCGGTGTCTGGGGATGACATGTAGCGGCACCCGGCAGCGTCAACATGCATCCACTGGGACGAAGACGTGTGCAGCACAGTCACGCCGGTCGGCAAGGCAAAGGGCCTTCGCTGCGCAAGCAGGCGCAAAAAGTCCCTCGCCGAGACTGCGTCCCCAAAGCAAGCACGCAGACTTGCAGCTAGCCCCTGCAGGAGGACGGCAATCTGAGGAGCAAGACAGGCCAGGCTCGACCAGAAGGAAGGCCACTGCGCAAGGGACAAAGGCGTGTGCGCAGAAGTCGACGAAACAGCCATGGTACAGAGCTGCGCGTAGCCAACTGACCACTGGCGCTCCAGATCTCGAACCAGCACATGCGCACCGCACGGTGGCAAGGAGGGTGGAGATGCAGGTAGCGCGCGGCACATCAAGCCGACACTGAGATCCAACGTGAACAGCTCGGCAGGCAGCGCAGGAGCCAGACACCGAAGCACGACATCAACGTCAGCCAGGTGCGTGGTGTGCAACGCGAGGGCTGTGCAGAGCACGTTGCGCTTGCGCGCTTCATGGCACAAGAGAATACAAGCATCGTAGGCAGTCATGTTGGCGAGCAAGGCAATGGCAGTCAACAAGGATCCCAGCTCCGTGCTATGCTGCCTGGTGCAAACAGGTACGCGTGCACGAAAAGCACACTTGACAGCATGCAAGGTGCCAAAAGTGACATGTGTGACAACGCGATGCCAAGTGTGCGAGAAGAGCCTGTGGCAAGGTGTGGCCATAGAAGTCGTCCTCATCCTCCCAAGCAGGTCCAGGCCCGTGCTGCGTGTCAGGGTGCCTGGAGCAGAGAGCATGCGTGCGTGTCCGCCGCACACACAGCAGCAAAAACAAGACAAACCAGGACAATGCTATGCTGAACCAAGCTGCGGAGGAGCCGGCCAAGTTCGCTGAAAACCTGGGGCAGCACCAGCTTCCGGGTCCTGCGTGTCGGACGCAGCTTGCTGCGGCGCCGACGTCTCACAAGCGCGTGCGAGGTCAGAAAGACACGATCGCGAGTGCTTCTGGCGATGCTCAGCATGAGGACTGGAAGCATCTGCGCAGCCAGGCAGACTTGAAGGAAGACTTCCGAACAAAGACGCAGTGATAATGAAAGCTCGTAGACCATCCCGCCAGGCCGTCCACAAAGGCTGAATGAAGGACGCACACGCCAGCAGAACACCTTAAGCAAACACGAAGCTGCAGGTCCGAAAGGAAAAAATGCTTGGCTCTCGAACAAGAGGAAGCAACTAAAACCTGGCCAAGCGACGGGTCACAGCAAATGTACGATGAAAGCGACGCGACGCGCAAGCTGCGCTGAGGAGAGCGAGGCGAAGGAAAACGAAAGGTCCACCTGCAGAGAGCAGGACCAACAAGCAACAAGGACAAACAAAACCTGCAAGGACACTGCTCAACTCGCCACGTGCCTGCGCACATACCAACCGCGAAGCACAAGGCAAAACCGCACGCTGAGAAAGTCCGGCGCCGCGAAGGCCGGCGAAACTGCAGGGACAGGACAAGTCCAACGACAGTGTCGATGTAGCACTGCCCCAGGAACGCAAGCACAACTGAGAACCACGACATGTCGGAGAGTTGAGGACGGACAAGGAAAACAGAGCAAGACAGCTAGACCGAAAACTTACTTGAGCAGAAAGGCTTGACATCCCTTTTGCGGCACGCAGTCGTGCGTGCACAAGAATGATGCATGAAGAATCTTCGGTCCACAAAGTTTCGTTTTCTCGAACGACGTGCGCAAGCCGGCCGACAATTCGCAGGAGACACTTTTTTGTCGCCCGCGTGATCCAGGTGTGAAACACAAGCACGCGCCACACTCAGAAACAGCCATTCTTGAGACACAGTGCCTTATACTCCGCCGGGTGCGCAGCAAACTTCTGGAAACGCTTTGGAAAGGTAAGTGCAGCTGCCCCGTTACATCGATGCAGCTTCCGATCGCACAGGTTGAGTACATAGCCAGACGGGATCGCCTCACCATCCACGGAGCTTGAAGCGGCACCAGACGCAGCAAGAGGCGCAGCAGCAGAAGGCGCGGCTTCGGACTTGGCAAGCGGCTCCAAGGCAGGCAAAGTCGTGGAAGCAGCAGGCGCAGAGGGACCTGCCTGCGCTGCGAGCCCGCGACGTCGCTGACTTGGCCAGAAAGTGTGTCTGGCGCGAATGCGGGCGGCTGGAGGCTGTGATTCACGAGCGGCATTTCGTCGAAGAAGAAGGAGAAGCAAACAAACACGATGCTTCGTTGGAGTCATTGAGTTGGCCACATACACGAGCCATCGAGTCCAGGAAAAGATTTGCTCCTGAGCCTCTGTGTTGACGTTCTGGAGCTCCGGGTGGGAATCTTTTCGATCCTCTGGCAAGTCATATGTACTCGTCTCATCCAAGCACGCAGCGCAAAGCCGCAGACTGAGGACGCGCTTCATTGCGGCAATAGCGAGCAAGGCCGCACGCGTTGTCGTAACAGAGAAAGTGCTTCGTGGGCAGGATTTGCAAGGCCCGTGCGAAGGCGTAAGCAACCTGCGGCAAGCTCTCGGAAGAGATCATATGGTGCACTCCCACCACGTGGCCGCAAGGGAGAATGACCACAAAAACACCAGCATACTTTCTCGCCGCCACTCTTTTTCGCTCGTCCTTGTCACATCGGCAAGACTGCCCAAGTGGCTGAGCATCGGACACTTCCATTCGCAATGGCGGAGCGTCGCACTGCAGCTCCTGCGAAGGCACATCCCCAGAAGAGTAGGAACCCAGCAGCAATTTGGAATCGTACTGTCGGAGCCGCACCATGTCCACATCATCACAAGGCAAGAACCCATCGGAGCCCGCGAGTTTGAACTGAAGTTGTCCGCGCAGAAAACGGTGAGCGTGAACTTCTGGCTGCCGCGATGCAACGCCCGGTGGAAGTTGATGGCACTTGCAGAACAAGCTGCCGCCTTGCGGTCGGGCGGTGCAGCCGAGCGGAAGGCGCAAGCACAAGCTCGGCTCTGACAAAGTCGCGGACGTGCGCTCATTGCACAGACTAGTGGTCAGCTTCATGACCCCGTCGCCAGACAAGAGCTCATTGTTACAACGAGGACAGGCGTGGGCGCCAGCACTCACACGGAGAGATCTCTGCAAATGAACTTCGAGGCCTGCTAGCGTGGTATCCAAGGCAGAGAGTCGAACATCAACAGCATCGCCCACTGCGCAAGCAGAAGCCGCGAGAGACATGGTCTCATACAAAAGCCAGCCGTGCTCGAGACAACGCTGGCAGTCATTTGTGTCCAGCTGCTGGCCTGGAAACATGGCGGCGATCATGGTGGCAATGCCGCCGAACGAAGCACGCAGGTAAAGAAACGCAGAGGTCATGTACTGTAAGTAAGTCCGATGCAGCAAGGCCAAGGAGTTGGCATGCAAACGTGCCCGGAACAGGAACCACTCACATTCCGCAGGGCGGCAGGCCAGCTGCGGGATTGCATTTTCGTCGGCTGAACCACGAAAGCACCAGCAGCCAATATATCGCTTGTTGCAGTCCGGACACTTCCGAGGCGTCACAGCAACCGACACCAGACCGTGCTCGTAAGACAAGCCCAAAACATGGCGTGCATCACGCGCGTCGACCAGTTTGGAGCGGGAAGGGCAGCAAGTGCACGAGGTCAGAGGCGTAACGCACACAAAGTCCACTGGAAGGCGAGGCCGTGGCAAGGACTTCTCCGCGTCCTCCGCCGGAACTGCGGCGGTAGCGCCGGCACCTAGCTGGCTGTCTGCAGAGGCAAGCTTTCGCTTCACTGGCATTCCTCCCGCCATGGAGGAAACGACGAGACTCAGGAGAGGCTGTGGAGGCCGAGTAAAACGCGTGCAGGATGTCAGGCATGCCGGCGCAGCGGTTTGCCCAGCCCACTCCTTCAAGTCTTCTAGGTACAGCGCGGCAGACTGAAAGTGCGCACGCGCAGCATCGTAGAAGAGGAGCTCGGGCGGACAGCCGGCTAGGCCGCGCGCCACAAGCTCCCGCGGCAGGATCGGAGCCATCCCCCAGGAAGCCGAGAAATGCAAGATCAAGCCCTTGGAGTGAAGCACGGAAATACCATTCTTGAAAAGCTCTGGCAGCGCATCTACAAAGACCTGAATGTCTTCCGCACGCACATAGCGGGACGAAGCCTGAAGCAGCCGCAGTTGCTTGGCCGCAGTCCCAGTTGCCCGGCGGAGAGCAAGTGCGACGAGGTCCATGCGGAGGAAGCCGAGAGCGGAGAAGAAACAGTCAGCGGAGGCAGCGCGCGTGCTCATGGAGGGCGAGTCCCATCGAGCGATGTGTGCTGCCTGAGCCCCAGGAGCCTCGAGAGAAGCGGAAGTCTGGAAGCTGTGTCGGACCATCGCGAGGGGAGCCACAGCGCCAACCGGAGCACGTGTGTGGCGGCGCGGCCAAACCCAGCGGAACATCGTGGATGAAGCTCTCAGCAGGACACCTGACCGACACGCTCGTGCAACCGTGCTACGAAATTAAACTCGAAAGCAGCACAGTTAACTTGATGGGTAAGCCAGGGAACGCATCATAGCACGCATGCGACGTACACGACGCGGCCGATGGCGACGAGGCGGGCGGCCGGCATGGCTCGCAATAACAGCAAAGAGGAAGCAGACGCGAAGGATGAGGAACGGCCCACCTGCGCAAGCAAGGAAGAACAACGGCGAACAATGCCAAGCACCGCAGAACATCACAAGCCCCTGCGCCTTCGGACACGTAAGCGGCGGAGCAAGTAGCAAGCAGGAAGCCACGTGAGGTCGAACGCCGCGCGCGCTGCGAGCAGTGCAGCAGCAGGAGAGCCGCCAGAACGGTGTTGATGTAGCAGTGCCCGAAGAACAGGAGCAAGAGTTCAAGGCACGACATGGCGTTGCACTGCAGGAAGGACAACAGTCTTCAAGAAGCGCACTTGAGCACAACTGCCACAGAGCGAGTTTCATGCAGTACGCGGTTAACTTGTTAACACATGCAGCAAATCACAACCAGCAGCGCTCACATGAAAGGACAGCCAAAGTGCGCAAAGCAAGCGGCAGGGCGCGACGCCTTTTCCTGGCGACCTCCACCTGCTTGCGAGAAGGTCAGCTTTGGTCAGCAGCATCATTGACAGCCGAAGATGAGGAGGTAGACGACGGCCTCCCAAAAACAAACGAGGCCCATCGCGGACGCTTGGCCGGGCGCTCCGGAGGCATCTACAAAGACCTGAATGTCTTCCGCACGCACATAGCGGGACGAAGCCTGAAGCAGCCGCAGTTGCTTGGCCGCAGTCCCAGTTGCCCAGCGGAGAGCAAGTGCGACGAGGTCCATGCGGAGGAAGCCGAGAGCGGAGAAGAAACAGTCAGCGGAGGCAGCGCGCGTGCTCATGGAGGGCGAGTCCCATCGAGCGATGTGTGCTGCCTGAGCCCCAGGAGCCTCGAGAGAAGCGGAAGTCTGGAAGCTGTGTCGGACCATCGCGAGGGGAGCCACAGCGCCAACCGGAGCACGTGTGTGGCGGCGCGGCGAAACCCAGCGGAACATCGTGGATGAAGCTCTCAGCAGGACACCTGACCGACACGCTCGTGCAACCGTGCTACGAAATTAAACTCGAAAGCAGCACAACTTGATGGGTAAGCCAGGGAACGCATCATAGCACGCATGCGACGTACACGACGCGGCCGATGGCGACGAGGCGGGCGGCCGGCATGGCTCGCAATAACAGCAAAGAGGAAGCAGACGCGAAGGATGAGGAACGGCCCACCTGCGCAAGCAAGGAAGAACAACGGCGAACAATGCCAAGTACCGCAGAACATCACAAGCCCCTGCGCCTTCGGACACGTAAGCGGCGGAGCAAGTAGCAAGCAGGAAGCCACGTGAGGTCGAACGCCGCGCGCGCTGCGAGCAGTGCAGCAGCAGGAGAGCCGCCAGAACGGTGTTGATGTAGCAGTGCCCGAAGAACAGGAGCAAGAGTTCGAGGCACGACATGGCGTTGCACTGCAGGAAGGACAACAGTCTTCAAGAAGCGCACTTGAGCACAACTGCCACAGAGCGAGTTTCATGCAGTACGCGGTTAACTTGTTAACACATGCAGCAAATCACAACCAGCAGCGCTCACATGAAAGGACAGCCAAAGTGCGCAAAGCAAGCGGCAGGGCGCGACGCCTTTTCCTGGCGACCTCCTGCTTGCGAGAAGGTCAGCTTTGGTCAGCAGCATCATTGACAGCCGAAGATGAGGAGGTAGACGACGGCCTCCCAAAAACAAACGAGGCCCATCGCGGACGCTTGGCCGGGCGCTGCAGAGGAAGGCAAGCTGTCCGGACGAACACAGCCAGCCAGCCAAGCAAACTGAACCGGGCCTCGCTTTGGCTGCCACGGAATTGCCGGCGTGTACTGCCTCCGGAGCCACAACCTCCCATGCCCATAAAACGGTGTACTTCTCAACCACAGACCAGTCAGTCAGGCGGTGCTTCGTCACGTTCTCAGGACGCCCAGCAAAGCGCGCCACATCCTCAGGCGACTCGCTCACCGGGCACCACTGTCCCGCAGCATCTCGGATCGCAATCTTGAATGAGGCCGACAGAGTGACCTCGCCCACCAGACTGCTTGCTGCACACTCCGCAACAGCCACTCGGCCACGAACCTGAGTGCCGTGACTACGAAGTTCCCAGGTCTTAGCTCCAGTCACCAAGAGGAGCGTCGACCAAGGGCGAGCGACGAAAAGCGCTCGAGCAGGAAGGTCACCCGGCATGCTCGCGGCCATGTTGTAGCCAGGCAGCACACGTGAGCAGCAAACAAAGATGAGATTCGAGGCTAGATAACGGCTGCTAACACCCAGGACGCGTTTGAAGCGTGGAGAGAAATCCAAAACCCGGGAAAAGAAAATGGTAATGGTCAGGACTCGCAGCCTAACGCTGCGCCAAAGCATGCAATGGCTTACAACCTCAACAAGCAAGGAGTGCTTCCTCAAGTGCCGACGCTAACTTCGCAAAACCCGACAGCGACAATGAATTCAGAGCCATGCAAAGCAGCTGGACCCTGTGAATTGGACTAACCTGGGAGCCGACAACAACATGAGAGCCAACCAGAGCGCTCTGACTTTTTGCACAACTCTGCGTCTCGACTTCGCACGGCCGCTGCAGATGGCTGCGCAAGCGCTCCGCTGGCTGAACGACTGCCGCGCATCACGGGGAGCCGACTGTAGGGTCCAGGCCGCATGGCTCTTCGCTGGAGTCGGACGGGCGACCGCCGGAGGGAGAGAAGTCGGAGTCACTGGGGGAGAGAGCCTCCCAAGCGGCATCCAGGTCGCAAAAAGTGACGAAGGCACCCACTCCGTTAACATCTACGTGCAGGACATGGAAGGACAAGCCTGCAGGCCGCTGCAAAGGTAGGCACCCTGGAGCCAAGGGATGCAGAACGGGAGAGGAATCGTCCTGGGGGCATGGATCATCCAAGCGCCAGAAAGTCGCTCCCATCCGGTGCAACTGTTTCACAGCCTCTGCATACTCCTCGCTTCGGCAGCCATAGCAGCTGGTGAGCGCGTGGACGGGAAGTCCAAGAATGTCTCCGACGCAGACGTTCCAGCATCGACCGAAGGTCTGCAGGAACGTAGCGGAACCAGTCGGCAGCCAAGTCAACGTAGCAGCCACATTGCACCCAGGTGGCAGTGGTTCGGCATGAAGAAGCGGCCGCGCGGCACGGAGAAGTTGTCCACGAGCTTGTCGGACCAGACGGAGCCACGGCGCAGCCACGAAGCGCGGCAGCGCCAGGAGGACCCACTGCCACTCAAGCACAGAGAAGCAGCCACGCAGCAGCGCGGCCACAGCGAGACAAACCTCGCAGAACATGGTGCAGAGAAGCAGCAAGGAGCGCCGGCGCGAAACTTGATCGAACAAAAGCTGCAGACCGTGCAGAGGAGAATCGTGCAATGGCAAGCGAGGATGCTATACGACAAGCAGAGGCACAAAAGTTCCCCAACGTGCCCCCAACACATGCAGCGGACACCTGGCCCTGTGCAGTTTTCAACGCCTTAGCGCATGAGGCGGGCGCACGCGCATTGAAACAACTAGACTGCTCGCAGCCGTACCTTGAGCACCGTGCCAAGTAACAGCAGACTGTTGAAGTCTTGCGGCCTCTGCCTGCCCCCGGCCCTCCAGCCACAAACTCAGCCCCAAAGCAAGTCAGCCCAGCCTATGCCAGCCAGCCCAAGCAGCGTCAACCGTTGACCGAATCCTGCATGAACGCCATCCTAAGAGGCGAGAGTCACCCCACCCGGCACAGCGACTGAAGTATTGGGGGCCCATATCTCACTCCAAGCATATTATGTCTTATCTCTCTCTCTCTCTCTTTTTTTTCTCTCTCTCTCTCTCTCGTTCTCTCTCTCCCTGTCTCCTGCTCTCTCTCTCTCTCTCTCTCTCTCTCGCTGTCTCTCTTTCTCTCTCTCTCTCTCTCTCTCTCTCTCTCTCTCTCTCTCTCTCTCTCTCTCTCTCTCTCTCTACACTCTCTTTCTTGCTTTGTCACCACATGGAACCGGTAATGCGTTTCTCAACCGTATCTTTTCGAGGGCCTACTCGTTTCGCCACGGGCTTGGCTGCTCGACAACTCCTGCCCCACTGCGTGCCTATGCGTGTGGATGTGTGCGTGTGCGTGCGCGTGTGCGTTTGGAGCGGGCGCGGGTTGCGTGCGGGTGTGTGCGTGCGTGTGTGTGTGTGTGTGTGTGTGCGTGCGTGCGTGCGTGCGTGCGTGCGTGCGTGCGTGCGTGCGTGCGTGCGTGCGTGCGTGCGTGCGTGCGTGCGTGCGTGCGTGCGTGCGTGCGTGCGTGCGTGCGTGCGTGCGTGCGTGCGTGCGTGTGTGTGTGTGTGTGTGTGTGTGTGTGTGTGTGTGTGTGTGTGTGTGTGTGTGTGTGTGTGTGTGTGTGTGTGGTGTGTGCGTGCGTGCGTGCGTGCGTGCGTGCGGGCGCGCGTGCGTGCGTGCGTGCGTGCGTGCGTGCGTGCGCGCGTGCGTGCGTGCGTGCGTGCGTGCGTGCGTGCGTGCGTGCGTGCGTGCGTGCGTGCGTGCGCGTGTCCGTGTGTGTGTGTGCGTGAGCCCAACAGGGTCTGGGGTTGCACCCGTGCCAGTCGCGATTCTAAAAGTATTTATTCTTTTCGCCGCCCAGACTCGGAATATGCGCGTCACGCGCCTTAAAAGCGCAGAGAGCACAGCTCCAAGCCCGCAATTCGCGAGCACTGCACGCTAGAAGACAGAGGTCACTGTCCATGAGCGTGGTCCGAAAAGAAAAATGTATCACTCGACACTGCCAGAATTGGTCATTGCAACACTTGCTGGGTCCGCGCATGGAATCTCGGGCAAACGGCAATGTGTCAACCAAATAAAACTGGACCGTCTTCTGCTGCAACAATCGAAAATAGGCGTTACGCGCCTTAAACAAGCGGAGGGAGCGCGCCCTCCAAGCCGCACGGCGCGATCACTGCACGCTGCAACACACAACTCACTATCCATGTGTGTGGTCCGAAAAGAAAAATCTGGCATTCGACGCTGCCACACTTTGCCATCTCAACACGCACAGGGTCTGCGCATAGGACTCTCTTGCAAACAGGAATGTGTCAACTAAAAAATATGCTGGACCGTCTTCTGCTTCAATCAGGCTGAACCATGAGACTTCACTGGGAATGGATGACTTCTGCGAGCCTCAGCATTTGGCAGGAGGGCCCGCAAGGCTCGAAAGGCGCAGCGGCGTGTCAGAGTGCCCCGCAGAATCTGCAAGTGAGGAACCGCCAGTTTGTACACTGGTAGTCGACTCGCAGACCACGTGGCAGCAAAGCCGACAAAAAATCGAAGCAGTTCAGCATACAAGTCTGTAGGAATACAATGCGTGGCATGCCCGTTTTCATGCGAGCAACTTGCGAAGCCTCTTGTATAGCCAACGGACATCGTGTAGAGGTTATCGTCTCTTGTCACCCGTATCGCTCGACAGAGTTTTCAGCATTTTACCGATTCACAAGAGCACGAAGTACACTTTGCCAGCTCAAAAGTCACAACTTGCAGCACCAGTATAGTAAAGGAAGCACACTCTGGCAGCTGCGGCTCGAAAGGCGCAAGAGTTCAGGACAGGTGTAGTAAAAGAAGTACACTTTGGCAGCTCCGGCTCGGAAGCCGCAACTTTTCAGTACAAGTGTAGAAAAGGAAGCACACTTTGGCAGCTCCGGCTCGAAAGTCGCAACATTTCAGTACAAGTGTAGTAAAGGAAGTACACTTCGGCAGCTCCGGCTCGAGAGTCGCAGCTTTTCAGCTTAAGTGTAGTTAAGGAAATGCACTCAGCTGCTCATTGCCTTACATAAGGGTAGCCCCGTGCACAAAACCACGTTTAATCGGGTTACCTTCTTTTTTGCAAGTCGTTTCGCGGGCTTCTGGCACGTTGTACCGCATATGTTGGTATGTCATGTCCAGCCCTTCACATATTGGTCTTCCGGAGGTTTTGCTGGACGCTCCTGTGAGCACAGAAGCAAGCCATGTTTCAGGACGCCGACTTAGTCCTTAAACTGTGGAAGAAGAAACCGTCGCCCACTACTTTTTCAGGCATGCCCCGCCGAAAGCGCAAGGGGCTAGAGCACAAGGGCTTACGCCCAGTGAACCCGGCCGTACGCGAAGCGTTTTGCGGCCATTGTCGCAGCTCCGGAACGCTTATAGCGAACCTCGCACGTCGTATCACTCAGCCAGTTCACACCGAAGACATCTCCTTGGCGCATCCGAATCAACAATCCATGCTCCCAGGCGAACCCCGAAATGCCGCTCTGCTCTGAAGGACAGTTTTGGAAACGCACACGAGACTTTGAACTGGGCTACTGGGAAATGCCCTGGGACAAGGATAATCTATTCGCAGAGATCCCCTGGAATTGCTGGCAAGATGCCGAAACTCTTGAGCGCATCCTCCACCTCCGAGCGCCTGCGGCTGATCTTGCTGATCAACAGCTTGCGACGCGGTTTCCCGCGACGGCGGCTGTCCTCACGGGGTTGCGGAATGTTGGCTGCAAGCTGTGCAAACGGAGAACAAAATCGCAGCAGCCAACATTCTCAACCCGTGCTCCCATGGCGTGGATGAAACTTTGTAAAATCACCTTCAGGCCGTCGGCAACACGCCCACGAAACATTCTTACGGCCTGGGAGCGCCGTGCCGCGCCGTCATCTCGCGGCTCACGTGGAGCAACCTCAACTGACAAGAAGCATATTCCTGCACATGCCGCGAGAAAAATACAAGCAAAACATAGGCACGGCCACTCCACCCGGATTTCGAAACATGCGTGGGCCACCTTAGCACTACTGTCCTGGGAAAGTCAGCCGTAACATTGTTGAGTTCTGCGTTGTCCTTCTGAGACTTCTTCCACCGACGATCTGCTTCCGAGATCTTGCAAGCGAAACATGCGTGGGCCACCTGAGCAAAAGTGTCCTGGGAAAGGAAGCCGTAACATTGTTGAGTTCTGCAGCTATTTCTGAGACTCATTCCACGAAGCACTGCTTCCGAGATATCGCAAAACCAAAACATGCGCGGGCCACCGTAGCATGATCGCCCTGCGAAGGTAAGCCGTAACATGGCTGAGTTCTGCAGCGTCCTTCAGAGACTCATTCCACTGAAGCACTGCCTCCGAGATATGGCAACCGAAACATGCGTAGGCCACCTCAGCATTGCTGTCCTGTGAAGGTCAGCCGTAACATTGTTGAGTTCCGCAGCGTCCTTCTGAGACTTATTCCACCGAAGCTCTGCTTCCGAGATCTTGCTACCTACTCCTGAAAATTATTCCCCTGAAGCTTTACTGCCAAGATGCTGCTTTCCATGTCTGAGAATTCCCGGCTGCCGAGATCATGCTGTGGACTCGTGAAAATTCTCCCAGTGACACTCCGCTTTCGGGATCTCGTTGTCTGCTTCTTACATGTTTACCACCGAGCCTCCTGAAGGACTAACGTTGCAACTCGAAACCCGCCCTTCTTTGATGTATTTGGATTGCACCAGCCGCGCAGAGGCTCAAAAAACCGGCCAAACACCAACGAGGAACAGGTTTGGAAGAAGGCATGGTTTTGCCCCCGCAGAGGACCCCCCTAGTAAAGAGATGAGCCGCCCACACGAGGTTCAAATCGGTCAAGACCAAAGGAAAGCCAAACATGTGCGCCCACACACGCTGATCATCTAGCTCCCTAAACGCTCGGAGTAGCGTGTTTCCCCCCCCCCCCCCAGAATGCGTTGACCAAGGGACATCGCGGGAACGCCCATCTGAGGCCGCCGTCTCTGTGCTGTCTGCCTCAATCGCCAGTGGCCCTGAAGAGGCCTTTAGCTTGCCCGCTTCAATCCCGCATGACGTGCTCGAGTAAAACCACCAAGCGATTGCGGCTTGCTGATGGAAATAAAACGTCTTCCTAGAATCTCACGGCCCCACGATGGACAGAACAAAGCGATCACATGTGCCAAGGCACATCGCGGCTCCAACGCCAGTCGGACCAAGAGCTTTGCGTGCTCGGGCCCCAAGCACGCCAGTCGGACCAGTCGGACCAAGAGGGCTCCTTGGCGTTGTCCACCTTGCAGCATCCAACAGAAGACACGGCGCAGGCGAAACCCATGCACACACTAGCAGCAGACTCCCAAATCCAATGCAGCCGTGGGACACCTAGAAGGTAAAAAACTGCACAACCGAAACCCATGCGCACACTGGCAACAGATGTCCAATCCAATGCAGCCGTGGGACTTCTAGAAGAGAATGCTGCGCTTCTTACATGTCTACCACCGAGCCTCCTGAAGGACTAACGTTGCAACTCGAAACCCGCCCTTCTTTGATGTATTTGGATTGCACCAGCCGCGCAGAGGCGCAAAAAACCGGCCAAACACTAACGAGGAACAGGTTTGGAAGAAGGCATGGTTTTGCCCAACCGCAGAGGACCCCCCTAGTCAAGAGATGAGCCGCCCACACGAGGTTCAAATCGGTCAAGACCAAAAAAGGAAAGCCAAACATGTGCGCCCACACACGCTGATCATGTAGCTCCCTAAACGCTCGGAGTAGCGTGTTCCCCCCCCCCCCGCGAACAACAACCAGCCCCCCACTTGTTGTTCGACCCCCCCCCCCCCCAACCACCCGTTCCCCCCCCCCCCCCACGTGTTGTTCGCCCCCCCCCCGGGAACAACAAGTCCCCCCCCCTTGTTCCCCAGAACAAGAAGTCCTCTCCCGCCCGCTTGTTGCTCGACCTCCCCCCCCCAGCGAACAACAACAAGTCCCCCCCCCCCCACTTGTTGTTCGACCCCCCCCCCCCCCCCCCGCACTTTTTGTCCCCCCGCCCCCCCACCCCCCCCCCCCCCCGGAACAAGGAATCCTCTCTCCCCCCCCCGCACCGCATGTTGGGTTTGTTGTTCGGGGGGGTGGGGCTCGAATAACAAGTGGGGGGGAGGGGGGGAGTTGTTGTTCGGGGGGGGGGGCTGGAACCACAAGTGCGGGGGGGGGGGAGAGACTTGTTGTTCGGGGGGGGGGGGCTCGCATAACAAGTGGGGGGGGGGGGGGGTTGTTTCGGGGAGGGGGGCCAGCCGTAACATTGTTGAGTTCCGCAGCGTCCTTCTGAGACTTATTCCACCGAAGCTCTGCTTCCGAGATCTTGCTACCTACTCCTGAAAATTATTCCCCTGAAGCTTTACTGCCAAGATGCTGCTTTCCATGTCTGAGAATTCCCGGCTGCCGAGATCATGCTGTGGACTCGTGAAAATTATCCCAGTGACACTCCGCTTTCGGGATCTCGTTGTCTGCTTCTTACATGTCTACCACCGAGCCTCCTGAAGGACTAACGTTGCAACTCGAAACCCGCCCTTCTTTGATGTATTTGGATTGCACCAGCCGCGCAAAGGCTCAAAAAACCGGCCAAACACCAACGAGGAACAGGTTTGGAAGAAGGCATGGTTTTGCCCAACCGCAGAGGACCCCTCTAGTAAAGAGATGAGCCGCCCACACGAGGTTCAAATCGGTCAAGACCAAAAGAAAGCCAAACATGTGCGCCCACACACGCTGATCATCTAGCTCCCTAAACGCTCGGAGTAGCGTGTTTCCCCCCCCCCCAGAATGCGTTGAAACAAGAAGGATCGAATCTGGGTGCCAAGGGACATCGCGGGAACGCCCATCTGAGGCCGCCGTCTCTGTGCTGTCTGCCTCAATCGCCAGTGGCCCTGAAGAGGCCTTTAGCTTGCCCGCTTCAATCCCGCATGACGTGCTCGAGTAAAACCACCAAGCGATTGCGGCTTGCTGATGGAAATAAAACGTCTTCCTAGAATCTCACGGCCCCACGATGGACAGAACAAAGCGATCACATGTGCCAAGGCACATCGCGGCTCCAACGCCAGTCGGACCAAGAGCTTTGCGCGCTCGGGCCCCAAGCACGCCAGTCGGACCAGTCGGACCAAGAGGGCTCCTTGGCGTTGTCCACCTTGCAGCATCCATCCAACGCAGCCGTGGGACTTCTAAAGCAGAAGACACGGCGCAGGCGAAACCCATGCACACACTAGCAGCAGACTCCCAAATCCAATGCAGCCGTGGGACACCTAGAAGGAAAAAGCTGCACAACCGAAACCCATGCGCACACTGGCAACAGATGTCCAATCCAATGCAGCCGTGGGACTTCTAGAAGAGAATGCTGCGCTTCTTACATGTCTACCACCGAGCCTCCTGAAGGACTAACGTTGCAACTCGAAACCCGCCCTTCTTTGATGTATTTGGATTGCATCAGCCGCGCAGAGGCTCAAAAAACCGGCCAAACACTAACGAGGAACAGGTTTGGAAGAAGGCATGGTTTTGCCCAACCGCAGAGGACCCCCCTAGTCAAGAGATGAGCCGCCCACACGAGGTTCAAATCGGTCAAGACCAAAGGAAAGCCAAACATGTGCGCCCACACACGCTGATCATGTAGCTCCCTAAACGCTCGGAGTAGCATGTTCCCCCCCCCCCCCCGCGAACAACAACCAGCCCCCCACTTGTTGTTCGACCCCCCCCCCCCCAAACAACAAGTCCCCCCCCCCCCACGTGTTGTTCGACCCCCCCGTTCCGGGAACAACAAGTCCCCCCCCCTTGTTCCCCAGAACAAGAAGTCCTCTCCCGCCCACTTGTTGCTCGACCCCCCCCCCGCAAACAACAACAAGTCCCCCCCCCCCACTTGTCTGACCCCAAAACAACAAGCCCTCCTCCCCCGCACTTGTTGTCGCCCCCCCCCCCCCCGAACAAGAAGTCCTCTCCCCACAAGTGCGCCCCCCCGCCCCAGAAACAACAACCCCCCTCTCCCACTTGTTATTCGAGCCCCCCCCCCGCGAACAACAAGTTGGCCCCCTCCACTTGTTGTTCGACCCCCCCCCCCAGAACAACAACCCCCCCCCCACTTGTTATGCGAGCCCCGCCCCCCCGAACAACAAGTCTCTCCCCCCGCACTTGTGGTTCCAGCCCCCCCCCCCCGAACAACAACTCCCCCCCTCCCCCCCACTTGTTATTCGAGCCCCACCCCCCCGAACAACAAACCCCCCACCCCTTATCGAAGGGGTATGTGCGTAACCCTGGCTATGGAATTTTGAGCCACACCCAGATTGGCGACTTGGGTGTGGGTCAAAATTAAGCCACCAGGAAATGGGACCCTTTTTGGGGATAGCCTTTTTGACCCACAGCCGTTTGTTGAGATCTCATCTGAGTTGTTCTTCCCACTCGAGTGTTATCTCAGATGCCCAGTGGATTTCCATGGGAAAACTAATTGGTAATTGGCATCCCTTTGTTGGTTGGTTGAGGCTATTTCGGGGAACCCTTGCAACCAAAAAAGGGGGAAAAAAGGGCGGAGTCCACTGCAACTGGGAGTTGCACCAAAAGCCTTTCACTGGCCACCGAACGAACAAGTGGGGCACGGCATTGCATCTTGGGAAGCCGTTGGGTGGACATCCTCGGCGCAGGGACTTCCACCAACCATTGAGGGCGAGCCCAATGAACCAAGGTCCTCCAGAGAGCTTAGAATAAGTTGGTACCAACTTCTTTCTGTAGTCTATTTTTGTAGGGGAACGCTCCCAAGAAAAAGGGGCAAAAGGGCACCTAGCTGGGGGACCTAGGAAAGCCAATCTGTGCTGCGAGCAGCCCCCTACCATTCTACTGCGCTAGCTCACAGGACTAGGACTGATGGGATCACTGTGATCGACTTGGGCCCAGGGAAGGCTGGCCAAAACACGCAAAAAAAAAACAAGCCAACATGGCAGAGATCACTTACTTGAAGAGGGGGGTAACGGAAAGTGCTCCAAACTCTTATGCAATTCTCATGACTGACAAAAAGGTGCTGCTGTTTCACCATCGACATACTTCCGCTCATTCCAATCCCCATGTTCAATCGTGTTTGTCCAGACGTGTATATCTCAAATGGCAACAATGCGAAGATCAGCAAGCGACGAAGGCAAAACCGGCCATCCATTCCCCGAGCTGTTTTGTCACGGGAGGGGTTGATGAACCAGGAACTCAAAGAACACAAACCATTCAAGTTACTGCGTCCCCACCAATTGGACGTGGCGCTAAATGCTTAACATTGAACACATACAAAGAACCGAAAAAAATGGATCTGCCTCAACAAACAAGGTGAACCCTTTTTGGGCCCGCGATCGGAAAGCGGCCACACAAAAGAAACAAGTGACACTGAGCAGCTTGGCGCATGCTCCATTTCAGCATATGCTTGCCTCCGAATGGAGCAACCCAAACTTGTTTCTATAAACCAATGAAAGGTAGCAAAACTCCCCCAAAAAAAGAAACAAACGGCTGCTACTAAGTATGTTTTTCTCGCCCAAACCGGGGTTTCCCAAAACACATGTGGGTTTGCCACGCTGTCCTCGCCCTCGAAGTCGAGCTCATCCGCCAGGTCCACCGCGTCCACCAACTCTTCGGAGCTCTTGCGGGCGCTGTCCCTCGCCATCGCCTCCTGATGGGCCAAGGCGCCTTTTTCACATTTGAACTTCGGCTGATAATTCTGTTCCTGTGAAACTAGACAGTGTACTTAGGCTGACATCATGACACTTTCCTTAGGCTATCATCATATCTACTTATGTTCACAGGAAATTCCGCTGACAATCAGGGGGGTCTTTTTGCCACCTTGTGTAAACAAAAATGGCGACCCCCTTAACAAGGAATCCTTCACTACGAGGGGATCGAACCATTTTCCACAAAACGTGGCGTCAAAAGACCCCACTGCTGACCAGTCCAGTCTGTTCAGGGGAATCAGGGACTTGAACATATTTAGATATGATTTGTGTCCCGCATACTCACGCAGCATTTGTCGATGACTGGCTTTGGACATTATCAGGGCTCCCTATGCTCCCCTTTTGAACATCACCCCCACCAAAAGGAAACTCACTTTGGAGTGGCCAAAAAGGTGATGATTCAAAACCACCAAAAAGGGAAATATAGGAAACCCTGACTATCCGCACACATTCAATTCGTCGCGCCGATTCCATGCCAGGAATAGGAAGTCCGCGCCTCGGACAGCAGCTGCTGGTTCGCCGCATTGATCTGTTCCACGATGCGCAGAAGTCGCCTCACGAGCCGAATTTGTGAGTCAAACAGCGGCTACTGGCATAGGGCCGGTTGAAACTTAGGTCCGCACCAAGAAATGGTTGGCTTCCCTCTTGGCTTTCCCTTTTACATGGGCATGAGCTTTGGTTGGGGCCCCTTTGGTGGACATCATTCCACGAGCACATGGGGTCGCATGTCCACCAATTTGAAGGTGTCCCCCATTCAACCTGGCAGCGTTTTCTGGGATCGTTCGAAAAAAGCATCCTGCAACAGGCGAACCCCCAAAATATAATGTGTCCCTTTTCAACTCATTTCCACGAGGAACCCTGGCCCGCAAGCTGATGGGCTCTTTCAGCCACCAAGGATGTGGAGCTTGGGAAGCCCTGTACCAGTCCCAGCGGCAAATGGATGTCCATCGGCGACAGCTTCAGCTCGTAGATAAGTCTGTCCACCTGCGCAACTAGTGGTTTGGGACAGCAACTAGTAGTTGGCGAGCGTTTTGCTTATGCAAACGTTTTAGGTGACCTGCGAGACTGTTTTTGGGACAGAAACCAGTGGTTGGCGAGTGTTTTGCTTATGCGAACGTTTTAGGTGACCTGCGAGACTGTTTTTGGGGCAGAAACCAGTGGTTGGCGAGCGTTTTGCTAATGCGAACGTTTTAGGTGACCTGCGAAACTGTTTTTGGGACAGAAACCAGTGGTTGGCGAGCGTTTTGCTTCTGCGAACGTTGTAGGTGACCTGTTGAGTGGGCTCTAACAGATTGGTTCCTTTTGGATGCCACACGCGATTGTCCTTTTGCAAGGTAGAACCCAAGTATCGTCCCCTGAGCTTTGTAAGCCTCTTGGGCTTCGCAAGGAACACGCCACATATCCAGTGTCCCAGTGGGGCTGTGTCAGCACGCACAACAAAAATCAGGCGTGTGAAGCGCGCTGTGGCGTTCAGCCCCAGTTCTTTGGTGAGTTGACAGCAAGAATGCTAGCAGAACCAAACTACCATACGGGGAAGCTAAAACATAAGCCGCCGCTCACCAACATAGATGTCCTCGACCCGAGCAACCTGATGCTGAGCACACTGTGCACCGCATCAGCGCGACAAGCACATCAGTTGCTCTTTAAACGCTACTGCCATCTTCAGAATCTGCATGTCTGCTAGCGCCAGTACTGGCAGATTGTGTTGCCACAAGATACAGACTGCGTGTCAATGGCCAGCTCCCGGCTGAACTGGATTCAGATCTCATGGCAAGAGACCTGCGACTGAGACTCGATCGACGCTCAAGCGGCCTTGTTCAGAAACAGGCAGGACTTGACCCGATCGCGGTAGGCCTGGCGCACAGATTGAGGGGTCACGCGCCGCACATCTCACCCGTATAAGCCTTGTATAAGCCAAGGCCTCACATAAAGCGCAAAAGTACACCATGTGTCTCGGAGAATTTTATGTTTTCTTTTGGGGGGAGGGTTCCTCAACAGGTATCGTGCTCTGATGTACAGGCTGGCCCTGACATGACCTGCTCCACACCATTGCAAACAACAAACTGACGGTGCAAGCCTGGCATCTTGCATTGGCCTGTAAAGTTCTTGATCATGTCAGCAAACATGTGCGTACATATTTCCATCTACTACGTAATACTGACATACACCTGTCTGTTATGTGCATCACACGTCTTTCATGCATCCACTATTCGGCTATGAATATAATCATGGTATACTGTAGTACTCCAATTTCTATGGGAGGCAGTGGTTTGGCACTGAAGACACTCGCCGAGCGCAGGGCAATGCGGCAAAAAGGCCAGCTGTGCACTGGAATGGCGCTTGTGTTCAGAACCCAGACATACGGAGTCCTCAAAGAAGGGGCTGATGAAATCGCTGTTGTACCTTGCTAGAAGTGTCCCAGCTGCGCAATTCAGCCAGTCAACGCCAGCTGCCTATCTGTTGCAGGTCTCATGAATTCCAACAGGGCCTGCCAAACACGACCAATGAACGCTTCACCCACAAGGGGCAAGTCACATGTTGCACGACACATGGCTGCACAGTGAAATTGCCTCACGTTTCTCACTTGTCGCCAACCTAGCCTCCTTGGCCCACTTCCTCCTGTCCGGCTCTGACTTATAACTTGTCCAAGTCCCCCCCCCTCCCACCAACCTTTCATAGCATGTGCTCCCTTCCAGAAGCGTGGTCCGAAACGGAAAAAACCTTTCAAGATCCCATGGACCACCTGTGGTCGCAATGCATTGCCCTAATCTCCAAAACAGCTCCTCAAAACAACTCCAAGCCCCCAACTGAACAAGGCCGCCAAACTGGGCAGCGCTCATGAGTGATCAAGACAACAGCAAAACCCTTCACTACACAAGGCTTGCGCACTTGGGACTTTGCAGCTGACAAACATCCCCTTTCACCAAACCCAAGATTGTGAATATGAAGTAAGGGACCTCTGGGTTGCACAACCTGCAAAAGCAGCGCCCCTGGCACAAACCAAACAGAAGCCAAATTATGTTTAGCCCAATTTTGGGGCACATCTGTACATATCAACCAAGTGGTGCAACAAAACACTGAAACTCAAAAGGGGCACAAACAAAGACTGAAAACATGAAACAACACCACGCACACAGAACGAAACACGATAAACAACAACACTTTGACGTACAAAACAAAAAAAAACGAGCAAACAATGAACAAGAACTCACACATACCAAACGCTAAGATGACAAAACAAGCAAAGAAACACCATATCCCCTTTTTAACCAACCAACCAACCAACATCAACCAGTAACCAACCAACTTCAACCAGGCTTTCTCCAACAAAAAAAACAAAAGACACCCCCCGAAAATCCGGAGAAAACAACAAAAAAAAACTTCCGCCCCCGCTCCGATTCGGGCGCATCTCCCTCTCTCTCATTGCATCCGCATCCGCATCCGCCCCCGGCCTGGCGCAGCACGGTGCGGGTCTGGGCCTCCACGCCCTCCACCACGTCCACCACCACCAGCGCCCCGTCCGCCAGCCGCGCCGCCGTGGACACCTCCGAGGTGAAGTCCACGTGCCCCGGGGAGTCGATGAGGTTCACCTCGTGTCGGATCGCGTGGGGAACCAAACGAACAAATCGAGGGACGCCTCGAAAAAAAGGGGGCGACATGTTTTATCCTGAATCACCTGGACTGTCTGATTCCTCACAGGAGTCACTTGCTCAAAACCCGGTAGTAAAATGGTCGACCGCATTTAGACACCATAGAACCATGCTTCAAGAATCGAGAAGCCGGACACCATGGCCGCTGCCCAGAACCATGCAAAGTGAGTCGCTTGCTCAAAACCTGGTATTAAAATGGTTGACCCAGAACCATGCAAGGACGCGCAAGGAAATATCAAGGCGCAGCGATTTATGCTTGGGATTGTCCCTGACTAACCTTCCTCTACCCGGGTTTTGACTCACATCGTGTCGGATCGCGTCGGAGTTAATGGGGAACCAACCGAGGGAAGCCTCTTTAAAAGGGGTGACTGTTTAGCCATCCTATATATCACCTTGCCTCTGATTGGTGTTTTTTTTTGGTTTGGTGGTGAAATGGGTGGTGAAATGGAGGGGCTTCCCCTTTTACCTTCTACAAAAGCCAGGGGTTCAAATCCCCCAAACCGTCAATCCAAACCAAAACAAAGGGGGTACTTGACTACACCAAAAACGGATGGTTCCGGATCTGGAACCCAACAAAACGGACTTGATGGTGGATCTCTTCGAACCGAGGGAAGCCTGCTTAGCTTAAATGGTGAAAACCGTTCGTTCGGTTATTGGGAGCAAACAAAAGTTGGTTTGAGACAAATGGCGAACACCTGGTGCTTGGAAACAAGAAAGGTACCTCACAGGGCTGCCTATATCCGCCGACATTGTTCGGCGTGTTGGATACCGGAGGGAAATGAAGAAGGGGAAATGAAAGGGAACAAATGACAGGGAATGAAGAGCAATGAGGAGGAAATGCAGGAAAACAGGGGAGATGACGGGGGAAATGAAAGGGAACCGAATGGGAAATGAATGGCAAATGCGTGGGAAATTAATTGGAAATGAAGGGGACATGAAGAAGAAATGAAGGAGGGGAAATCAAAGAGAGATGAAGAGGGGAAATGAAGGGGAAATGAGTAGCACGACAAGGGACATTCATGGGAGGTACAAGGTCAGCGGAGACTGAGCCGGACGCTCTAAAGCTTCCCCTTAGAGCATCACCCCAAAAGGGAAATCAGCCATGGGCTCCTCACAAGGTTGCCAGCTAGCGGCCAAAACAGACTTTGGCCAAGTGACGTGACCTCCTGTCCTTTGCTTTTCCAAAAGGAAGCCAACCGTCAAACTGCAAAAACGGTTTGGAAGAGGCAAACACAAATGGGGTCCCCCGGTGGTTGCCTGAGGAGAAAGCGGCTGAAGGTGGAACATAGGGCATGGTTCACTTCTGAATGCAAAGGGCGCAAGTACGTGTACATATATATATATATACACATTCATATTATATATATATATTATATAATATTATATATTATATATATGTGTATATATATATATACATACATATAAATATATATATATATATATATATCTGTATGTATTGCGCATGTAAATGGTATTTGTCAACCCTGGATTGGTCAGGTTTTCTCTTGGTCCCCAAAAAACAGGCTTCATCACCTTTTGGTCTAACTTAAAATGATTTTTGATTTTGTGGACCCATAAACTAAAAGGTGATTCAAATGGGCTCCAAGAACACTTGGAAGAAGGGTGAGGTCAGTTGCCCCATAGAACCCTAGCCTTGAATCCAAGGTCTCACGCCTTGTCTCTGGATCCTGCTTTACTGGAAAGGGACCATTGGAAGCTGGATGGGGACCCTTTCTGACGTCCCAAGATTCATTGAAAAAACAAAACAAAAAAACATGAAATGCCAAAAGAGTCAAAACACATGTGAGACTCTAGCAAAAGAAAAGGAGTCTCTTGAGTCTCGGAAAATTTCCAAAAGACTCAAGAACCTCCCTTATTGTAAAAAAACAAGGTGAGTTCAGAAAAAAACATAGGAAACAAAAAACAAAGGTGTCTTTCACTTTCCATGTGGTTCCAAAGCACCTGTGAGACTCAAACCTCTCCCTTCCTTTCCTTCCTCTGATCCCCAAAAAAAAACAGCCAGCGGGGCGCCAAGAAGTGGTCCTCCTTGGGGTTCACCCAGCGCAGGGCGATGGAGCTCGACTTCATGGTGATCTCCCTCTCCTGCTCGTCCTGGAGCAAAAAATTCCCCGGACAGAAATGGAAGGGACCCGAAAAGAACCAAAATGGAAGGCATGCTTTTGAAAACGGGTACTTGAAGCTAGGTCCTCCAGTAGAGAGGTTAGAATAAGTTGGTACCAAAATGGAAGGCATCCTTTTGGTCTCCGTTCAAAGTCTAAATACCAACCAAATTCTAGGTCCTCCAGAGAGGTTAGAATAAGTTGGTACCTTTTTTTTCTGTAGTCGATTTTAGTAGGGGAACCCTCCCCGTAAACAAATCGGTAAAAGGGCACAATCGGGGGACCTAGTTGGTGACCGGAAAGGAACCAAACAAAAACGGGACGGATCACCGGCGTGCATGTGGAGGTGTGGCCTTCTTCATGGTTGTAGGTTCCATCCAAGGGAGACCGGGGCTGGAAAGGGTGATATACTGGCATTACATGTGGAGCTGTGGCTTTCTGTTGGTTTGACACATGCTGTTTGGTTGTGTCTTCCTCTTTATGGTTGCTGGTTCCATCCGAGGGAAAACATGACCGAGCAGGGAAGCATGTGCCAGCATTGTAGAGGTCTTCCAAACGGGTGTGGCTAAATAGCGGATAGTCCTTTTGGATTGCTTTGCAAACCAACCCGAAAAGTTGCATCCTCAA
The DNA here is from genome assembly GCA_963377175.1 of Effrenium voratum. Classification (NCBI taxonomy): domain Eukaryota; class Dinophyceae; order Suessiales; family Symbiodiniaceae; genus Effrenium; species Effrenium voratum. The sequence continues at coordinate 414,675 of CAUJNA010001569.1, forward strand.
AAGAACCATACACACACCCTCTGTTGATTCAGTTTCAAGGTCTTGGTCTTCGCATGCAGGCCAGTCAGCACCGAAGCAACTCTCTGGCTGTCGCGAAGGTGAGACAAACCTTCAAACGAATACGAACCGCATGCTTAGTTCGTTTCCTCGTTGCGACAAAGGGTCGCAGGAATGTTGTCGCCAGCCCGAAGCATGCTTGCGCACACCACTGGGATAAGGAAGCGTCACCGCAGGTGAGCTCGTTCTACTCCAGACGATCTCACTACAGGCCCGGAAACATTCAAGAACCTCTGCTTGAATTGCAATGGCCACATGCCCATTCGCGTCAGGCGCGGAAGGCAACCAACTGCCAGAAGCAGTGACAAAAGTAACAAACCATCCGACGGGATCCGAGGATCATCATAACCATAGTCAGAACCAGTAACTATAGCAAATAAAAGCTTCGGCCAAACCCTGATGTGCCAAACTGGAATTTCTTAGAATCCTTCGTTTTAAAGAATCGTCTGCGGTTCTTGTTCATGTCATGATGCTTCGTTTTGAAGACTCCACTTTGTTTTTTTTTTTTTTTTCTGGTGTATTTGCTGTACACTACTCCACTCCAACACATATCCCTCGCACGAACCCTCTTAGTGGTAGCTCAAAGTATACCTCAGTGAAGTGGTTCCACGAGACCTGAGTCGTTTTCCCTTCCCCCCCCCCTCGCGCAAGGCCTGACGGGAGTCCATGTAGCGGATCTTGCCCGCCTGGTGCTTGCTGATGTGGCCATTGGTGCTGACCAGGTTGTCTGCACAGGTGGTCTTGCCATGGTCCACGTGCGCTAGGATGCCTGAAGTCCACGCCAAAAAACATGTCAAAGCAGGGAGACCCCCAAAAATGTGGTCAGTCTACTCATGTTTAGCATGAGGAGTTGCTGGAAACAAAGCACGCCAACACTCGGAGGCTGAAGCACCATCTTTGCGTTGTCAAAGTATTCAACATAGTCTGTGTGAGCCAGTCTAGCGCGAGAGCAGCGTAAGAGCTTGCTGACTCAGCGTTTTGCCAGTGATGGTCCCTGCTTCAGCACAGGATGGAATTCAGCATCGTTTGGGTGTTTATGTGAGTGTTGATGCCTGTGTCTCTTTCCGTGTCTGTGTTTGTGTACGCCTGTGTGTGTGTGTGTGTTTGCGTGGTTGTGTTTGCATTAGTAGCCGTACCCCTGTCTTGCATGTGTTTGTGTCAATGTTTGTGTTATTTGTGTGTGTGTGTTGCTGTTTTCAAAAGGAAGTTGTCCGCATACCAACACGCGTGAAATATTGGCTGCGATGTAGGCTCGGTGCAACTATTCAGTGCCAGCGTGGAACGCAAACCCCAAAAGTTGCGACTATTCACCGTAAGCAAGGCGACGGAAAAAAAGGGGGTGCCGGCTCGGGGAGGTATGCAACAAACATGTAACAAGGTATAGGGCAGAAAAGGATTCTGTTCTCCGGCCCCTCCCACCTGCTCCAGCTTTTCTCCGAACGGCAGCCCGCTTTTCTTCTGAATGGCTAGCTCTCTGCAAGTCTCTTCACAAATATGTCCAGCGAAAGCATGCTCTGCAAAACTCCGCTCTGCAGGCATTAATGGGAGTCTGGGTATGCATCGGGTTGTGCAACGGGGAGGTAAGTAACCAGCCAGGCGGTTTTGTTAATCAGGTATGCGACGGAGCTACAAAACGAGGGGTATGTGGCGAGCCAGGAGGTCTTGCTGCATAGGGTATGTAACGGGGGATGTAAAGCATGCCCGCCGCAACTTTGTTACACTGCCGCATCAAGACACCCTCATACCATTTGCGCATCAACATTATATGAAAGTGAACACTCAGTCTGGTTTGGGAAGGGCATGTTACCTGTTGCTGGGTGGGCATGTAATACGTTGTGAGTCTAAACCGTGTTTCCACAATGACAATCGAGTTGCTTGAATCAAATCAATAGCAGGATGCGTGAACCACTGGGACCTCCGTCTGAAACACACCCAACGTGGCCCCCTTGCAAACACTCAAATGGAATCCACCACAATCATGCCATGTAATGCCTAGATTTGAATTAAGTTTCCTACATGTGACATTTACATCTATCAGCCAATATGTCGGTGTTAACAAGCACACTCTATGTAGTAAAGACGTGGTCTTTGACAACACGCCCCCAGAACAAAGCAGCCGGTAGCATGTTACATTGGCCTTTTGAAACTCAAGGTGTTGTTTTCCTGAAAACCTGGCACAGTGTAGAATAACCCAAACTGAATGCAGTTGATCAGATTGAGTTTTGAATTGATACCCACTTGGAAGCGATGCATCCTCATGAGCCCAAACACCGCAAGTTATGCGCCACGCCTTCTTAAACAAAGTGGCATAGACGTGCCCTGGCCCCGGAAACAGCGCCGATTCTGGGGTCGTTTGACTTTGACGGGTTGCACATGTTGCGCACGAACTCCTGTGGCCAAGGCCAACGCTGGGCCATGGCGTGCGCATGGGAAGCTCACGGAAGATTCTCCCCCAAAATTTTCCTCAGTGCGAAACCTTAGGCAAACAGTGAAACCAGCGAGGGACTCTTCGAATTCGCGGACGCGCCAGCGGAGTGAGGGCTGAGGCTGGCAAGGTGTGAAGGCAGAGGAGTGTCAAAATGGGAATTACTCGTGTGTTGGCAGGAAGCCAGACATGATGAACATGCTTCCCAGAAGTGTGTGTGCGTGTGTGTGTGTGTGCGACGTGTGTTGGGAAAGGCTGGCTGATTGCTGGCTGATTGCTGGCTGACTGCTGGCTGGCTGCCGAGTCGGTTTTGGTCGTTCACGTTTGTGGTGTGGCCGGTCAAGCTGATCGGTGCTCAACGCCTGAGGCTTCAAGGCTGCATGCACGGAGATGTCAATCCACGGATCCAACCCCACCTCTGCCTAACCTCCCTTCCCCTCATCTCCAAACGGTCAGGGTCATCTTTTGGGAAACAGGAAGGAGGGGGGTTAATCCTACGACAATAGCCGTCGGAGCCCTAAAACTACTTGCTGCTCTCTGATCTTCTCAGACAATGCTGAGCATGTTCCGTCGATCTGTCCAATCATGCTACGCTACACTCTGCTGAGAATGCACACAATAAGCTCACAACAACTGACAATTCGCCCCCGGAACTGCGCACCGGCAAAATGCAATTGCCATCACCAAGAACCCCAAGTGCTCAACAAAGCAAAGCCCGAAAGGTATATAAAGTAGAAGCGTACATTCAACAGAGTCAACAGAGTCCATGTTGCGGGATCAGAAAGTACAGTCAGCACGCAAAAACGTGGCAAGACATGGGCCGTAAAGAGAGCTGTTGTGACTAGGGTGATGCTTCCGCGCTCTTGTTGCTGCATGTTAAGTAGCGGATTGAAAATCATGACTTGTAACAACATCACACGTGATCTGCAGTCAGTCAGCGTGACGTTGCCAATGTAGCAGCTTGGCGACAAGCCAGGAGAGGATGGGGAGCAGCATATGTTGCTTCACTGGAAATACATCTTCTTTTTGACAGGATGTAGCACGCATTTGTTCCGGTCCTCCAACAACGGGTGTGCTATACGTCCATTTAGCCCCTCGAAAAATATTGCTGTCCAGTGATAGATTCCCTAAACCAAACGAAAAAGTAAAAACATATTCAACAACATCAGCAAAATCATATGTATATATATATATAAACAGCAAATGGAGGTGCATTACATAAACTCTATGCAGAGATTGGCCTGGCCGACCCTTTTTCCCACGTTTTGGGTGCCCGACTGGAGCCATGGCCTGGAGCGTTCGCAGCTGGGGTTCAATGGCTCACTTCCCCTTGGTGCGGCAAAAAGTCCCAGGAACTTGTGTACCACGAAAATCTGGGTCATTCATAATATTTCATCAAACTGAAATAAGGTTGGGCTCTTCCCCACATAACCACCATTTGGGGTGAGGTCGTGTGAGGTCGTTGTGATTCGCCCACTAAAATGGTATTCCCAAAAAAGGTTAAAACAAGTGAACTCAAGAAGTGAGCTGGAAAAGACACCTTTTCCCGAAAAAGTTGAAGTCTAAAGATCCCACCCAATAGCAATCAAGCCACCCCTGTTGCTGTCCGATACCCATGCATGGAACCATGCATCGGCATGAGGCTCTTAAACAATGCACAGCGAGTTAAGCATGAATAACTTTCCATGGCGGTCATACTGGCATCAGTGCAAGAACCTGCCTGCACGTGCAATGTGTTGTGGCAGTGATGAAACGGCATATTGTGAAGATGTGAAGATATTGGAGAAACCGTCCATCTAGTGGACAGGAAAGTGGCGTTGAGTCAACAAACAAGTCTACACTTGCCAATCCAAGAACAGTACAAACAGCGGACACTGGTTGGTTTACTCGCAAGAGCTTCTGATATTTTGGAAATCAGACAGTCTCATAGGCTCATACAGCCTGCAAAGAGGGTTCTCTTGTTGGTTCAGGCTGCAGTGAGGCTTGAAGGGGGCATGCTGACTTTTGGTCTCTCTCTCTCTCTCTCTTTCCTTGGGAAAGGCGCATGAGACTCGCTCTTGAAAAGTTGACCCCATCTGCCATTCGCAAGCAGAAGCTATGCTCCTAGAGTTCCCTTTAGCAGTCGATATACATCGCCCACCTTCAAATTCTGCCAATATGCAAATATGCAAGCGGAGCAAAGGCTGTGTGGCAAAGACAATTGGGCATCCCTCAATTTGCTGGATTGACAGCTGGCAAACATATCCCCTCTGCTGCTCCTCAACACCCGTTGCGATCCCAAGCAGAATCGACGTTTAGCTTCCTCAAGAAGGGTGTTCCAAAGACCCTCTGCAGAGGATAAAACGTCGGTCCCGGGAAGAAACAAAAACAATGGAGGGGCCATTCTCATTTTGCACCCCTGCGGCTTTTGGAGAAACCCTGCTCAAGGGACAACCTCTCACTTGATTCGAGCCTCTTGCACGCCCGCAGGTCTCAGGGAGAGCGAGCGAAGCTCAAGATCGTCGTGTGACTGATCGGCTGTGTGTGACCTCGACGTAACCTCCTTCCACAAGGGCACATGCGCCTTTATTCAATCTGGAGCTTGACTTAAAATGTAGTCAAGTGTTCGAACACTTCTCGTAAAGGTGTTGCGGTGTTTCTCCAAAAATGTGCCTCTACCCTTTGTATTTTGTCTTGCCCACTTGTGTGGCCTAGCAGTCAAAGCTCTGAGTCGGCAATCGGATCGTGCGACAGTCTCATCCCTCGCAGGATGGCAACTCGTTCAAGCACTCTGCGCGAAGAACAACTCAAGCAGCATTGGGCCATGGGCCTTTCTTGTGCCGTCTCACAAACAGCACCAGCCGATGTTCGCTCACATGTGCTAGATATGGCCAAAACTTGTTGTCCAAGTGTCTTAGCTGCAGCGCACCGGCATTTACACGCAGTCTCGACAAAACCACGAGGAAGCAGCAGGCGTCTGGCCGTTCGTTGGTTCACAGCTTGGTTCTGCGCGCCTGTTTTTCCTCACGAGCCAGCACCCACAGCAGTCTCCTGACCGTCCGCGGCCTGGCAAGGCATTGCTCAAGGCAACTGAGTGCCAACGACCATCTCATCGGCCAAACAAGATGCATGTGGTTGGGCCCAGTCAAAAGCTAACATCATCGAAGAGCAACCTGGCAACCAAAAAATGACGGCTCAAACGTTGCTGGCACAAGAGTCTCTTCAGCACACTGTGTACCTTCCGTGTCCTCTGTGCCACGTTTACGCTCTGTTGTATGTCTGAATACAAATCAAGCCTCGTTTGAGCGCAGCTGTAGTAAATGATTCGCACATCAGAACTATTGCCCTTCTTGACCGCTTGTGTGGATTGAGTCTGAGGATTGCACAATCGTCTCACGTTTAGCATTGTGCTTGATTAAAACAAAGTCGGATCGTTGCTCGGACTTGCGTCAAAGTATCACGGACGTGCGATGTGGGCTTACTTTCTGCGAACAGGGGCATGCGAGAAAATCCGGCCTGTGTTTTTGGAATCGGGCAGACTCCGATGGAAAGCTGAAGTGCTGTTTTAGTCGAATGGGATGGCAATCCTATTGCAACATATTGAAACGATTTGTTCAAGCGAGGTCATAGCTGTCGAGAATTGGTTGCATTAAACAAATTAAGCAAAACTTAGGGCTTCGGTGTTAAGTAAAGCAAAGGAACAATAATTGTCCAAGGCGGCCCTTGGGCAAGCATACATGCGTTTCAGTGTTTAAGAAACCATTGCTCGTGCCCAATCATATATGCTCCGGTGTGATGTGCGTTGCGCCAGCTTCATTGCGTTTGTTTTCGGGGCCAACCAATCAGGATATTGGCTTGTGCTGGCACAAGCAAGCCCTGGGTACAACGACACGCTCAACCGCTCACACGGGCCAACCTCAACGGCTGCATTCGAGGCAAATCATGTGGTTGGTGCGCTGGCCGTGGCTGCACGCAGCCAGTGGATGTTGGTGCTGCAGCGTGCACCCTCTGTTCAACCAAAGGATTTCACTGCGTTTGAAGACTGCGGCAAGCAACTTACAAGCTTAAAAGCAGACAAGCAGTATTAATGTAATGGCAATAAAACACAATAAACACAATTTGCAGTAGACCTGGCAAAGCCAGTGTGCGGAAAACTGCAAATATGATACATTTATCAGATATGTTTCCTGTTACCTTTGATTGATTTTCTCTGTCTCTGTCCCTCTCTCTCTTCTTTCTATCTCTCTCTCTCTCTCTCTCTCTCTCTCTCTTCTTTCCCTTTCTCTTTTGTCTCTGTCTTTCTGGCTCTCTCTCTCTCTCTCTTTCTTTCCTCTTTGTCTTCTAATTTCCCTTTCTGTCTCTCTTTGTCATGCTCTTTGTCTTTCGCTATTCACCCACCTGCCTACCAACTTACCTGTCTATCTACAAACTTGTCTATCCAGTGACACTTGCCTAAGTATCTAAGCTGTATAAACTATCTACCTACCCTATGCCTCTCTATGTCTATCTATGTATCTGTCGATCTAACTTACCGATTTATCGGTATGTCGGTGTGTCTATCTATCTGTCTATCTACCAATCTGTCTATCCATCTGTCTCTCAATCTATCTATCAAACCTATCTACCAATCTGTCTATCCATATTTCTATGTATCTACCTATCTAATTATGTCTTTCTGCCTGTTTACTTCCCTATTTGATTACGTGCCTGTCTATCTGTCCATCTGTCTGTGCGTCTGTTTGTTTGTGTCTCGAAGCTTTCTTTGCTCTGGCGTATCTGCAGTGCTTCGAAAGTGCTCCTGACCTTGGGCAAGTGCTGCGCCTGCCACGAAATCTCTGCCTGACCTTGCGACTGCGCCGGCCACGAACCATCTACCTGACCTTGCACAAGCGCTGCGCCTGTCACGCAATCTGCACTTGACCTTCCGATGCAACAAATCCGACGAAGTGCTGCGCCTGTCACGCAAACTGAGGTCACAAAAAGCGCGCTTGTCCACGCCAGTGGGCCCGGGTTCGCGCCCGTTCGGCAGCCGGAGTCGTAAGTTTGACCGTGATTACTTTGACCGTATAAACGCATACGTGCGGGCTTGCAGCAGCTTGCTTCGTCTTTTGACCATGGCACATATTAATTTGAACCGGAGCTGAGCTTGGGGTCTGTTTGAGGGTCTGGGTCCCGGATCCCTGCCACAAGAAAACCCACCCTCGGTTCAGGCGCCCCTGCCTGTCAGAGAACCAGCAAATCGGAGCCAATGCGCACAAAGCCCACCAGCTCGCACTCGGAGCTCAGCTCTGACCTGAGATGGGCACTGGCTATCAAGACTCACTTGGGTCCCGAGTGCGCCCCAACAAGAAAGCATATCGATTTAGGGAATTTTTTAAGCTGTCACGTTGGCTTCATGTAGGTTTCATCTCGCAATCAAGAAAGAGCCTCTTCGTGCTAGATTTTAGTGCTGACTCGTGCCTGCCATGGACATGCGCGGCAATCTCCCATATACATCCACTCGCGAAACCCCAAGACTGGGGGAAGCTCCCGGAAGCTAGCACCTAGCACTGCTACGGACCTGCTTCAAAGAGCCTAGGAACATTGGTCTCAGAAGAGACTAAACCTACTAAACCTACTTTCTACCCTTGTGGTTTGCTCACCTTCTGAAGGCTTAGGGCATCTGGACGTAACTTGAATTTGCAGACGTGCAGGTTCGATTCCAGGATGGCTGGCTATCTAACACTTTCTCACGAATTCCTGCGAAAGTTGGAGTTTGCAGCGCAAATCCTCACTTCACGCATGGACGACGGGAGACCCAGCGCTAAAGCGAAAATACAACAGCAAGTTGATGTAGATTGGCAAACAAAGCAAAGCTAGCCTTGAATTCTGGCCACCCATTCTTTGCCTGCCTTAAAAATCAGCCAGCTCGGGCCGCAATTTTGGTCGGCTTTCGCGAGAACTCTACAAAGGCTGCTTTCAATTGCAAGCCACGGAGCTGCATGCAGTTTCTGCGCTCACATATGATTAATACAGCGTCCCTTCCTTTACATGCAACTCAACTACCACCTTAGTTCGAAACCTCCTCTTTCAGCTATCTTGGCAAACCAAATGCATCATCTCTGGCCCTACCCTTGGCTCTCTCAGTCATGCCCCCGTATAGAAACCAAAACACGCACTCGCACACACTTGAGTACCCTCCCCGACGGGAGACCGTCACCTAGGTGTTGTGAAAAAGACACTTTCTGGTACTCCCAGGCACCAGGGTCCAAAAAGGAACCATCTTTTGGGTAACGTGCACACCTGCCATCAAGGAGCCTGGATGCATGGGTGTTCTGCTCCTCGCACGAGTTTGGGTCTGAGATGTTGTAGGAGCTGCCGCTGCGCGCGGTGACTACAATGTAATGGCCTGCCTGCGTAAACTTGCAGCCTCAGTTGACGAGTCAGTTCCGGATACGTGCATGTGTACAAGAATAAGAATTGAGTGTGATATGGCACACAATACGCATATATATATATATATTATAGATAATTGGCAACATCAAATCAGATAAAGACTAAACTAGACTGGATTCAGTTAGATTGGTTGGAGCAGGCTTATGATACATTAGGTCGATAGATACATAAATAGATAGATAAATTAGGTAGATAGATACATAAATAGATAGATAGATAGATAGATAGATAGATAGACAGAAAAAATAGATTAGATAGATAGATAGATAGATAGATTAGATTAGATTAGATTAGATTAGATTAGATTAGATTAGATTAGATAGATAGATAGATTAGATAGATAGATAGATAGATAGATAGATAGATAGATCGATAGATAGATAGATAGATAGATTAGATAGATAGATAGATAGATAGATAGATAGATAGATAGATAGATTAGACTAGATTAGATTAGATTAGATTAGATTAGATTAGATTAGATAGATAGATAGATAGATTAGATAGATAGATAGATAAGATACATAGATTAGATACATAGATCGATAGATAGATTATATTAGATTAGACAGATTAGATAGATTAGATAGATTAGATAGATTAGATTAGATAGATTAGATAGATTAGATAGATTAGATAGATAGATGGATAGATGGATAGATGGATAGATAGATTGATAGATAGATAGACAAACAAAATGACAGGCAGACAAACAGACATAGATAGATAGGTATATAGATAGATAGATCGATAGATGGATACATAGATAGAAAGAAAGATAGACCGGATGCATACATAGATAGAACAATAGATAGATAGATTGATCGATGGATAGATAGATACATACATACATAGACACATACAATATATATGTATGTAGACTATAGTTTGACATACAGAGCCAAACAAATAGATAGATAGATAGATACATAGACATGTCAGACATTAAACACACACACAAATCAATTCATAGATACGCGGAATCCCTCTACTGCCAAACAACTGCTACTGAAAAGACGAGCGAACACTCGACTGGCTCTGCACAGAACAAGATGCAGCACGCTGCATGGGCTCACACGAACTCATAAACTCCAATGTAGCCGACCAGAACTGTGCCAAATTCATGCAGTTTGGTACATGCTTCCCTTTGGAACCTGCCGGGTTCATGCTAAAGTTTTGCACATACACACACACACACACTCCACACACGTGGGGCCTTGATTGAGCTTTGACATGGCATAGCCATGATTGTCTCGGTCCAACTTAGCATTTAACCCCTTATCTAAAAGTCCTCAACAAACAGCAGTACCAGATCCCAAAATGGGACCTGTTTGGTTATGCTTGTTAATTACTTGTTGCTTCAGAAAACGTCTCCAAAAGAGAATTCCTCCGTTAATAAGGGTTTTGTTCGTTCCACGTCATGCTAACCTGGGAACCTGCCACTGTATGCGTCCAAAGGACGCCTCCCAAAGGGTCATTTTACATGCGCGCGGAAGCAGCGCTTGCGTGTTCCCTGCTTTGTGTTCCTATGTTATAATTGGCGCTTGTTCCTCATGCTTGGCTGCGAACCGCTCAATCCGGAAGACACATCCAAGAACAGAGTGCATGCGGAAACACCGCATGTTCACACATTTTCAGAACGACCCGGTCAAACATCTAGACGCACCACGCTGAGCAAGCGTACGGTTGCTTTGCAGCTTGAAGAGTGTCCGATATCCGATATCCAAGAAATGCGCTTCCCCTCAAAATACAATGCCCTCCGGCAAAAACCAACGCGCAACAAATGTCTTTTAATGTAAGGGGTCCCCAGATCCATGGGGAGTCCAGTTCATGCGGTTGGTTCTGAAAGTATTTCCCCTAAATGTTAACGCATGCTTGTTTTTAAGTCAGACATGGGCATAAATCATACTTGTTTCAAGAAGGGATGCTCGGTAACTGATTGCAGGGAAGAAATCGCGAGTTTAGTATTGGTTTCAAATTGGGCTGTTCCAATTTAACATTGCGGCCGGCGGGGTTTTGCACAAACCATTCACATCGGTAGGACCTTATTCTCCGGGGGGACGGAGAACAACCCAAAACCAAGCCCCACGACCTCCAAGAACCGTCCGAAAGTCATAGCAAAGTTGCGCTCAAACCTTCGTCATCAGACTCCAAAAGACTGCGGTCTTGTGTTGGTATCCTCGTAAAGCCATGCCAAACCTCACACATATGGGTTTGTCTCAAAATGATCTTTGACCTCATGAGCAGGAATCCCGGTTTTTATGGTTGCGCCCCCCCGCCCCCTCACCCAAAACCCCCCGCGACAGTGGGACCAGGCGGCCGCCTGTGGATCTGGACCGCACGTGTGCAATCACTGGGCCGCTTCTCAGCCACCGATCCAGGTCCTAGGCCACTCAAATCGGCACGCCCGAGGATGCATGCGAAAAGTGGGCAAGTGTGCTCTGCAAAGCCCATGGAATCCCAACTACTTGAGGAACTCTCGGGAATGAACATGAGCCTTTTGGAATTGTTCCAACCCCTTTTCACTGCTTCATCTTGCAGGTACCCTCCCCATGAGGACTTGATGCCTCTTTAAACCATCGGCGAGATGATGAGAAGGTTTGCAAAATAGACTTGAAGGTACGGAGCTTGCGGCTATGGCTATGAGGCCCCTTCACAAACAGAGTGCTCTTAAAGTGGCTTGGGGTGGCACCAAGACACTGAAGTCTCTGACATCCAATGAAACACAAAGGAACCCTGCACCAATCTAGGAAACCAGAACCTCTCTAGCATCCGGGAAAATGCCAGCGCCACGAGAATCTTCAAAGTGGACAAACCGTTTTAACACAAAGTAGCCCTGCTAAGAATCATTCTGCCCGCGCGAAACAATAACCCAGACTTGTTTCCCTCCGCTCAGAGGAACATGAGAGACATGGAAGGAACACCTAACGAGAAAAGAACAGCGCAAGCCAAGTCTGGCAACGAAGACCAACTCAGTGGTTCCGCTTTGCTTGTCCTCAAAGCTAGCCCCCACATAAAGTGGTTACCCTGTGGCTTTGTTTCAAATTGCCAACCCAAGAGGCAACCACACAATTATATAAAAGAAGAACAACCACTGTGGCTTCCTTTTGATTTCCTTCAAACAATTCCCCACACCAATGGCTCTATAAAGGCTATGGCTCCCCTTTTGAATTCCGTCAAAACAATTCCTCCACAGCAATGATTCCATCCTTTTAAACACTCCGGCTGCCGAGCTCCGGTCTCCTCCCCCACACAAATGGCTCCATAAAGGCTATGGCTTCCCTTTTGAACCCACAGCAAGCGCTCCATCCTTCTGAACCCTGAACTCGCCGAGTCATCCTGTTAAACTGGGTGTGGCTCAACAATTAAACAGGAGGGGCAAACCGCAGGTGTTGGTCCATGTTTCCACTTGCCAGGATTCCATGCAACCCATTTTGGAATTCCGGTTTTGTGAGCCACGGCCTCCGGCTATGGCTTCAATGGCTTCCCTTTTGAACAAACCATTCCCCACAATGGCTCCATCCTTTCAAAAATCCGGCTGTCCAAGTGCTCCCATTTTGTTAAAAACACTCCTCTCCCGAGCTCGAGTCCGGTCTCCACACCCATGGCCCCATCCGCCGGGCGCCGGGGCCGAGAAAATCGAAGCTTCGAGCTCCGCGCCTCGAAGCTGCTGGACTCCTGGCAGCCGAGGCCCCAGTGCGCCCCCGCCGCGCAGATCGCCTCCAGAGCGAGGGGGGGGGCAGGGGAAAAACCTCCGGTCCCAACACCGCGACCGGGGCCACAGGGAAAAGCGAGACGTATACATATATATATATATATACATATACATGTATTTATTACACTTGTTGTTGGCCCTGTAGTGGTTGTATGTCCATTCTGCATCTTTTGCCCTGGCGAGGTGATGATAAAGGGAACAGGATGAAAAACAGGACCTGGAAGTGACAAGCATCTTTGTGTTCCGCCGATTGAAAGGATCCCGGACAAGAAACTGCGTCTTTACCAACTTGAGATTCGAACGCACTGGAGATGCGCCATGCCATGCCGTGCCATGTCCCCTTCATGGGATTTTCAACGGCCAATCTTACAACTCGGTTGCTTTCTGCTCCCCTGCTGAAAGTTTAACTTTTAGTGGTTTAATGCGGAAAACCCAGTAGTTGGCAAAAACTTAAAGTCCTAGCATCCGAGCAAGATGCATCAAAGACAAGGCATCCTGATCGCTTCCAACCATTCAAACAGTGACAACTAGCTGGTCGACGGTGTCGCGGGAGAAGTCACAAGGGTCGCTAAGCATGACCCTCAACTGAAGCAAACCGCAAGAACACATGAACAAACAACACTTGGCTGGAATTAGGACCCCAGCAAACAAATATCTGTTTTGCCTGGTTAGTGGAAAACAAAGGGACCCTAAAAAAGCAAAACAAAACAAAAAGGGGAGCTAATTCTGGGGAAGCACAATGGTACCATTGCAAAGTATCAGCAAACAAGGTTCTTTTCCATTAGGGCTTTGAATCACGCGGCGGTGCGAAGAAATGCAATCGCTTTGCAGATTAAACGACGCCGACCGTGTGTCAGCAGCTTACGCACACAAAGACAACATGCTGAAAATGGACTCTCTGGAGGACAAATTCTCCTCTATAAGAGGGTCCCGCTTTCAGGTGCCCTGCTTTGGGAATGTGTGTGGTAGCATGGCAAATCATGGCCACGATCGATATCCGCAGGGTTTCACGTGTTCTGGACCGTGACGCGCCACCAGTCTGCATGTCAACGCGCACTTGCAAACACTCTAAACGTTCTGATCAGACATGATGTTGGATTCCAACTGTGCCACTAGTGTCAGGCCAGTGTGCAACAGCGCCCCGTAGTCTCAGCATCAAGAAAAGGAACTAATGAACAGGAAGCGCCTCCAACGTCTTCCCAACAAGCATGGGGTGGATAAGGGACCTCTTCAAGAGGACGATTGTCTTAAACGCTCCTGTCCAACGTTCAACATGGAGGTACACAACTTCTAGCGCGAACTCATGCGGAGCCAGGCAGCGATATGGGACACGCCGTTGCAAGTGGCACCCGTCAAGTTGCTCAAGTCATTGCCTCAGACGTTGAAATACCCTCAACAAACGCGGAAATGTACCCGCTCTCTAAGGGTTTTTGTATCACACCCTGGGAGTACACCCACTGGGTATTGACCCCATTTAGGCATACGTCCGGATAAAACCGTGTGATTTTGAACCAGTCTGGGTCATTGCCCAAGGGTGTAATCCCAGGGTGTAATACAAACACCCTCAGACACTTCACTTGGAAGACTAGCTTTCGGGGAAGAGGCTCTTCACTTGCAAGACTGGAGTAAGATTAGCCAAAAGGCACTGACATTGACAGAGTCAGGAGGACACCAATAGTTCCTTGCTGGTGAAGTATTGAAGGATGAGATATGATAAGTGTGTTGCTGAACACAAAAACATGGATTGCAAATGCAACTGTTGCTCAAGTGGCTTATATTGAAGCATGCTGTCCGAATGATCTGGAAGTGGGCGTTCTTGCAACATCTTTCACCTCAAGTCCCATGTTGTGAAGGCTCAGTGTTGTGCCAGTGTAGGATTCTTGTCCGCTATGGGGGTTCACTATATTTCCGTCTTTTAGAATGGACACTCGCTTCGAATTGGCCCCAAGAGGTGAGTGAATTTGGGGAAATGGGGAGCCTTGGTGTCGTAGGTGTCCGTTTTGAGAAAATAGATGGCCCTGGTAGTTGATTGAACCACCAGGTAAACCAGGGCCCTCTATTTTTCAACCAAATCAACCTCTTTCCCAGGTCTTGGCACATGGGCACCGAACTGGGCCATGCGACCGACGTGTTCGAGTGATTTTACCACATCTGCAAACAACTCCATCGAGCTTGGAGCTTGACAACCCTCACAAAGCGGGGCTGTTCGTAGGCTGTCAGCAAGCCAAAACAAAGTATTTGCCCCAAACATGGCCTTCCCAAACAGTTTAAAGTCCAGGAACTTGGGGAGTGAGGTGTGCTGCCACATGCTTCAGCTTTTGATCATTGTAGGCCTTCAACCCCCATACCACTACCCTTAAGGAAGAGAGGCATACGCCCAGTGGAAAACCATTCCAGGAAGCGATGGGGGCCAAAGGTATACATTTAATCCGATAATCCCCCCCCCACAAGTCTCACAAATCCAACACTCCCCCCCACGCTTACCCTCTCTCACCCCTCGCACCCCTTCACCCCCTCTCACCCCCTCTCACTCCCTCTCACCCCCCCCCCATCCCCCTCAGCCCCCCTCCACTTATGCCAAAGGCTCGGAAGCCGGAGGCGAGCAGAAAGTCCGCCACCTGCGGAGGATCCAGGAGGCGCCCGTGGAAGGACAGCACCATGGCGCTGGACCTCGGACGGGTGGAAGGAGTGGACGGGTGGGGTTGACGGGAAGGGACAAAAATAAAACAGAAATGATACACATGTGGCTGTGAATCAAAACCAACGGGTACCATTTTGGTCGGTAGGTGAATTCTCCACCCATTTTAGAACCTATTTTAGTGGGGATTGGGGTGTTCACTGGGGGTACGATCTTTTGATCCAAGGCCATATCTATACCAAAAAACAACTATGCAGCATAATGAATCCACCAAGTATAACATGTTGCAAAGGTTGGAGAGGGATTCAGGGGCCAACTGGCTGGGTCGCACATCTGCCGGTTCTTTGTTTGGCATGGTGGCAACGAAGCGTGTGGCAGGGTGGGGGGATGGGGGGGCACACGCACCAAATACTCATGTGAAAGGTGTCAGCAACATTAACTCAACAAACACAACCCTCTGGGCTGATTTTTATTCCACCCTGTGGTAACCCGGACATTAATAGTAGCTTACGGTCAAATGTACTTGCCCCAAATGGCACAGGGGTCGGTTGAGCTCAAGCAGCTTAAAAACCCGTGCTGATCCAGCTGGATTTGGCTTGTGTTCAGCAAACTAGCGTGCTGGGCGGCAAAAAAGACATCCATCGTTCCCTTACGAAGCTGACCGAGAATGCTAACCTTTGAAACAGGGCCCACATTTGGGCGCCTCCGCTTCTGACCGTGTGCCGCAATCAACGATATGCTTGATGGTGGTTGACTCAACTCGTCCCATACCCTGGCAAAACTGGGCAAACACAGAAGCATCCACACCAAAACTGCTGTGACTCGTGGTAGCGCAGCACAACATCGAGGCACACAAATCTCCCCCCCCTCTGGTCTTCTTGTTGCGAGTCACGTGATTCCACACCCGGAGCCACAAATGTTGTTGGTCTGCTCCGGTGGGCCTCCTAGAACGCAAACCCGGGCTATTGGCACCGAGTTCTGCGGCCGAGCCGAAGTGATGTGGTTGTGGTTGTCAAAAGCAATGGGATCCCATTTTGGTTGGTAGGTGAATTCACCACCCATTCTAGAACCTATTTGAGTGGTTGGATTGGGATGTTCAGGGGTATGGGCTTTTGACCCAAGGGCATGTGGTTGTATTCCATGTCTTTGGATCATTCGGAGTGTGTGCTCTCCTGCATGGAAAAAGGACAACAATTGTTGTCTTCATACTAGCCGTGGTAGTTGGCTTCTTTGTAGAACTGACACTGAACAATATCATGCCTTCGCTTGTGCTCTCATGTCCCAAGCAACCGATGGCAAACCAGCCATATCTAAACAATATACGTATGGTTCACACAATATGGCGCTTGGACACGCCAATGGGGGCTGGACAAGGATCGACAATCGCACTTGTCTGAATGCCATATGGCCATGGATCAAAAGATCGTACCCCCAGTAAACATCCCAATCCCCACTACTAAAATAGACTAAAATGGGTGGTGCACCTACCCAAAATGGGATCCCATTGCTTTTGACCCACAAACATATATGCCACCGATCATCCACTCCTGCGAGGTCGCACTTGGTGGTGCTGCAGCTACTCAGCTGTTGCGCCCCGGCGTAGGGATAACACTTCCAGCGCCGATCGCACCTGAGCCAAACAAACTGGACCTGAGTCACTTTCTCAAAGGCCGGTAGTAAAATGGTCGTAATCCCAGAACCATGTAAACAATTAAGAAGGCGGATATCCGCAGCTATTTATGGCTGGGATCGCCCCTTACTAACCTTCATCTACCCAGGTTTTGATTGAGTCGTTCCTAAGCGTGACGCCGGAATGCGCTGCAAGTAACCCGTCCGAGCGGCTCCTAGGCTGGAATTAGGACCCCAGCGAAAAAACATATGTTTGCCTGGTTGGTGGAAAACAAAGGGACGCCAAAAAAGCAAAAAACAAACAGGGGAGCTAATTCTGGGGAAGGTAGTGCCATGAAACTACCGTGTCCTTCTGAGACGAGGTTCCAAGAGCTCGCTAGCTTTGACACATGCACTACACGAGCAAATCATACGAAGACGGGTCACGCGGTGCTTTCATGATCTGAATACTCCCGACTTAGAGAAATGCATCGCAAAGGACGTGTCGTGACGGAATGGCGATGATGGTGCTGCGCGTTGAAAAATAGAATCACTCGAGGGTCTTGTTGGTACTGTCCCGATCCTCCGTTGCTCTTGCAACGAAGCACAAACTTAGTTATACTCTTATTTGCCCAGCCAGGCTAACTACACTATCCAATGCAATACACACACCCATACACATACACATGAAGCGAGGTGATGAGACAAACTACGCACACTTACAAAAGCCCATAGATAATCTGCGCTCGCTGCATTGCAGGCGCACTCACGTTGCTGTCAGCCGCGGCCGGCGATAAACAAAGCACACCTGTGACCGTCACTGACTACAGGTGGGGTCCACCTTGGGCGAACAACACTCTTTGCAAACACAGGACAGCTTCACACTATCGGGCAGGGGCTTGTAGGCTGCAATCGCAAGCCAAGCAAATTCGCGGAACCACAGATGGCCCAATCAATCATGCCAGCGAGAAAACCCACGCCAAATGTAAGCAAGCCGTGATTCTCACTACCAAACAGCAGCATGCATTGCAGGCTGCGCAACCGTCAAAGCACAGCATCGTAGCCAGTCTCAAGCCACAGTCAATCAAATTCATGTGAAAAGGGGCAGCGGCACTCCTCCCACAGCTCAGTTGGTGCTCCATGAAGCTGCATATCATTCCCCAGATAGCCGAAAGCTATGGGTTCTAACTTCAACTAAAAGAAGAAGAAAGCTATTTACGAGATGGACGCTGGGTGCTAGGGGGCATGCAGTTTGGAGTGCTGGTGCAGCTACTGCTCTGGGGTGCTGTTTGAGGTGCTGCCGCGGCGCGGGCGCATCTTGCGAGGTTGACAGCTGGGGGCAAGGGGGCATGCAGTTTGGCAGGTGCTTGGGTGATGCTGTTTGAGGTGCTGGTGATGGCGATGGACGGCCCCGTGCTGTTCGGGTGCGGTGACTCACTGGTGACGACACCGGCGCGTTTTTTTTTTTTTGGTGTGTCTTTTTTTGTGTTTTGTTTTGCGAGATTGAGGGCAGGGCGCTGGGGGGCATGCAGTTTGCAGTTTTTTGCTATCTGGGGTCTATGCTGGTGTAAATTGCAATTAAGTAGCCAAAGCTGCCGGCAGACCGACCAAGATCAATCCAGGAACGAGCATAATTAGTAAGGGTACCAAGATGCCCACCTTGATAGAGCTTTGCCGGTCCTGTCCTCTGCAGGTGCACTGAACACACCCCCATGCAGCTGAAGCAGCGTCCCATCCATGGCCGCAACTTTGATCCCAACTTGTAGCCGAGTCACGTGGTCAAAGTCCAAGGCCCCGTCGCCCCGAAAAAATGCGCCCCACCCGAAACCGGATCCCAACTGCCCATCCCCTCCACCCAGGTCCATGGAACGACCTAGCATGACGGGATCCATGAGTTCCCCAAGCCCAAGCAAAAATGAGGGCCCGAGCCAGGCAAGCGGATCACAGTGTTCGCAAGCTTCCAAACCTTCGCCCCAAAAACGACTTTCTCAGATTGAGGTTGGACCTTTCAAAGAGCTGAACCTTCTGCTTTTCTATAGCTGCTCTTCTGTTGTCTTCCATCTTTCTTCTCTCGGACAGCGCAACTGGCAAAGTGTCGAAAACTGGGCTCCTGTTGAGCATGTCCAATGTTTTGCGAAGATCACAAAAGCCAAGCAAGGCATCCCACAATCCTCATACCAATTCGTAGCCGCCACTCCTCTTGCCAGGCGGCTGCTTGTAATTGGGCATGCTGCCCCAATAGCTGTTGTAGCAATCACCTGGTCGATCTGGACACCCAGAACCGTTTGAGAGAGACAGAACTTGCCGAGTCGAAACTTGTATTTTGATGAACCTGGCATAATGTCTCAGAAAAGGCAAGCATCGTAGTAGCTATCGTCGCAGGTATGTGTAAAGCAGCAAGCAGTGCCGAATCCGAAGAGCATGCAGGATCATACAACGAGCTCTCGGCAAAAAGAAAGGCGGTCATCCTTCGCAAGAAGCTTACCTTACGAAAACAGGTCAATGTGCTTTGAACGAGAATTGCAGGCTCAATCATAGGCTGCTGTTGCTCATGTCACAGTCTTCCATTTTGCATGAGCATCCAGCAAGAAGTACATCATGCAGAGACCCACAGCCTCACACATTGCGCATCGCGTAGATCCCCCAAGGCATGCACCCGTCCAACCGCGGGAACCTGAACACGTCCCCTGAAAAGCCACTCCCTTTTTCTAGGGCAACAAGATTGGATGTCCGCAAATCAAAGCGCTTGTCCGCCTCTGGCGAGGGCCAGCAGTGCCGCAAGAATCGCTGACCGCATGGCCGCAAAAGAACCAAACAGAGACGCGCTGACTCGCTGGCTTCATTGTGGCGCCTCGCTGGCTTCATTGCACTGCGGCTGTCCCAGAGGGATGGAAGGCACTTGGAGAAGCATGCTCAAAAGTAGGGGCTGTGTGGAGGGATTAGCAGAAGCTGAATCATCATAAGCTCCCCACACAGCTCATGCTGAAGCCAGGACATTGCGAGCTGGCACGCGTGTTGCATCACAGTCCTACCAAACACATTGACATGCAGGGCCATGTATTGCTTGCAGGATGCCTGGTTGCCATACATGCGTGGCATGCCATTGAGGACATCGCACATCGCCTGAATCAAGAGACCTCAAACTGGCTATCTCGAAGGCAGGTCAAAGCAACGTCATGAAGGTAAACATGTGCACACATGGGTGTCGGTGTGTGTGTGTGTGCTTGCTTGCTTGCTTGCTTGCTTGCGTGCTTGCTTGCTTGCTTGCTTGCTTGCGTGCTTGCTTGCTTGCTTGCTTGCCTGCCTGCCTACCTGCCTACTTACTTACTCTCTCACTTTCTTGTATTCTTACGTTCTTGCTTTCTTGCTTTCTTGCTGTCTTGCTCTCTTGCTTTCTCGCTTTCTTGCGTGCTTGTTTGTTTGACAGTGTTTGTGTGTGTGTGTGTGTGTTTGTTTGCATGCTTGCTTTTAGCTTGCTTGCTTTCTTGCTTGATTGGTTGCTTGCTTGGTTGGTTAGTTTGTTGGTTGGCTTGGATTTATTTGGCTCAGTTGCTTGGTTGCTTGCTTGAGTGTTTGTTTTGTTGGTTCATGTGCTTGAGTGTGCATACGTCTGGCAACTATGGCTCTCTTGCCCATGTACACGGGAAACTGCGCAGCACATTTTTCTTGCGATGTCTCGCAGCTGCGTGGGGCAAGCGCATGCGAAGCAGTGCAGCCCATCTTATCGATCTGTCACATAGGCCGCATCTGCACCCTGATCCGCATGAGTTGGACAAATGTGGCTGTGGGGCCAATATAGGTACCCAAAATTGAACCCTGGTAAGTGGTAACAAAGACTAAAACCTGCGGTCCTCTGGTGGTTTAAATTTGACCCATACCCATGTGTGTGTTCGTTGTGTGCGTCCATGGCGACACAAGATGATTCCGAGAGCCAGAACCGTTTTTACTGTTCTGAGCGAGCGATCCACCATGGTTCTGCTGTGTTTTTGCGAGCTGATCATTGAACCTGCTAACAGGGCTTTCGGACGGCACACAACCAATACACGGTGGTAATGTAGCTCTATCCGAAGAAGACCCCTCCGGTCTTTACTCAGGTGCTGTAACAGGGCATGTCCAACACCTCCTTGCTCCGCACATTTGACCAGCTCAGCAACAGAAGGCAGTCTGCTTGCATGAGTATCCAGTGGTCTTCAAAACAATGGCCGCATCAGATCGATTGGGACCTTTTGGGTGGGCCGAACATGCAATCGATTGGAGGCTTCCCTGGTTTTCACGGTGATCAGGGCAGGCCTGAAGGCGTTTCCAGCTAAACTGCTGCCATGAAAACGCACATGCATTGCATCAAGGACGACAAGTAAGCAACCATCTACAGGAACCACTTCATATTGGAAAATGGTCCTCATTGTGATCTAGACTTGTGGCCGAAACCTGTGGTTTGTGAAGCCTTTGAAAGTGGTTCACCTTGTATCGTCTGGGCAACGTTTCACCTGAAACGGCCGAAACGGCCGAAACGGCGTGCCGGGATCAAGAGCCCTTCTTGCTCTTCTTGATGTTCTTCCTCTGCTTGAGACCTGCCAGCGACAGTCTCTACATTGAGATGCCGCTTGCCATGAATCAATTATTCAAGAAAGGACCCTGGTCTCAGCCCACATCACCAACTCAAAATGAGGTCGGTCCTACACTCGAGAAATGTTCTGTTGTCGCTGTTGCCAAAGCTTCATGCCGTTCCCTGTAAGATAGACCCGGGAGAAGTCACCAACTTGAGTCATGCAATCCCAAAAGAAGATCCCTTGGGTGAGCTTTTGCAGGATCGCTGAGCCCACAATTTGTCCCGAAGGATTGGCAGGCATGGCACAGTTTCCTTTCTATCGCTGAGTAAAGGGGATGACCCCAAAATGTGGAGACGGTGCCATCAATGTTCACCAATGCTCCAGCAATACTGCCACAGCTACTCTTTCTGGGGGGGGGGAAGCAACATGCGTGAAAGGGCCGGCGGCAATGGATTGGTTCAGATCAAAGGGCGCCATGCACAAAGCCAGGCAGTGGACTACCCTCTTTCCAATCATAGAATTGGACAGAAGGCTTCCCTGAAGAACAGTCTTCTGAACCCTCCTGTCAGCTTCCATGATTTTCGGAGGAAGAATAAACTAAGACCTCCTGCTGAACCCTTGTTCTGGAGCGAACGCATGAGCTGGCATGGCCAAACTTTGTCTTCATTTGACCATGGTTTTGTGTGTGTGTGTGTGTGCACATACAAGCGCGTATTGTCACATTCTAGGTGTACATGAATTTGTTGACTGTCTGACCAATATGTTGTGCATTGACACACCATAAAGTGTTGACTGGTCATGTGTTGTTTTGGCACCTAATGGGTTCTCCTGCGACGAGCGCTGCAGCACGCAAAGGCAGAACAAAAGTGCACAAGTCGCATGTTTTTGTGGATCACTGAGATGTACAAATCACTGGGTTCCCTTGAACTTGTTCAACCGTAGTGCTGCAGCATGACATATTCAAACACGAGTGCGTATCTCAAAGGGCAAGAAACGCTGGTGCGCTTCTAGTCCGCATGTTTAAGGTAAAGTCATTTGTGCGAAGATGTCTTTCCCACAAGGATGACCCCAATCAGTAAGCAGAATCACCAAAATTTCATGCCAAGGGCATCATGCCTCATTAAATCTCACCACACCTACGGCCTGCGTGCAGCGGATCGAAGAAGATTGAGATCCACGCTTCAGTTGGCCAAACAAACACTGGCCGAAATATCACGGCGTTTCACTCCTGTGATTGTCACATACCGCATCACATTGGTGGAAGATATCATATGCAAATCGGAGTTCAGGAGATCCCAAAAAGAACACACGCTGTCACCCATTCCTTTTGCTTGACACACAACACGTGCGAACAGCGAAGCACATCGCAGTCAGCCAGCACCTTGATTCTCTTTCTGAGCGGATCCATTTGCAAGAGGCTTCTCGAGCCCGGGTGCACCGAATTGGGCAAGGTACATGTACTGTAGGTACTCTTGACACAGGTGCCCCTTCCGTTTGGCTCGCATCCTAGCACCCCAAACAGCTAAGGCTGAAGTCGGAATCGTTGCTCAAGGGGAACAATCCTTGAACCATTCCAAAGTCTTCCATGTTGAGAAAGATCAGATGATCTTCTGCATGATAAGTGTTGAGGCACTGGCATTTGTCATTACCACCTGGTTCAAAGCGCAAAAAGCAAAGGCGATTTGATTTTTCATGGTGTCCCGGAATGACGTTGCATCATTTGGTGAATAAGACCTATTTCCTACTATAGCTGTATTTTTGGTGAGTGCGCCCCATGTCATGACCATCGCTCATGGCCACAGTGCCTATGCTAAGGATTCAATCTGTGCATCCGATGGAGTCACCTGCTTGCTAGGAGTACCTCCCAATCTAACGCATTGCGGGCCGCTGAGGGCCTGAAGGCGCCGCGCCTTCCGCTTTCTGCGAGTGAAATGTTTGCCGGAGCCGAACTGGTGTCATGGGTTGTGCGAAATCCTTTCTGTGATACCACCGTGGGGCCATCTTGGCGACTACCTGCTACTCCAAAAGCCTACACAAAAGAGGGTTCCAAGAATAACCAGGTTTTCAGAGAAGAGACCTGCAGAAAGCATACAGAAAATACGGGGTTTGTACTACTTTTATACGAGTGTCGTACGGTTTCTGCACGGGTTTCAGGAAGCAAAACCATATTTGTCCGCCGAAAACCTGGTTGTCGACGAGCAGGTGCAAAACCCGGTTGGTTCTTCTTTTGTAGCAGGCACTTGGTCATAGGGGCAGTCCCGAAGTCCCTTATCACAGAAAATCGCCCAAGCCCGTCTTCCACACCCATGAATCGTGATGTTGCAAATTTCTGAAACACTTGCCAGTTCAGCTCTCACATGGGCTTCATTGAAACATGCCCCGCAACATGCACCAATTGTAACATCTCTTGTTTTGTTGCTTGGCCTATGACATTAAACTAGTTGCCTAAATGTTTACCGTGTTCAAGGCGAATGGCAAACATGTACTATCCAACTGCCCCAATCTTAAAAAGTAAGTCTATGAGAGGCACACACTCACAGGTAACACCAGGACCCTGTCTGCTAGCCAAAGACTAGTGTCTCTGAACAACATCGTCGGTTTGCTCAGCTGCTCCCAGTTGTGCATCGCTGAAGCACTGGCAAAACGGTGCTTCTTCGCCTTCGAGCAACCAATTCTATCGCACGACTGTTGCTTGCCAGCAGATTCACAAACTAGCATGTTTCACTGCAGCAAAACACGTAGCTTGTTCGTCTGGTTCATTGATTGATCCAGGCTGACACGGTGGATCGAACATTTACTGATTGGTGCGTCCGTTGATTTCGCTGGGTACTGCTTGCATACTCCAGCAGCTCGCATTTGGGCCGTCGTCTGCTTGTGCACTTGTCTCATACTTGTGCAGAACGCTTTGCTTCAAGTAAGCCAGCCAAAAAGGTGTTTGGCAAGATACCGACATACTGTCCAGAAATATTGTGGAGGCAGGAGATACAGTTTGTTGAAACGGGTCACTTGCATCAAACCATCTACTGAAAAAACAAAACGACAAGAAGCACCATAGCAATATCAGCATCCAGTGCTCACCCAGTGAGATGCATGCGACGACTATATACAAGGGCCGAAATAATTAGACTGGCGGGGTATCCTTACACCAATAATCTTCAATCAATACTTGGTTGCCTTCTGCTCCCCTGCTAAAAGTTTGACTTTTAGTGGTTTAATTCGGAAAACCCAATAGTTGGCAAAAAGTTAAAGTCCTAGCATCCCTTGGCAAAATGCCCCAAAGAATACATTTTCTCAAAGGTGGAAAGCGGAGTTGACCGGCCACCTCTCATGGCCGTGTGGTGCGAGTCGACCTCATCACGGAGCTCCAAGCCAGCCAACTCACTCAGTCCCGCGCGAGGAAAGGCACTCGTCACCCGAGAAGACGCGTTAACCAGGGAACTTGCCATGATTAGAACTAGGCCCAGTTATATAATGTATATTCTATTGTTTGCTTCCCTTTGAGTCACTGGTAAAATATAAAATGTATCCTAAGTCTACCCTAATTGCCATTGCTTTCAGACAAGGCCGTGTGGCCGTGTTATCCATTGTTGCGCTCGAGCGTCAAATACAAGTGCTAGTCACAGACGCACTAGCCTGTCGACTGATCAGTTCCTGTTTTGCAAGTCCAGTGCACGTCATACATGCCTCTGGATTGACAGCACTTTGATCAAAGTGTCAGCTCAGTGGGAAAACATAGCGGTGATTCGCAAAGTGCTGCAAACTTGTGTGCTGTGGAATCCTTGTGTCCAGTCTTGCTTGCCTCAATCTCCATTGAATCGTGAACCGTCCTGTCCCGCACTCCCGCTCAGCCATTTACGATCCATTGGGTTGCGCTTACAGTAGGTCGAAACCTAAAGAGAAAGTCGACACGCAACTGCTAAGGTGAAATAAGCATAGAGAAGGCTTGAAGAAAAGAAGGATTCGGACTGCGAGTTCCGAAATAGCTGACACAAAATGTCCATTTCGGAAATGGGCTCAATTCAATCCCACCCTTGGGTTCTAATTAAGGCTGGTAACATATGGTAAAAGCGGGAACGTGGCTTTCTCTCGATACGGACGAATTCTGAGGGGTTCGAGGGTTTTCAGGGTACATCAGGGGAGCCGAGGGGTTGACTTGCGTTCCCGTGGGGATCTTCTACAGTAGCCAGTGGGCTTTTGAGGGTGAATCAGGGGTGAGGGGTTGCTGGCTTGCCCTTTTTTTAAATCAAGGGGATCTTATACCCAGCTCCATCCCTAGTTGATTTGTTATGGGGATCTCATATCCAGCTCCAAACCCTTTTCGACTTGCTTTTTTAAATGGGGATTTTGTATCCAGTCTTGTGTTCCTAGGGTTCATAAGGGTGAATCAGGGCGGGGTACTCAGGGGTTGCTGCGTTCCCTTGGGGACATAGGTGTCCTTTTAGGGGAAATCAATGACCCTGGTAGATGATTAAACCACCAGGTAAACCACGAATCGCCATCTATTTTACTACCAAAACAAGCAAACAGGACACCTATGCTTGGGGATCTATCCGGGGTACTGTGGGCTTGCTGCGTTCCCCTCGATTTTTATGGGGGGGTCTTATATCCAGTCGGATTTTTTGGGGCTGGGTCGACTGGATTTCTGGGATTCCCCCATCCAACTGGTCGACGTCAGATCTGCCAAGGGGCCCCTTGGGCTTCCGCAGCAAAGGGTCCCGCTCCTCGCGGGTCTGAGCGGCAGGTCCGCCCAGCGTGGCCATGGCGGCGCCTGACGCAAGGCTACGAGTCACTTGCCCAAGGAATGACCCTTCCGGCTTTGGGGAGTGAACCTAGAATCTTAGAACCTGCAGTGAAACAGCATGGAATGGTAGACTTAACATAAGAAATGATTTGGCTATGTATGTTCAACTAGGTATGGGGAATTTCAAATGATGATAGGGCATCGAGATCCTAGTTTCGGGGGATTGAACTCTTATAATTACGATACATGTGTAAAATGAATATAAATATTTTAACCAAGCGATCTCCTTAAATAAAACCAGAACAAATGGTGTACAGGGAATGACCCCCTCATTCCCTGCTGAGAAACAGCAAGGTAAGTAGGCTATGACTAGATTTCGCAGTGAAACGCCAAACAACTATAAGAAATTTGTGGGCTACTAAGTATGTTGACATTGAACATCCAACAATTGCTCCTAATACCCGATCGGTCAAGCTGACATTGTTTTGGCGCAATTAAAGGAATGCAAACCAAGTTCTATCTTTGTGGTGGGCTCATCTTGTGAAGGCTCGGAGCAACCCTGGGCAACTCCATGCCTCCGGGGACTCTCGTTCGCTCAACCTTTGATCTCAAAGAAAACACAGGCTCTGCCAGGCATTGAGGTTGTTGGGTCGAAGGATTGTGGCCGGATCAGCTTGAATCAACCAGGGGTCATCAATCGTGCTTCTTGGCGCCAGCGGACAGCTTCTTAAATGGTGACTGAAGTCGTCGTCGCCACATAGCCAGCTAACGTGAGTTGGCAGAGCAACAGAAATTCTGGACTTGTTCTGCCCTCGATTATCGCGCTACATGGATCAAGAAATATTCGGCATTGTGGCCGGCACACGGCTTGAAATGACCCATACAAAAAATTGTTGCAAGAAGTATTCAGCCCCCTCCCCCACCCAAAAAAATCAAACTACAAGACTGCTAGCAATGAAATAGCGCCTCCCGGAGAAAATGCAAAAATCAGAAACTTTGCCCATCGCCCAGCTTCCGCCACCAGCGCTCAAGTTGTTTTGTTGGCATTTTGTAGCGGAGTATCTGAACCACTTTTGCCTCATGTTTGTACACAAGCTCCCTCAACTTCCTCGCCTCCGAAGCGCTTGCCCACCTGCTGGAAGCGTGTGGCCTGGCCGTTTCGGAGCCCGTGAGGTGACACAGTATTGTTTGTGTCCGAGTGGTGTTTCAAGGCCCCGGGCGCGGTGCCCTGATGGTGTTTTGGTGGTGCTCCGGTGTTGGTGACCAGCGTGTGCTTTGGTGTTCTGCTGGCGCTCTGGTGGCGTTACTGTTGCTGGTGATGTCTGCGCCGGTTGCGTTTTGGTGTTTCTTCATCAAAACTAAAAGAACCGCGCCATCTACAGTCACTTGACTGTGATACGCAACGTCCTGTTGGATTCAGAGACAATATTGAACCGTTTGCTCGGTCTCTTCATCAGTTCCGTGAGATACTTGTGGTCACACTTCAGCCTCTGAAAAGTCAATAGCTCGCCTGGAGCGACTCATGAAGCTGACGGGCCTCGCGCTATAGGTATACAATGTCGGCCGCGTAGGCTGCACAAACCAACGGAAAGAGCAAGCTGGTTCCGCTGCTTGTTGTATTCACCCAGGCTAGTGGGCGTACGGTTTCTGCCGCAATTTGGACAAAGCAGCGAATTGCGTGGCGTTGTGCAGGGTGTCCATCTTTTTCTCTAGACATTCGTGCTGGGGCGAGAAAATCTATTGGTGGCTGCGTTTCTCGACAGTACAACATCAACACCTCTTTGCGGGAGCATGTCGGAGCTGAACAAAACTCAAACCGTCTTGCGAATCCGAGTGCTTTCGGGGAATGCCGTGCATCTTTCCGGCTGCGACGCAGAGGGTCTAAAATGAGAGGACAATTGCCCACCCCTTTGGGATTCCGCTTCGACACTCTTGCCCTTGGAATGACCCCAATAAGCAGGCCCAAGAAATTGAAGGGTCGGTGCTCTCCTTGGCCTGCAGAACGCTGACTCGCGTTCTGCAATCTTGCCAGCTTTGGGGGCCAAGACTCAGCAACTTACCATAACTTACCCAAAGCCTGACGAACGCCAGGTCTTCGAAAAGCAACACGTCGCGCCATTGTATTTGGAGCGTTTGCTCAGTCTCTCCACAGTTCCGCGTATTGCTGACTATAGGCACCAGCCCGAAAGCGTCAATAGCTCACCTGGCGCCTTGGGCGAGCTCATGAAGCGAGTTTGACGCGAAAAGCGCGCGCCCCTCTTTCGAAAGTGCTGACTGAACACGCGGCTGCGTTGAAAGCGGTTTGACTGACTGACAAGAGGGGCTGCTTGAAGCACACGCGTCACTGCGCCGGCCAACATTACATAGACGTATGCCAAATGTAGCCCGCGTAAGCTGCACGAACCAACGCAAAGCAAGCAGGGTAACTCGAACACGGCCTCATAAACCTTTTGTATTCGGCCAGCGGACTTTGTGCAGGCCAGCGGGCGTACAGATTCGAGCCACGCACTTTACTTGTAGCCCAACTAAGTGCTGCTGGCCAGGCACAGAGATTGATGGACTCCTCACACAACCTGGAACGATGAATTTTGACTAAATTTCCAGCATACGAACACTATGGGAACCCTGGTGGCTGCGTCCTTTGCGACAGCACAACGCCTCTTTGGGGGATCATTTCAAAACTGAAGGAAACTAAAACCGTCTTGTGAATCCGAGTGCTTTCGGGGAACGCCCGCGGTGTCCTTTCCAGCTGCGACGTCGAAGGTCTGCGTTGAGAGGACAGTCGCCCACCCTTTTGAGATTCCGCTTCGAAAAGCATGGAACATCTGCCCAAAGAAGCATGGAAATAAGTTCACCTCTTGCCCTTGAAATGGGTAAAATAAGCAGGCCCAAAGGACTACTCTTTGGACCAGACAAAGCCCGAGCACTAGACGAGCACCATGCGTAGCACTTTGCCTTCGGACTCTTTGCGAAACGCGGAGCCCAAAGTCTCTGGCCCTGGGGCGTGGGGTGAAGGGTGCGGTGAGCCAAGGGACACTTCCCATAGGAACTGCCCAAGGGCAGAGGTTCGGTTTCTTTCCCGGTGAAGCGCAGTACCCTCCCCACTCAAGTAAACGGAATTTCATTCCGAGATTTCGGAGACCTCCAGTGGCCGAGGAAACGAAGGGCAACTAGTTTTTGGTAGAGATTAAAGGACAATTCCCTCTGAAGGAAGAAGGGCACCTCCAGGGTCTGGGATTCTAAAAGTCTGAATCGGAGTGAACATTTGTGTTCTTGTGGGAGACGACATGTCGGCCGACGGGCAAAAAACAAACTTATGTCGAAACCAACCCCCCGAAGGCCGCCTGATATGGCCTTCGGAACCTCGCCCTACAGCCAGATTGGATTGGCCAAACAGACGGCCAGAACAGCGGTTTGCGGGCTGCAAACCAAAACGCAGCAGCTAATTGGGCTAGATGAAACTTCCTTCAAGTACTTGGATCAATCACTGAAATCTCACTGCTGCTTTTCGGCACGCACTCAGCAACAGTATCGCGCCGGGCAGATGGCACGTGTGTCCTAATTTCGGGCCCCGACGCAGAATGTCCCTTCGATTTGCCTTTCACCAACCCCCCAAAACCCGCAAAGACCAGTGTCGCGTGGTGTCCCGTAGGTGTGCCGGTGGCCCGGTGGTCTCATCCCATCCGAGTGGTGATGTTCTGGCGGTGTTGGTTGTGACAACTGTTGTGGTGGTGACGGTTGGGTTACTTCGAATATTAACTCGGAGCCACAAGAAAGACTTGGGAAGATCATGAGCTCGAATGGTCCTTCGCCCGTAACTGCAGGTTGGGCCATTGACCAGACCCTGGGTGCCAGGCTACTTCGTGCTGAGTCCAAGCTCAAGAATCAGTATGGGCAGAGCTGAGGGGCCGCAACTGTCATGTTGGATCCTGCCAGTTAGGTAACTTGCAGGTTCAGACGGTTTTTATGCCAAGGCGTGCGAAACAAGCCTTTTGGCCACACATCGTGTCCCTGGCTACAAACAGCCTCTGTCCCCCATCTTCGCAGCTGCAAGCAATTGGTGATGTCCAACTTGATCAGGGAATATTCGGCAATGCGGATCTCTGATTTGTTGGAACAGGCGGTTCTTGGCGCCTGTGGCTCTTTGTGGATTCTTTCCTTCAACTCAAGCAGCGTTCTTGGCAACACTGAACACCATGTCTCCTCAACCAAATGCTGCCTTCTGTTCCTGGTCCAAAGAATCCCGTCAGAGTTTTTGAATTCCCTTTTAAACTTCTCCCAAGAGAAGCTCACTTTGATTTGGGCTCCCCACATGGTGGTTTCCGACATCCAACCCTTTCGGGGAAATGGCGGAATCATTTTCAGGGTTGCTCAGAAAAAAAAAACCTCGATCATCAGGGCAAGCACTTCTTTGAAGGAAACCCAAAATTGAGCCCATGTCCTACCCTTGAGGTTTGGTCAAATTTGACCCAAAACCCGAAAAGGATCCCACATCCCAGGACACCCAAAGAAACCCAAGAAACCCAAGAAAACCCAAGGAACCCCAAGACCAGACCCACGGACCCACAGACCCGCACCCCGAACCCGAAGACGAAGAGCCTGGCTGCGGCCTTTCGTGGAGTCCTTCAGGCCTTTCATGGGATCGCTCTCCGCCTGGTTGGACGAATTCCGAGCGCGTCGATGTTTCCTTTCGGGGAGGGAAAACCCTTCCCAGTCCCCAGAGGTGTTTTGAGTGCGTTCTAATGGGGTGCGCTGGTATTAAGACTGGGACATGGAGTTGCAAGAAAGAATCCAGAGGCTCCGCAACTGGGGCACATTCCTTCCCTGCAAATGGGGCGCTGGCACAACTTGGGGACACAAACATGGGCAATTTGGATCTTGCCAGCAGGTAGAAACTCAGTTTGGCCCCAAATGCCATTTACCCACCGATGTTAGAAAACTTCAACGCAGCTAGTCGTCCCGTAGGTTGCCGCCCTTTTTCATTGTTTGCTGTGTTCGTCCTTGCGGCTGAAGCGCGGACTGCACAAGCAAGAAGCTCGCTTCCAACCTATTCTGGTGTGGGGTGCCACGTAAATAGGTTCGATCGAAGCAAGTTGCCCTACCAACCCAATCCGAAACACCTCTTTGCCATGCCTGTATGTGTGAGTAGCTCGCAAGCTAAAAACAGACTTGTGCCAACCGTTCTGCATTGAACAAGGCCTCTTGGGGCTCGTTTGAGGGGCATGTCATCATGTCTGCCTTGGCTCCCTCGTCTCTCGCCTCTCCGCCCACCAAGTCCAGGAGAGATTCGGGACACACCTTCGTCTTGCCCTTGGCCTGGCTCGAGGATCGTATTTTGCGGACTTCTCAAGCAACAGATTCCCGCGTAAACATTTTTGTCCCGGGCCAGAGATCAAATCCCTCGACATCATGCCACTCACTGTTCATCCTCGTGGCGTGGAGCCCCCATGAACACCTGTGAACAGTTCTACCAGCAACATTGCAACAGCTGGCACCATGAATGTGTACCATGATGAATTATGTACCACGAATTGCAACAGCTACATTGGACATAATGTAATGCACCATGAACAACTCGTTTGCGAGAGGTGTCAAGATCATCATGCACGCAAGCCGTGACAAGAACACGCAGAGACCATGTACAAACTTTTGCACTGACTATTGGATGAGCATCCAGGAGTGCAAAAAACTCGTGTTGCCGGGCCGTCCTATTCCGCCTTTGTTGAGCAAGCCCCCAAGTTGAACAGACATGTATTGAAGTCTGGACTGGAACGTTTGCAGCTGAATGCCTCCTAAGCCCTGCATTTTCAAGACTCGAACCAAAGCATTGCTCAACACTTGCCAAAGACGACAAATATACAAGGGACTGGCACCCAAATGTCAAAGGGACAAATAAACAACAGGCAGCTAAAGCAACAATCGAGTAGAGCTCTTGTTTCGCACAAAGTATATACATCACAACGGATGACATCTCTTTAATCCAACTTGCAGAAGTAAATGTAGCAGCCCGCACGTCCGCGAATCAACCGGACCCACCTCTGCGAAAGAACATCTGCCAGAATGCTTGTGTTTCTTTTAAAGCCAGGTTCAAACTTCGCACCACACAAGCTGTGGTTTCACTCGTCCGACTTTCCGGATGCCCATGCCTTGGCTTGCGCGTTCGTGATGGGCGGAAAGTTGGGGTCCTTGCTGGCGTACTGCCGGGCCCAGGTGAAAACGTAAAGAAGACCTAAGAGCTGGGCGAAGCGAGAAACCAGCTGCACGGCCAGACTAGAAAACGGGGGGAAAACAAAAAGCACTTCCACAAGAGAGTCAGCCTGAGACCAGCCAACGGAGTCTCAGCTTGGCTTTTTGTTGGCTGTTTGGATGGTTTGGAGGTGAAATGGAGGGGTCTCCCATCTACCCTCGACAAACACCAAGGGTTCAAATCCCAAATCAACAATCCAAACCACTACTTAGGGGTTACCTGACACTCCGACTAACAGGCAAAAAAAGAGCAAGGTACCCGGCACCTTTTGGCGTGCGCCCAAACTCAGTGCCCTGCTTGGTTTCCGATTGGTCAGAGGCTCCCAGGCAAAAAAGGAAAAATCTGCCTGCATCCGGCGCTTTGGGACCCTTTTCTGATTCTCAAATTTGTGGCCTTCGGATGCGGAAGCGTACTGCACCTTGTCAACTGGGTGGAACGCGAACAGCTTAGCAATTCTCGAACAGGTAAGGCAACTCAGTGTTTCGACTGAGTGCAGATGTACATCAAACATCTTCCCCAGTGTTTGTCTTCGCATTGCCAAAATGATACCTCAGAATGCTCGTGCATTGCTCTGCATGTCCGGCAACAGGCGTTCCATATCTCAACGGCACTTGTTGACAGTAATGTATGTAAATACACAAACCGATCATAGGACATTGTAAGAATGTGCTTTTATTGGCAACAAGATCAGCATGACAGAGTTGCCGACCACAGGCATCTTAGTAGGACCTAAATGAAGGCTGGCCAGCCGAAGCAAGTATATCTTTGCGGCGCATCAAGGTGTCAGGCAGAAGCACTCTTGTTGCAGCACACCAACTAATCTCAGCAATTGCAACTCCCTAATGACTGAAAATCAAAAAATGCACCCAATAAAGGACCTTCATCATGGGTACCCTCGGGTAGGCTCGTTATACCCCCAGAGCTCACATGTTGGGGCTAAAGGTGCGTCAAGCTGACTTTTGATAGAGCCTAGAGCCTATGAAGGAATGTTGATGAGGGAGAGAGGCCGCAACCCATTTTGTAATGTTGTCATGATTGCGACATGGCAATTTCAGGACGCAGGCCATTGGACTGCTGAAACTGAAAGGCAAATGGAAAGCACGCAATCACATCCCATTCAGCACAAACATGTCCACTGCAAGAATAGCAGCATGCTTCGAACATGAGTACCTGTATCCCATCAGCGAGTTCTGCACAGAAGAAGCGCAAGCATGCACAACTTGTGGCATGATGTGTGTATGCTACCCAACCGTAGACAATTGTAGACAGAATGCTGAACATGTCACGAAAACACGCGCGCAAGACTTCAGAAGCGCACTGCAAACATTGGCAAAACAAGTTGTCAAACGAAGCGCTGTTGTACTGGCGCTTCGTGGATCGACGGCTGGTGCCTTGCCTCCTGCTTGGAATGGTCTTTGCAGCTGTTCCAAACAAAATCATCACACAGCACAGCAGGCCAAGATGCTGTCTGAGGTGGTGTTGAAAAGAGACATCCAACCTGAGTGATCATGCTGTGTCACAGCAGCAGCAGCGCCTACAGTAACCAGAGCAACAGCCAGCAGCGGCAGCAGCGGCAGCGGCAGCGGCAGCGGCAGCGGCAGCGGCAGCGGCAGCGGCAGCGGCAGCGGCAGCGGCAGCGGCAGCGGCAGCGGCAACAGCAACAGCAACAGCAACAGCAACAGCAACAGCAACAGCAACAGCAACAGCAACAGCAACAGCAACAACAACAACAACAACAACAACAACAACAACAACAACAACAAGCAGCAGCAGCAGCAGCAACAACAACACCCACCCACCCACCGACCAACCAAACAAACAAACAAACCAATCAATCCATCAATCAAACCAAGCAAGCAAGCAATCAAAACAATCAATGATGCAAATTGAAATCATATCAAAACAAAACAATTCAAATCAATCAATCAACCAATCAATCAACCAATCAATCAACCAATCAATCAATCAAATTACGTCAAACCACAACAAATCTAGTCAATGAAATCAAATAATCAACCAATCAATCAATGAATGAATCAATCCAATCAATTTATCCATCCATCAATCAATCCATCCATCAATCAATCCATCCAATCAAGCAACCAAACAATTTAACAAACATACGCGAGCAAACCAACCAACCAACCAAAAACAGACAAATAAAGCAAAACCAACAAACAATCAAACCAGCACAACTAGTCAAGAAGACACCACGCACACCCGGACAAAACACAGAACACAAACCAACATGCACCAACAAACACACCAGCATTGATAGCAACAACACCAAAACCAGCAACAACATCATCAGCAGAAACGACAGCATCAGCAGCAACTACAGAATCATCAGCAACAACAGAAAACCACAAACACAACGATATGGCAGGCATTCTATGCTTGGGTCGCACACACATACATTCAAGAAAGCCGGGTTTACTAGAGCACACTGCTGAAGAGATTACCTATAAGTGACAACATCACGAGACCTCAATACAAACCCACATTGTCAACTTCACCTCGGGTGCACACGGCAATACAACATGAAGAAAACATGTTCCGTGTCAGTTTTCAAACACTGCTGAGCGGCTCCTCATCCAGAGCTGTGGCTCAAAAGCGACGGAAACCGAACTGCAAACAAGCCTAGCATCAAGCACATGGCCATTCGATCATGACGGCGTGTTTCGGACAAACAAGTGCATGATACAAAGGTCCTAAGCCCTACAACGCGGGAAACTCTAGCCAGGTCTGCGAGCAAGCAAACAAGTGCATGTAAAAAAAGAAGAAACAAACCCGTACCCAGCAGGCACGAGTCAGAAAAAGCCACGCAGCTGATGCCTCAAGCCGAGCAACTGTAAGCTACAATGCCGGAGATAAGCAGGGACACAAAGCTCATGCTAGTGGTATCTGCGATGTACCAGCTGGAGTTGATGTCGGAGAAGCATGGAACGTTCTCCATGACCTCGGCCATAGGATCGCACCCTCCTGCAACAATTTCGACGCATCCTTGGTGATTTCTGTCTAAATGAGTAGTGTGATTCATTGCTTATCCTTTTTACGTGCATAGTCGCTGTCATGTGGGGGGTGTCTCTGTGTGTGTGTGCCAGTGTGTGTGTGTGCGCACGTGTGTGCGTGTGCGTGTATGTGCTGTCCCTGATATCTGTGAATGCCTGTCTATGTGGGCGCTTGTGCATGCGTCTGAGTGTGTGTGTGTGTGTGCGTGTGTGTCCATGTCAGTGTCCTCTGCGCTATGTGTGTGTCTGTGCAAGGAATATGTTCGAGCGCTTGCAGCGGAGCATTGTTGCGTCTGACAGTGCAATAGCGGAAAGAATCAACCAATAGCGTTTGACTATGCATATTTCCAAAGCGTTCTATAATGCAACGCATCAATGCTGAGGTCCATTTTCGGGAACGGGATTTCAAAGAAAGCATTCGGACGGGCTCTCATTTTATGGTGCAGTCATGACATGCTCCCCGACAAAATGAACAGTTTGACGTGGCAGCCTCTTTGGCGGGAAGGTTTATAATGGGAGTCTGGTATCCGTTCGGCTTCCATCTCAATCTACAGGAGTGTCTGCACATATGGCAAATTGAAACCTGAAACATGATAGAGATATCATGAGATCCTCAAGTTAAAAAATGTTAAACAACAAAATGTCAGAGATATCATGAGATCCTCAAAAAAAAAAAAAAACACATCGTCATGGAGGGCTCGTTTCACCCACAACTCGGTGAGCTCGCCAGTCAGCTAGGCCGCTAGGCAGACCGGACCCGTGAGATCTGAGGCCCGCGCAACAAAGCCAAGCAGGGTGGAGGTGAGGACAATGAAGCCGGTGGCGATGATCTCGTAGAATCCTTGACACATGGGTAACGATGCTCTTCGTAACGATGCTCTGGGTAACAAATGAGGATATATATATATATGTGTATACACATATATATATATATATATATATGTTGTGTATATACATATATAAATATCTATGTGCCGTCTACGTCCAATCTAGAATGTATGTATGTTTGCAATTCATGCATGTACCAGTTTGTAGCGGTAAAATGTAGAAAGGACATGATCTAAAAGTACGTAGCTATATATCTGACGGCATCTGACACAATGCAATATGATGTAACAGTGTATGTTGGTATGGAAGAGTATGTAGCTGTGTGTCGCAGTCAACAACAGCATGTACCAGTATATAATAGTCCATAAGGATGAAGCAGTATGTATGCAGATGCATGTACAATATGTAATGGCATGTATCAGTATGGAACAGTGTCCTGTAATACCACGTGCCAATATGTCTAGCAGAATCGAGCATTATGTTCTAGTATGTACTAGTAGCGGTATGCAACCGAGTGCAACGGAATGCGACAGTGTGTGGCAGCATGCAATGACATTCTTTAGTATAGCATAATATTATGATATCACAACATTCAGCAATATGTAAATACATCTAACATCATGTGTGTATGCATGTATGTATCAGCATGGTTTGCTGAATTAAGGGACTTCCAAGTAAAAGACCTTCATCCTGGAGCTTGGTTGACGGGCAAGTGCGCAAATGCATACAGTAGATGTAGGTGTGCATGTATGCACGCGTGTATTTATTTATCCTAGGCCCTCCAGTAGAGAGGTTAGAATAAGGGTACCCTTTTTTCTGTAGTCGATTTTAGTAGGGGATCCCTCCCAACCAAAAAAGGGGGTGAGAAAGCGCACCTAGCTGGGGGACCTAGCTATCTACGTGTGTACCCATTGCCAAGGTGCTGGTCATGCCATGGAGGAAGGCAACGACGCCGCCCGCAGAGCAAATGAACTCCGAGGCATCCTGGCGCGAGCAGTGGCGAGTTTCGTTTTGCCTGGAAAAAAAAGGTGGCAAGAGCACCGACAAACGGTTTGCATATGTGTGAAACACGATTAAACAAAACATATTTCTCAGTCGGTTAAGTTTTATTTACGAACTTTGTCTCTGGTTTTAAACGTTACATGTCGGGACAACTCAGCATCCACGTCTGATGTGGCCATGAACCCGAAGAGGTTTAGAACATTGGTCAATAGAAATCCCCCCTATGTTTTGTGGATGTCGCGATCTCCAACGTTGATGACCATTCCGGCCAACCCCGACTAATCAAGACACGTGACTTGACACAGTGTGCTAAAAGGTACATAGCATACATGATCAATGATGATAGCGGACTTATGACTTGATCATGCTGCCAATAGTCATAAACATGTACAGGAACACTAGTACATGAGTAATATACCTTTCTGGTGTTGCCAAACACTGAGCTGGATATATTACCTTCTAGGATGCGATTGACTGCTATGCAACGTCCGGGCGTTCTTGTGAATAAATAGTTCGTACTCAAAGCTCCGCCGTCCAGCAGCATCGTTCACATGGAGACGGATTGATCCCCTTACGAGTTAAGGAAGCACAGCCCTGACAGATGCGCGGAGCCTCGCGCAGTCTCTTAGAAACAAGGACTTTCCTGAAGTGAAAGGCCCAGTGATTCTCCGCAGCTGGGATGGACATGCGGAAAGAGGCATGGTAAAACCCGCCAAAGCATCTAAGGTCTTCAACCCGACAAGAACAAATGTGACTTTCAGTCCAAAACAATGAAGAGTTTTGCCAGATCCCGAAGTCTTCGGAATCATCAGCTTCATTTGCGGTGCCAAGAAGTCGGCACAAGGCCAATGTAAGGATCTTACGCGTTCGCTTTTTGTTTTACTGGCTGTTCATGAAACAAACAAAAACACCAAATCAATCCTGAATGTTGCATGGGCCACTCCGCATATATTCTATTCAAGCCGGTCTGGTCTACCTTTGCATCTCCTGGAGGCCAAGTCCTCCAAACTGGCCGTGGTCTACCTGGTGATGGACCAAGTCTGTCAAAACGAAAAAACGAATCATCGAGTGCAAATTACGGCAACTGTTGAGTGCAAGTACCTTAAGGGGGGCACGATCCTCTCCAATTGCTTCCAGCCTTGAATCATGGTACCATCTTGAATCATCCTACAACACAAAGAAGCCGGATCGGAGCTTGGCACAAAACGCACGCAACTTATCTTGGAGTGCACTTTCTCAGTGCATTCGCTCCTGCGTAGCTGTCCAGAAGCTGCTATTTCTCAGGACAATGTCCACGTAGGCGTCCTTACTGTAACCTGAGCAAATTGGATGGAGAGCTGTCCGAGCACAGTTTGAACCACGTCAGCCGCGTAATTTATATTACCCCGGATCCGGATGCTGCATACGTGTGCTCTTGTTTTGTTGCCCGCATGCTGATTGTGAAAATCAAACATGAAACCATATAAAACCAACGCAGCCGTGCAGCAGATCCGGCACTATGTCGCCGCTCTCCGCGAATAGAAGCAACACGGGACAAGCTGGTGGAGAAACGCACCTACCAAAGGTTGCAAATTTTACTAACATGGTTTTTGGCCACAAACCGTGTCACTTGTCAAAGCAAAGTATCTGCCTGCGGCTTATGAAACACGCTTGGTGCAATTCTGTGCAAGATAGTCTTTACACATTGTGTCGCTGCTGATTCGTACACCCCAGGCCGCGACTCGTACACCCCAGGCCGCGAAGGAAGCAAATGCAATGTTTAAAGCAGCCTCACAACATGTCCGCGACCA
Source organism: Effrenium voratum (assembly GCA_963377175.1). Lineage (NCBI taxonomy): Eukaryota > Dinophyceae > Suessiales > Symbiodiniaceae > Effrenium > Effrenium voratum. The sequence goes on from CAUJNA010001569.1 coordinate 453,701, forward strand.
GATCAAACGCCTCTCTGCACTTTGTATGTACCAAGCAGCCACCAAACTCGTGACTCACGAAGCTAGCGAAAAGGCTGCCTGCCGCGCTCAGGATGGACCAGATGTTCTTGGTCTGCTCCTCCTGAAAGGCCAAGAGAGGCGGACCTGTGGTGTGCAATCTCCATGTCTGTTGAAATAGAGCACCAGGTTTTGACAAGGCGGGGCATCCGCCCCCCGCCCGCCCCATTCTGGCTGCCAGGTTTACATTGTTCGGTTTGGCACGCTGTCGTTCTGGCATCATTGCGGAGTTCCCCAAGCTCTATTGCAGAGCTGGACCTTGAATCATTGAACCGCGTGTGAGACTTGATGGCGTTGCTCCGGGTCAAAGAAGGGACCGATTGCAATGCAGGCTGCAGGCTTGGTGGCTTGGTGCTTTCGTCTTGAGTGAATTGGCTGTCGTTGATGCAACAGTCTATGCCAGTAGTGCCGCGCGGAAGTTGCTGCAAAATGTACTTACTATGGGGGCGCTTGCTTTTACTTTAGCGATCCCGCTCGGCCTCATTGCAATGGTCATGGAACCTGCGGTCTCACTTGCGATTGCGCGTCTGTATCTGACTATCTATTGAGCTATCGGCCTAGCAACCAATCTGTTTTCAGGCTGTCTCTCTCAAGCTGACTATCTATCTGTCGGGCTATCTCCTCTGATTCCGTTCTCATCTAGTTTCAAACGACAGCTAGCCTTAGCGCCAGTGTTACGCAAGTTTATTCTAAACTTTATTAAACAAGATATATAATATATATTGGCTATCATCATATTATGCTATGTATAAATCTATATATATATATATATATTATACTCTATATATATACACTATATATATATAACACATATATTTAATTATATTTATATACATATGTATATGTGCGCATCCACCGTGTGAATGCAGTCCAAAAACACATGTATGCCGCAGCAGAGCAGCTCCAAGTTCAGGGGGTTGCTACACTATGCGCAGCAACAATAACACAAATTGTATCTGCCCGTGCCGGGGTTTCAAGTCGAAAGGGCAACTCATCCAGGGCATGGCTCATCATTTCCCACACCGCACGCAGCATGAGCAAGGTTCGAGGGAATGCCCCGCATGTTGTGTTCCTCGTCTTGGCCGATGTGGCCACTCGAGTTTGATGCAGCAACGTTGAGAAGTGCCTGACTGGGTATTTCCAGCTATTTCTCGCAATTGAAGGCATAATGTTCTCATTCACAGTCAGGCTGCTGCCCAAAGCAACTACCCAGGCACGATTAACATAACACGGTTTCAAGGGAGTCTTGCTTATCGGGGCTCTTAAGTGTTCAAATGCTAGTAAACCATGTATATCACATGCCTTTGCTACGCAGACCGCTTGATTCATGGGCGAGGTCTCGGTCCATTGTATCAGTAAACTGTAGGCTGCTCGTCAGATTGGACATACTACCAGAGCCTGAATACCACGAATGGGGGAGCGGAAAACTTGAGCAAATGAAGTCAGAATCCATTTAGTCATTAGTTAGCCCTTGTATTACCTGTGCAGCCATGTTGGGAGGACTGCAACAAGCTGCGTTCGGGCGCTGACACTACGCAACTTGCTGTGCCTTACAGTGTTGCTCTAGAACATGTTGATCCTGGGATTTATCAACCTGGGCTCTCCCAATAACAGAAGGATCCCCTCTAAACTGGGACACCCCCTTATCAACCAACCAGAGGTTGATCAATCCTGAATCGCCATTATGATGTCAAATGTGCAATTCAAGATTCAAGACGCATGTTAGTGTTCCACACATGTATGACGTCAGAACATAGCATAGATACAGACACACCACATCTGTTTGCCCAGTTGACTTCTGTCGCGCTGAACCTTTCGCGTGTCCATGGGCATGTGCCGGAGTCGCTGGCTTTCCACAGGTCTGCCAGTCGCTCAAAACCCGTTGATCCCCATGCACCAGGCAGAACCACCCCCACTCACATGCTCGAGTGAAGGGTTTTCGGGCGCAAAAACCGTGTTTTTTTTCTTCTCCGTTTTTCGCCGGTGTCTCCTCGTCGAACTGCTTCCGCTCCAGCTTTGTGGCCGGGGGCGTGGTCAGGAACTTCAGCAGCTCCGCCACAACACCTCAAGCGCGCGAGAGGTGTAGAGTTGAGGGGAGAAAATGCGCCGTCCAAGCGGCAAGAACTCAAGTTGCTTGCGGCGAGGAATCACTTTACCCAAATAAAACTCCTCGTCCAAACGGGGTTCCCCCAGGTTCTTCAAAAAAGGCGTTGACATAGTGATCTGCGGAGTACGTATTTCAAAATGGAAGCACTTTGGATTTATCAATTCAAGATTGAATGCAAAACTAAAGTTGCAATGTACAATCCAAATTCAACTGGCTTTGAGGAGTCCTTGGAAAGCCCCCACTGAAGTTGGGGGTCGGCGAGAAATCTGGAGAATCTAAAACAGGTTGAGTATTGCCTAGTTTTCACGTAGTATTCGGCAATGTTGGGTATGACAAAAGTATCTATGTACAAGGTGTATTGATGACTAATTCGGGGACGAAATGAAAGGCATCTTCAATACTTGCCCACCACAAGTCTAGTAAGTTGTTCAACCCATTAGACAAATGTGCTGCCTCAGTGCTACTGAAACAATCTCATCTCCATGGCAAACCTTGGATCCTGGAAGCAAGCTCCACTTTGTTGCTCTCGCTCCGTTGTTCCCAGCGGTACACGCCTCAGCTTTGCTTGCAACAACGAAGGACCCCCACTTTCCTTTAGGGATACCCTCCCTCCAACTAACATGGCAACGCTCCCTTCAAAAGGGAATGAATATTTCAGGTACCTCCCCGCAGGTGCCAAGTTGGAGGAAGGGTACATTCTCAGTTTTCCACGTTTTTGGCAGGGCCTTGCCTCTTATCGCGCGCGCGCGTCTCTCATGTTGCTCTGCCAAAGCCACGCAGCGGTCGTGTGACGAACACAGGCCAGCAGAAGTACAGCAAGGTCCCCAGGCACTTGGTCACGGCGGTAGTGTACCTGGGTAGGGGCATCCCATGCAATGAAGCACTGGTGGGGTAAAGGGCACCTTTGACGGTACGATTAAAATGATCAAACAATTAATTCAATTGAAAATAATGATGATGATAGTGATGATAATGAAATTCTAACACCAAAACATACATTTGAAAAAACTAACACAACTACGTCCTTTGGAAAGCCCAGTGTCCCGAACATCCACTCAAAAGCAGTGAACAGATTGCTTTAGACACTTTGTTCCGTCGGAGTCCATGGAAGTAAAGCCGTGCCGACCTCAGCTTCTTCCCCCTCTGCCAAACAAATACATGTTCTAGTGCTACCTTCCCCATTCTTTCCAGGGATCCGAATCTTTCTATAGAAATATTTCAGTTTCGCTCTGACCAACATATTTAGTAAACCTTGATGGCAACCAAGTTCAAACAGGAAAAACATATATGGCTTACCATATGTATGCTGATTCCCAAAGCCCGGTACCGGAAGCCAAGCAGTGTCACGCTCAGCATGCCTGGTCTTTGGTGCTGAATGATGTCGTCTTGCTGTTTGACTGTTTGCAGCGTATTGACGCTGAACACTTCCTCATGGCAAGCGCACATCCAGTGTTTGCTCGATGGATTTGGGAGTCTGGCAAGGGCCCACCACTTCCCCATCAGCCGTCACCAAATCAAATCCTTCGACGCAAAACCACACACGACCTGCTGCACAAGAAACCCTGCGCAAATCCAGGAGACGGAGTGCGGCTTGCTCTCCGTGGCCTGCCAATGTTCAATGAGCTGTTGCCGTGCTAGCATCATACAGGTAGCCCCAAGCTTGGTGCACATGACAAAACAAACACAGCAACGTTGCAAACACGGCCATGATTTAACACCACATTGCGGATTTGTCTTTTTGTGCTGAGCATTGCCACTCCAAACGAGACACTGAATCTGGCTGAAGGCAACCCCAACATGATGGCTGAATGCCTTGAGCTATGACGCACCACAAATGACAGCTCAGCTCAGCATTGAATTAGTTTAAACTGAGGTCATTATGTTGACTGTTTCTGGATATCAAAGTCAGAAGATCATGGTAAAATCATGGGGCCAGTTACACGTTCCGGGCTTATCCACGGTGCCTATGCCGCGGGCTTTGCGCCAGGGTTTGTGGACAGGGCCAGCCTTTGCGGTTTGGCAACAAGCTGGTGGCTTCGAAGTGGCTTCGAAGGGGCAGCTTTGCGGAACCGAGTGGCCTTCGTCAAAAATGCGATGGGCGCGGCAACAACAATGAGCCTCGCTATCAAAGGTGTTGGGCCTTGAAGGTATGGAATTTGGTTCCCGGCTTCACAAAGGCTTTGCTGAAAGGGGACTACATGTAAGCCCATATAAGACACAAAGCCATGCAACACCAATGCTAAATTGACTCTATAGCCTTCGCAAAGTGGCTTCGTCTGTGTCAACCCGCGGGGCCCACGCACACAACTTCGTGGGCCTTGTGGGGCTTCCCCTGAAGCTAACATCCATCATTTGTAAAAGCTGCTCTGCTGTGGAACACAACGCAGCGTACTGTGATGGCACAAGGCTCTCCTGGAAGATGCTGAATCATCACCTCTACATGAAAGCTAAAAAAGCAGAACCAGACCGACACGCATGATCCCTCGCGCCGAAGGCTTGTACGCGTGGTCCTTAGTCGCGGAGCCGAGTCATGGCCATGGGAAAACAACAAGCAGAAGCTGAACTAAAAGCAAGGTGCTGTGTCAGAAGCGCGTCAAGGTCTAGGAAACATAGCCGTCATTGCACTTATGGAGGATTCATGCAAGGTGGCCAAGCACAAGTGAAACACGTTTTCCCAGATGTCGGATGACGTCGGCATATCGGCGTGGTCCAGTACTTCATTAGAAGCCAGCAACAAACATACCAAACCCATTCTCCAGGAGATGGCCAAGTGCTGACACGGACTCTCCTGATTCTTGCCAAAAGGAAACGTGGAGCAACGCGCAATGATGAGTTGACTTCAGTATGTAGGAGGAGTGCAGGCACAACTACAGTCTACAGCTTGTGGGTTACATAAAGCACGCTGGAAACATGAAGCAAGCTTGATACATGACTTCATCTATAAGCAAACAACAATTAAGAACATATGTGTATGTATATACATATAATATCCAAATGGTTGTGAACTTAAAGGCGTGGGCATGCGCAAGGGTTTGGAAATTATGTTGTACCTATCTTTCAAGGATCTCCAGAAGCGTTTTAACCCAGACTCAACAATTGTTCTTGCATCATGATTTTACTGTCATGTGTTTTCCTTCTTTAATCTCAAAACTTGGAGGTGGTACAGGATGAACATTGTATCCACCATTACCCACTTATCTTACGACTTTATCACCTTCAAATACAGGAAATCTTATATTAGGATTATGAATCTCCGGTATAATATCTTCATGTCTTACATCTCTTAACATTTGGACAACAATTCTAAATCTGCTGCTGGTCAAGCTGCCGAACGCTTGCCATGCCACAAAACCCAACTGAACGAGCGCTGCGGCTTCTTTGGGAGCTGGGCGACACAGAATGCGGCTGTATGTCTGTCAAATGCCGGCCGCATGTGTCAAACTTGAGAGGCGGGTGAGCGAAATCCGGCCAAACGTAACATCAGCTTAGAGAACTCCCGCTTGGGTTTATGTAAAGTCCATTCGAAAGAGAATTTCCATTGAGACATTCCCCTTCCCGCATTCAGCTTGCTGCATCCAATGGAAACTCATTTGGCCGCATGGTCGGCGGAGGCCGGCGGAAAGGAAGCCTGACCTGTAGAACAAATGGTCCAGTACCTCAAAGCAAATGGTAGTACAAATCACCCCCTCCCATGGAGCCAAACTGGAGGTTTGTTGCAGTCAGGCTGTTTGATTGAAAGAGCGCATGGCATGCGCATGGCTTCTTGAGACAATGCACAGCTGCACTGTCCATTGGACTGGCTTTACTTTGAGGCCGAAACGCCGAAACAGCCGTTTTCCTTGCGCCCCCACGCACGACACGTCAAATGACAAGCATCATTCGGGCCCTTATCTCTGAGGTAGACCACGAGCTTCTTTTGCCCCGTCTCTTGGTCATGCTCGATCCAGCCTGGTTATAGGTGAAGCTTGAGTGATTCTATCCGTTCCACATGGATGGATCCCTACTATATGAGCCCAAATAAATGAATAGGGTTGTGGGGTATTTTAAAACTAAATTAGGACATGATTGAAAGATGTGCGTATCCGTGTGCTCAATTGTGTGTATTCACTGCTGCTTCGAGAACAAACAACAAAACAACACTGCCAGCGAAGAAAGTGTGCTTGCGCTTGAACATATTCGAGGACCCATAGGCATGCTTGAAAGCTCCAGATTCCTTTCAAGATCAGGCTATGAGGACACTGGCAAGCCTCCCTAGCCTATGATCCCTTCTCTTCCGACAATCCAACAATGGGTCACGTCTCGAAATTGCAGCTTGCAGCAGGAACAAGAATGGGCCTGCAAATACACTCTACTGGTGCTACACGCAATGTTTGGTGGAGAAACAAATGATTGAATGCGCTACATAATTATAGTAGTTAATTCTACTGCACGATCATCTTTCGAAGGCCTTGTTGGCTGCCCCGTCGATGGCCCTTACACAGAGGTTCCCATGATTGAGAAACCTTCACACAGCTCCGAATTTCACCACGTCAGCTTCTGAACTGCTCCAACACGGTCATATTCACATTGCGCAGCTGGAAGCGACAGAAACACTGACAATGGACACCCGGGCTTGCTGTTCATGGCTCATGTAAACGCCAAAAACACATTGGCAGAGAGGCACAATGGGTGCCACTGACTAAGAGGGCCACCAACAACTGAAAAAGGCCCAGTCCATCGGGGAGGGGGAAGGTGATGCTCATGCTGAATGAGGCCAAACAAAACGACCCAAACCGGTTTCGACAGTTCAACCTTGAGTTCGAAACAAGAATGCCAGCTAGTTTGGCGCACACAAGCGGAATTCAAGGCCTCTCAGTATGTCAGATAAATAGAACTTGCATCCAAACAGTTCACCAAAAACAAAACATCGGCTCGGAACTAATTGAACGGGTATGCTTCATGAAGACTATTCGCCTTTGACAGGAATCAGGGGCCCTGCCTTCTTTGTGTGTTCCTGTCGCAGGACCCCCCTGCACTGTGACCTTGTCCAGCGCGGTCTTTTTCACCTTCAGGACAAAATGCACAGAGGAAAAGGGTAACACTTTCAGACTTCACGGGTTGATTGCGCCCGGCCAAATGGACATCAGCTTGCCCTCAAGTTGCAGTAGGTCAAGGTGGCCGTTGGATTCTGCAAGGCTCCATTGATGGCCACTGGGCAAGGCCCCTTCTCCTACTGTTCCGCGCAACTGCAGTCAACAAACGAGGTCTTCCAGTCGAGCTCAATGACTCTTCAGGCCAAGAGAGGCAGTTTCTGCGTGACCAATAGTTGCAATGACGCATTCCAGCTTGCTCCAAACAATCTCATGACAACGCAAAACACACCCGCTCCCGCTTTCTCACGCTTGCGCTCGCCACTTGCAGCGCCTTTTCCCGGCTCAAGTCAACCTCCCCAATACTGTGGGTGGACGAAATCCGTCTCGCACCACTTGGAAACCATGGGCAACCATGGTTTGTTGGCAATTACAAGGGAATCATCATGCCAGGGATTCTTGGTTGGTGCAGGATTCGGTCCACCCACAGTATCAACGAGCAGAGCGTTTCTTTCTCCGTTAAGTTGATGAGGAGCCACAAGGGTGGCAGCCTGGGCGCAGCCAGGAGGCCAAAACTAGCAGCGGCGTCTACCCAAAGGGAAGTCACGAGCGAACCTGGGCCTTGAAACTCTCTTCTTGACATTGACATTGCGTTGGCCTTTTTTGTTTTTTGCGAATAATAATAAGGTTTTTGTGTTTGTTTTTTGTAATATATATATATATATGATTAAGCCAATGTGATCGCGCCCCTTCCCTTTGCAAATCGGCCGGAAAATGATTAGTGCACGATTTGCCATAATTCTACCGGGCAGGTTGCCATGCTTTGGCCGACTGATGAGCTTCATATCCTGCCTCCTGGGTTGAAGGCGCCATCAAAACTCCCTACGCCTGTCTTAGTTGTGGTTCCTCACATGCTGAGTGGATGGCCCAAAAAAAGTCCAAACTTTATATTTGCCACTAAAATGGTCTTCCCAAAAAGCTCAAAATTCATGAACTGAGGAAGTGAGGTTCCCTTGCCTTCTGGTGGATGTCTACATTCCTTTTTACAATTCGCCTCGCCCCTTGGGGGCCAAGGGCGCTGAGATCTTCCCCCGCCACTTCCCCAACTCCTTTTTTGTGGTGACTGACCATTTTCGGAGTTGCGTGAAGTTTGCAGGCGCTGTTCAACATGCAGTTGGGAAACCAAGCCATCCACCCGAAGCTCTACGCTCGGACATGAACATATTGCGTCCGAAGGGGTGACCCGTCCCACTAGCCCGAAATACGGTCTGTTGACCGCATATGTCCCAAAGCAAAGCCAACCAGCCCCGGCGGCGCGAGTGGCTCTTCCACCCGGGCGAAAAGGGCGCGACAGTTTGACGAGTGCTTCGGATCCCGCCCACTGGCGCCCGGCGCCGGAGCCATTCGTTTGCTCGTGTTGCCAGCTTAGTTCCAACCTATGCGTTCCAGCTCCGGTAAAAGACCTTTGTTCTGGGTGAGCTCGTTCAAACACTGGGAACCATGGGAAGCAGTTCAACTTTGCTTGATCTCTGGATCTGCGGATGCCATGGCATCACTTGTAAGTTGCTCCCTGTTGCGCTCTGCAACAGCCATGGCCAGACATTCGTCTAGAATTCTTGGCCTTTGTGACCCTGGATGGTACTTTCAATATCTGCCATGCCGCACAGCACCCTAAGCTTGTTCCCCGTGACTTGTCCAAAAAGACGTGACATTGAACAAAGCGGACCCTGCCGTAGGGCCACTGGGCGATAGGAAATAGAATGGCGAGGACGAAAAGATCTCGAAGCTCGAATTCGGAAAAAGCCGGCCACGTCATTGGCTTGGCGTGGTCTTCTGCAAGACCTCTTGGAAAAACTCGAGCGCCACCTGACAAGACCCGCGACAACAGCGAAGCGAAGCAGAATGCCGGAGAGGAACGCCCGCGAGCAAGAAAAGACACAAGATGCACCGGCCCGGCCTTCGAAGCAAATCCTCAAACTTCCCCAAAGATGCCAACTCTGCTGAACATAATATGATTCCTTTTCTGCGGACCAGCATGGCGTTTCCAAGTCTGGCTGGTGGGTTTCCACTATACGGAATATTTTCCGATTATCTACACATGTTTCTTGCAAGTCAGGTTTTTTTCTGCTGTCACTGCAATCCAATAATTTCCTGCGTGCCTACCGCATCTAAGAAATCGTCCATACAAACACACATAAACACACACACACACACCCATGCACAGCAAGCCGATGAGGGCTGGCACTAGAAATGCGGGGCAACGCATGCCCCGGCCTCCACAAACTATATCCCTTGTGCGCTCTCGCGTAGAAATGGGCCAGCAGACATCGGCATGAGCAATATTTGGCTGTGAACTTGATTGGCGCGGGATGGATGGTGGGCAGATCCTGCTTCTTGTTACATTGACATGGATTGGTCTTAAACAGAAAAACAAACAACAAGTCGTGACTTGCACCAACCACTCCAGCCAAGAGGACGAAAACCAACAAAAACGACAACTCGCACACCCATGCTTATACGGGGTATAACTTGGATGCCATCATGGTTGTAAGGGTTATATAACCTGGCTGTAGCCATGGCTACAAGGGTTATAACTTGGTTGTAACCATGCTTGCAAGGGCTACATATATATATATATATATAATATTATACTATATATATATATGTCGTCATTTGGGCCCTGCCTCGTTGGCCCAGGACACCGCTGACCATCCGCAGAACCAGCCGCAGTGCCCCCCGGACTTGGTGACGGCGAAGGCTACGGACGCGGAGCCGTGGTGCAGCAAGTGGCCTGGGATCCATGTCTTGGCTATCCCAAAAAACAAGTAAAACCAAGGCCAACCAAGCAACCAACCAACCAAACCAAGCAAACAAACAAACCAACCAACCAAACCAACCAAACCAACCAACCAACCAACCAACCAAGCAACCAAGCAACCAAGCAAGCAACCAAGCAACCAAACCAAGGCCAACCAAACCAACCAAACCAACCAACCAAGCAGCCAAGCAAGCAAGCAAGCAAGCAAGCAAGCAAGCAAGCAAGCAACCAACCAAACCAAGCAAGCAAGCAAGCAAGCAACCAAGCAACCAAACCAAGGCCAACCAAACCAACCAAACCAACCAACCAACCAACCAACCAACCAAGCAGCCAAGCAAGCAAGCAAGCAAGCAAGCAAGCAACCAAGCAACCAATCAACTAAATTAAGGCCAACCAAACCAACCAAACCAACCAACCAACCAAGCAAGCAAGCAAGCAAGCAAGCAAGCAAGCAAGCAAGCAACCAATCAACTAAATTAAGGCCAACCAAACCAACCAAACCAACCAAACCAACCAAACCAACCAACCAACCAACCAAGCAAGCAAGCAACCAAGCAACGAACCAACCAAACCAAGGCCAACCAAAGCAACCAACCAACCAACCAACCAGCCAAGGAATTTGTTTGACCCCTGTTTTTGAGTCCTTGTAGGGGAAGCTTCCCTCAAGGTTGGGGAATAGTGGTTGAAAACACTTCGGGGGCTGAAATCACCCGTTTACTCACAAGAACAAGGGGTTCGAATTTCCAAACCACCAATCCAAACCACCAACTAAGGGTTACCTGAATGCTTTGGCTATCCCAAACAACACTTAAACCAAGGAGTTCTTTGCTGGACACGAAAGAACCACTGGAGGTTTAAGCCCTTTGGGGCGAAACACCATCCTCGCAGTATGTGAATGAACGTGGCATGGCCAGTAGAAAAGCCACGTGCTGGACCGTCCAAGGAATACTGCCTCACCGATCAATGAACAAACACTATCAACGTTTGTTGACTCTCGCAGGAATATATTGGTCTTGGCACACCGTGACTACAGATTACACATATATGTATAAATATATATATGTATATATATATATATGTATAAATATATGGCTATGATTTTTTTTAGGGGTCTGTAACGCGCGACGCGCCACGAATCTTGTTACGGAGGTCTGTAACGGAGGTCCTTGTTACGCAGGTCTGTAACGGGACAAACATTTCCTGACAAGAAGTATCAGTAGCACGATGTAGCGCAGCACAACGAGGTATGTAATGGCTATGTGACGGGGTCTGTAACGAGGCAAAGCCAAGCGCAGGACGCAAAGCGCGCCTCCGCAGCTCCAGCTTGATTGCAGCTACTCAACGCAAGCCAAACTGCGGCAAAAAGCGGGGTCGCTGGCCCGGGCTGGGGGTTGGGCCTGCAACGAAGTATGTAACGGCTATGTAACGAGGTCTGTCACGAGGCAAAGCGAAGCGCAGTACGCAAAGCGCGCCTCCGCAGCACCAGCTTGCTTGCAGCTACTCAACGCAAGCCAAGCTGCGGCAAAAAGGGGGTCGCTGGCCCGGGCTGGGGCTGGGTCTGTAACGAGGTATGTAACGGCTATGAAACGAGGTCTGTAACAAGGCAAAGCAAAGCACTTGATTGCAGCTATTCAACGCAAGCCAAGCTGCTGCAAAAGGAGGGCAGTCACGTCACTGGCCCGGTTTGCTCATCTGAGGTGTGTAACGAGGGCGTGTAACGAGGGTGTGTAACGAGGGTGTGTAACGAGGGGTGTGTATCGAGCCAGCTGGTTTTGTTACAGAGGTCTGTAACGAGGTCTGTAACGAATGTCCGCCGCGGCTCTGTTACAGACCCCTCAAAAAAAATCACTGCCATATGTCTGCAGTTTTCACCTCAGTACGTACTCGAGAAGTCCAATCACTCAACAGCTGTAGTCCTCAAAACAACGCCAAATTCCATATTGCGCAACCCTTGCAAGTGTACCTTACTGTCCACTGACATGGAACAAGGGGTTCCGTGTGAGGGAATAGTCTGCCAGGACCCCTCAGTCAGGTTCCATCTTAGTGAATGGGAGGGGCATTCATCATTGAGTGTCAGGTGCTGTTGCGTTAACACCAAACGCCGCTCAAAACAAGGCACCACGATCGCAAACACAACGCTTGGCAAGTCATTCCTATGTCAAAGTGCCGTTGGAATGCCGGAAGTCATCTCTTGTCGTTGATTGCTTTCCCCAAGCGTCCCGTGTTTTGAACATGAGCGAAACTGCATTTGGGGTGCTCAAGTTGGCTCGCTTAAATGGATAACGCCCATCATGAAAACGCCCCTCGGACCCGTTTAGAACCGAATGGCTCGAAGCAGGTTTTGTGAGCACCAGTCAGCGAAGTGGAAACAACAGTCACGCGCTGAGCCCATTGTGTTGAACTCAGGTTTTGCGATCTAGATTTCCAAGAAGCCGCACACACTTCCACTTTGGTTGCGGTGATTTGGTCCCGACATCCGACACATCCAGCGCAGGGCCGAGCTGCTAAAGCTGAGCGCTGGCGTCACAGGGTCATCCTCCGACAGCCTCGGCTCCGCCAAGCTCCGGACCCATTTTAGGGTCGGAGTCCCAAGGTAGAACCGTCTTCCAAGGGCCCGCAAAAACCGGGTCCTTCTTGATTTTGCTCTTGGTAGAAGGAATATCGGCCCCTTTGGCCTGCTTTTTCAGGGTGGAAGATCAAGGTGGGCCTTGAGATCTTGTAGGGTAATGCCAAATGGAATGGCTGCGTGTTCCAGTCGCAACGCCTGGTCGAAAGGGAATTGTCCGGAAGGCTGGTGTCCTGTTTCCCTAAGCGCTCAAGTGCCCTGGCTTTGGACAGCTTCAGACAGAAAGATTTCTTTCATTTCAATTGCCGAGCGAGGCTCAGGCACAGCGTCGGAACCGCAATCTTTGGAAGTGCCTCTTCCACCATCTCCCCCAGGGAGCTGAGGTACTCCGAAACCGAGTCGTGCTTGCTGAAGTAGCGGGTGAACAAGTCATGGTACAAGCTGCCATAGCCACGGCGCACCCAGAAATGCATCGCAAGGTTCCTCCAGCTCAGCTGGTCCTTGACGGGCTTGGGCCATGGAGTTTAAACGACCTCCTGTTGGCTTCCCCCTACAGTGGACCAGGGGCGTGTTGCTTGAACAATGCTTGCGTAACCTTGGTCCTTGACGGTGTTTATCCTCTCTGCGACCTGAGGCATCACAGCCGCCAGAGCCTGCTGATTGGGCTCCCGCATCTCTTTCACAATCGCCAGCGCATTCGCAAACGCATAAGGAAACCATTGCCTTGGTTGACGTTAAACGGGGAGAAACAAATAACTTTTAGCAGTTGAGTGGGGATTTCGACCAACCTCAGTATGCAAAAATGTAAAATGTTTCCCAACAACAACCATGTTGCCTGCCCTCCACGAAGGGAATGGCAAGTGAGAGATCCGATGGTGCCGACACCACCAGACCTGGCGTAGGATCGCCGTCCATTTCTCTCCAATTCCCGGAGCTGTACATGATTCATACACCCCACGTGGAAGCTGCAAGAAATCCACAAGAGAACAGGTTGACAGCTGTCAAGGCTTGTCCCACTGGGCTGGAAACTTTCACGCACATCATCAATGACGTGTTTTTTTTTGCCCGAAAGGACAAGCTTGAGAACACACACCGCAATTACATATGATTAATGAATGTGTGGTCGGCTGGGATGGTGCGCCCCGTTCCAGCAGACAAATCGAATCTCATCACAACGTTGGTCGCATTTCATCAAGATGTCAGTCGATTGCACTGGCCGAATATCCCATGCCACACTAAAACCACACAACGTGCCCCCTCCACATGGAAATTCGGTGAGTGTCCCCTATGTCCTACCGGTATTTGGTGAGTCACGTCATCCCCTCTGCTACAGTAGATGACAGTAGAGATTGACCGTTGCTCACATCAACCCACTTGCGTGGCAAAGGGATCGAGGCAGGATTCAATTGCGGTCTTCTGGATCCCAAGTCATTGTCAGCGGTATTTCGGAAACTAAGCACAAATACATGCAGCTTTAATCACTTCCACCTAGCATTGAACCTGATTGGGGGCCTGGAAAACATGTTTCTCCCAAAGGGCACCTTCTGGTGGGTTCTATGTTGGTTGGTGGGATGGTGGGAGAGAAACAGCAAAACAAACCCAAACTAACCCAACATCAACCCTAAGCCATCTCCAAACCCATTATTGTCACCATGCAGCTCAGACATTTGCAAAGTGCACACGGTGATGAATCATGATGGACACATCTTTGTGTCCTTCGAAATTGATTCTCCATCATGCGCTCAAATGAATGGTTAAATCCTAAACCCTTTCACACCAATCCAACCCTCTGCCAACCAGAAAACCAGCCCTCAATCAACCAAGCCTACCCCAATCGCACACCAAGCTTAAACCACACCCGAAACCCAAGCTTGGAGCAAGCCATCAACTTGGAGCTGACCTACCAAGCCTAAGCCAACCATCAGCCAATCCTGGGCCAACCTCAAACCAATGGCAGCCTACTGCCAAGCTTGGAGACTCAAACACCAGCAGTTGTACAACTCCAGCCGCAAAAGCTGCCAAACAGACATAGAAGCAAACAAGTCCGAGTACCGACCCAAGCATTTGGACCATCCGGAACATCCAAACTGTTGAGAACAACCAAACGTCCCAACCGTCCTGACCGTCCATTCCCATCGTCCTGATGTGTCTGACCCTATGGCTTGAAGCTGGAACCCCAATAGCTTGCGGCTATCTTGGGGAACAGGGCGGGTCAATCTTCCTGCCTGAAAAAGACGTGCGGGCACCTTGAGCGGCACCGAAACGAGTCCAAACAAGCGGCATATGCGTCTGTGCGCTATTTGGAGGGTACCCTTTTTCAGGTGATTACAGGGACCAAAAGCAAAACCATCATGTTGGGGGGGCCTCTTACTTTGACACCCAGATTTTCAGCCCGAGGCATTGGGTCAAAGAGCAGCCCCGAGGCCTGCGGAGAAAAGCTCTCGGCCCTGTGCCAAGGCGGCCAAGGCCACGTTGCCACCATGTGACCAGCCCAGCAACAGCAGCCTGGGTGTGTCGGGGGTCATTTCGCCCATGGGGTCCATCATGAAGTACGCATAAAACCCAAAACATATATGTCAGCGTTTAATATTTCATCTGTAGTCCACCCTGAGATAACAAGAACACGTTTTGGCGGAGATTCCAGAATTTCCCATCTCGTTCATTTCCCGTCAAGTCTCTACAATAAAGGACAAGTGGGAAAAATGGTTCTCTTGTTCACTTCCTTTGTCCGAAAAATACTTGAGGATGGCTGGGGGGACTTTTCTTTAAACTCGGCAGTGCGCATTGCCACGTTCCGTGCCTCATCAAGCGCAGTCCCAGGCTCCTTTCAAAGTGTGAGGCTTGCTAAGCAGCAACACCAGCGAAACGACTCCTTGCAGCTGTACCTTGAACGTGCTTGTGGCTAGTGTTCCCTTCCATCATACATGCAATTTAATAGAAGGATTGATTGCTAAGCCCAGAGCCAGCCGTACCCTGATTTCAACATACACGGCGAATAAAGCTCTTGCTGCCCCCCCCCGACCCTGTCGCCTGAACCGGCGCTTTCATGCAGCAAGAAGCTTGCCCAAGAACGGCAACCTTGCTGCAGTATGGGCAACTAACTGCATTGCAACGCAACGGGCCATGGAGAAACCAAAGCAAACCCCTGCTTGTCGCGCAGGCCTTTTATCACTTATTGCCAAGCAGCGGGGCATGAGGATAGCAGCGCTTCAAGTGCCGCGCAACGTCCAGCGTATCCTGACGTATCCCGCCATCGCGCATTCGGAAAGCGTGTAACATGGCCAAGAATCTCTCTTTGGCGTTCATTGTGGTGGCCTCCCCTACGGGGAAGACATCCCTGCCAATCTTGCCCTTTCCAATGACGGACCATCCAAGGCACAGCGTTGCAATCAACTCGTCGCCAACACGACCAAGCACGTGAGAGCAGTCTGGGCCATCGCACCCCTCTTTTCTGCACCGGCAGCACAAACCAGAGTGCTTCATGATCATAGGACCAGAATGTGAGTGTGTGTGTCTGTGTGACTATTTAGACCTTGACATTGGCCATGTACACCTATATATTGAAATATATATATAAATATGAACATCATGTCCTGTATATATATATATGTATATATATATATTATATATATAATATGCATAAGGCGCCTTCTCTGGAACCCGCCCCTCTCAAACGACCACACCATCCCGCAAGCCCCCGTGTCCTGCACGGCGCGCTGGTCCCAGGTCTCTGTGCGGGGGCTCTCCGGCGCCAAGTCGCAGCAAATGCCGCGCCAGGACTTCACCACGGAGCGGAAGGGCAAGATCTCCGCAGCACGGCTGATGTACCTCGACGCTCAAAACTGGGCTGTCCGTTTTCAGATCCCCCGCTAAAAGTGAATAACTTTTGCTGGGTTAACTGAAAATCCAACCACTAAACACAAAAAAGCTAAAAGGCTAAGGGGATGGCTGGGAGCCACCAAAAAAAGGGTTCTCACTGACCCTGTTGGTAGCAGGACACCAAATTTTGTTGAAACCCACCAAAATGGGGGAGACAAAACAACGCCATTTTGTGAGACATGTCTTTTTTTTGGCGGCCTTGAGGCGAGAGTGCTGGCTTGGCCCATACTAGCAAAAAGTGGATTGGGATGTACCTCGGCTCAATGTCTCACATCTTTGAGCCCATGGCTGTGTCAAAACCAGGTACACTCAAATGCCCAGTGGATTGCAATGGGAAAAACGGACATCCTGCTTTTTGTTGGTTGAGTTTAAAGGAATCGGAACCCTTCCCAAAACCAAGTTGAAAAAAGGAAGCAACCCACTGGTTGCAACTGGGTACATCTTTGAGCATCCAAAATAAAAATAAATAAATAAAAATGCGTGGCTGGCAAAAGGCGAAACTGGTCATTACTGGGTCCCCAGAATGCAACTGGCATTGCAGCGGCTGTCTTTGCCTGTTTGTTTGGAGTATGGCAATGGAGAAGTCCGGATCACTCATTCAGTGTTGCAGAGATGGAACCAACAAAAACAACAACAAAAACAACAAACAACACATCCGCATTCCTGGTTGGGATGCCAATCCAATTGCAAAGCTAAATACAAGCCTGTTCGATCTTCGAAATCCGTAATCCGCTCTGCAGATTGTGTCGAATCCTCATGCTGGAGTATTGAACATCCGTGCAACCCCCACAATCTGCAATAATCAGAAAACCGCACGATGCGCTGATCATTGGGAATTAGGTTTTGAACAAGCTAGAATCTCTCTCCCTCCCCTCCTTTTGCTGCAAAAAAGCGCGCGCCAAACGCCAAAGTGACGGGCGATGCCGTGCCAAGCGGCCTGTTGCCGTACTTGCCCACCTTTCCGGGCAGGTGCAGGACGATTGCCTCTGTGTCCGCTTCGCGTCGATCCAGGCGGAGCCAATCCAAAGCCACGACGCCGCCATCGCTGCAGCGGACCATCTCGCGATGGTACTCGATGCGCAAGCTGCCCTGCGGAGCAAGGGCTTCGGAGCTGGCAAGCCGCAGACGGGAGAGCTTCCATGCCTGCCTGAAGTTCGATTTGTCGACCCTAAGACAGCTGAAACATAAAGTCAATTTGCCTCCTGCCGTGGCTCGGGGATATGTGTGCGCCGACATCAGTGCCGAAGAACACCTCACCAACCAAAAACATTGCCGCAAACATCCTTTGCCAACATGTCAATGTGCACTAGGCAAGCCTGGAATAGGCGTCAACCTTAGCCGGATATTCAGACCCTGCCACTATAGCTTGTCTCTCTATGTTGCCAAACCAACGAGTACAGCGGAACCACCACCTCAAAATACCGGCATGCTGGTGTTGCTCAAGCGATCAACCGCCCACATGGAAGTAGCACATCCAGGAGCCCAGTCGCCAGCTTGTAGGGGGGGGATATGGGCGTTGCCTTTCTCAGGGTACCTGTTTTGGGGGCAGCTGAGGAAATCAGAGAACCACCATTTGGGATCCCCTATTTTGAGCGTATCCATACATCTTTGAAGGGACGTCCCAAAAAAACATGTTCTGTCAGAGATGAGCAATTAGAGATGATGAGGTCGCCTTTTCGCTGGAGTCCCAACGCAAAGCTCCGAGGCAAGAAACCTGTGGAGGGCCATACCCTTCCGTCCCTCGGTGTCTTTGTTTTTTTGGCTTGGCGGGGCACGCTACATACTATTCGGCAAAACTGCAGAAATGAACTGCTGACGAGAACATTTATATACGGGGTTAATGTCCGTCCATAGCGGTCGAATTCTGGTCACACGCCGTTTTTCTACGTCGTTGTTTTCAAAATCAGTCGTGTCCCAGAGGGGGGTTGGTGGGTTTTCGGAAAGAAGAACCACTGAAACCATTTTTGTTTGGGTGATTGAAGAGTAGGGGCACCCACGAAGTCACAAACCAAATGGCGAGCCTTCATCCCTTCGTGCTTCACCAACACAATCTGCCATTTATGCGTTCAAAACCAATACTCTGACAACGTTGCCGTTCACCGACCCCCTTCCCCATAACCTGCGCACTCCAACATGATCCCAAAATGCGCAAACTTCGGCTTTACGTGCTTCACGTTCGTCCCACAGGCGTCCCAAATGGCCAAATGCCCGTCCGTCCTTTCTCCTTGTGCTGGCCTCAGGGCTTACCGAACACTTTCAGCTAAAAGCTCTTTCTGGGCCGCTAAACACTAAAAAGCTCCAAGAAGCTAAGGAACCGGATGGCTGGGAACCACTGAACCCCAGCATCCGTCTACCCCTCCAATTTCGGCGGCCTGTGCTTCCGCCCCCCCCGCCATGAGCCGCCCGAGCCGCCCCGAGCCGCGCGCCTGGGGCCGGAAGGCGAAGAGCAGCGTCTGCAGGTGGCAGCCCTGGGCCCAGCAGCTCAAGCGCGTCGCGGGCCGCAGGGAACGCAGCCGAGAGATCAGCTGCGCCACCTGACGAGTGTGTTGGCTGATATATTCTTCCATCTGGTTAAGGTCCCAGGAAAAAATGAGAGAATATGTCCAGTGGTGATGAATTCCTTTCAATAAGCATTTTGTTGTTTGGGGATGATACTGTGGATGGACAAATTCCTGCACCACTTGGAAACCATGGAAAACCACTGTTTGTTTGGTATTTACAAGGGAATCATCATGCCAGGGATTTTAGGTGGTGCAGGATTTCGTCCACCTACAGTATTTAGTGTTTTTTTGTTAAACTCATCTTGGGTTTGTCTGGGTTTGCATTGGTATAAATTGCTTGTACGGGTATGGGCAAGAGAGGCGGAGATGGGAATTCTATGCGCCATGTCCTCAATGGGAACCATGACATTTGGTGTCTTAAACCCTAGTAAGGAGGTCAATGTGAGTCATGACCCATCTCATTGCCGCAAGAGGGAAGACACACGGAACTGCTTCGACCCAAGGAATGAGAGTCCATGGATCTTTCGAGGCAGCCGCTTGCCTCGAGGAGGCTTAGGATGTTGCTTCGGCACGGACACTACTTTTTGTGCGCCCCATCTTCCGTGAGCAAACCAGCAAGGGGCCCTCTTCGCCAAAACATTCCACACCCTTCGGAAATCTATGGCTCATCTTTCGTAAGGTCGGGGGACCCTTTACTTGCCTGCATGCTGGCTGCGCAGCGGCTCAAACGCGGATATGTATTTTTTGCCTGCAACGCGTTTTGGCCTAACGCGGGTGGGCAAAGGCTGGCAAGTCTATGTTGGCCTGGCAAGAAATCTGACTCCTGAACAAGCACTCGGGCAGCAGCTACTGCATTTGTGCGA
Source organism: Effrenium voratum (assembly GCA_963377175.1). Taxonomy (NCBI): domain Eukaryota; class Dinophyceae; order Suessiales; family Symbiodiniaceae; genus Effrenium; species Effrenium voratum. The sequence goes on from CAUJNA010001569.1 coordinate 473,561, forward strand.
GGGAGGCGCAAGTTAAATGGCGGTCACATCTTGTCTTCATGGCTCGCCCAGGCACCTGTTGGGCTGTTCGAGAACATTCCAATAGAACATTGGCTGGGAAAATGAAATAACAAATCATGCCAAGAAAACTGCGACAGGTCATTGGGTGTTCTGGACACAATCGACAATACATCCCCTTTCCGTTATTTTTTGCAACCATAGGCGTCATTTTCCGGGAAATAGATGGCCCTGGTAGATGATTAACCCAGCAGGTAAACCAGGGCCATCTATTTGTTCGACCAAAACAACCAAAAAGGACACCTATGTTTGCAACGTTGCTATGTTTTGCAGCAATCTCCAAGCGCGCCTGGAGCCCGGCAATGAGCCGCGGAGTGACGGTCGGGCTGGCACAAAGCAGCAGCAGCGCCAGAGCAGCGCAACCCCATGCCGGCCGCAGCAGCCTCAAATCCACAAGCCATCCCAATGGAAGCAGCAAGCAGATGAGCTACGCGCAAAACCCATTGACTTTCGGTTCTGCTAAGATAGTTGTACAGGTCAATAGAGGCCTCACTATCATCTCCTGGGCAAAAGACCCCCGACCGAAACTGGTGTCCAAAGGCTTCTGGGCGCTGCTCACGTGAGAAAATGTGTGATAACAGCCATCATGCAACCCTTCCAAGTTGAAAATTGTGCTTCACTGTGGTTCGTGCCAACCTTGGCGAGTATCGATGCTCACGCGCTATTCCCACATACTCTGTCGCAATGACACAGCTTGTATGCCTACACAGCAAGGCGTTGTCAACACTAGGCTCATAGACAGACACTTCATGGGTGAAGTTGGAGGCAATAGGATCTGGCTAATATAGTATTTCTACAACCCTGGTTGTGCCTCGTACCTCGAATTGTTAAACATAATAAACAACAAATACCTCGCAAAATTAAGGGTTCACCTTGCACCTCATATTTCGGGGCCTTTGTTGCCTCTTAAAATGGGCTCAAACTTGGAAGCAAGCATTCCAAAAACAATGGTTTTTGAGAGGCCCGGTCATTCCTGGATTCTCAAGCCCACTCTTTCTTGCGCTTTTGGGCCCCAGAATGAAGAACATAAGTGGGGATGGAGAAAGCTGATCCGCCCCGAAAACGTCTCAATCGCTGTTGTTTTTGGACTTGTTTGAAGCAAACACTTCAAAAACAATGGTTTCGAAACCCGGTCCCTTCCCTGGCGGGGTCTCAATCAATCCCTGCTTTTTTAGGGCCCAAAATGAAGAACATGAAAGGGATGGAGGAATGCTGATATGCTCTCAACGCGCAAAGGTTCTCGCAGCCATCAAAGGAAATGGCTGGTAATTGAGTCTCAATGAAAGAGGGGTGTCGAGCTAAGTGTATCGTTGCAACTGTTTCTTGTTTTTTCTCAAACGTGTTTTTTGTTAAGCGGTTTCTTCTCAAACGTGTTCTTGTGAAGCTTTTTATGGTTTTGTGAAAACCTGATTATTGACAGGCGGGTCGGACTTTCTCAAGCGTTTTGGGGCCACCAGGAGAAACACGGCTGGTTTTGGATACCCTGATGCCAGTCTTAACGAGAGACAGATAAGGGCCGGATTTTCTCGAACGTGTGTGTTTTCAAGTTGTTCAGGGCCAAATAAGCAGAAACGCCTGGTTTTTGAGAATCTGATTCCCGTCTTGATGAAAGACAGGGGTCGATGGTTTCTCAAACGTTTGGGCTTTCAAGCTTCTCGGGGCCAATTACATGCCAGTCTTAATGAGAGACAGAGAAGGGCCATCGAAGACGTCGTCAGCGAAGCCCCGGTGCCCCCAAAAATCACCCGACAGATTTGAGAAACCCTTATTTCGGAAACCACCTCATAATTCGGGGTTTGGGGCTCGCCCGGGGCCAGTGGGCTCGCTATCATTAGCCAGATAGTATGTGTAACTAGTCAGCGAAAAGACTGACACAAGCTGATTGAACCGGATCAACTGGTGACTCTTGAGGGACTGCAAATTGAATGCGATCCTGGATCTAGCCATTCATACTCCAGACCCATTCTGCTCAGTCCCACTGTGCAAAATCACGCCCTTACTTCCGCAGCGAATACATTTGATAGCTATAATATCGTTGGGCAATAGCATCGCCAGTCAAAAGGGCCTTGCACAGGAAACACCTCCACATACTGCTCAGCTTTCATCTTCCAAAGCTCCGTTGAAGTGAACTGGCTGGCTCATAGGTTTGACGTGCGACTTGCAGCATGCCAAGAATCAGCAGGACCGCAACCAGCAGCCATATGCAGTGCCAGGATCTGCTCTGCTCTGGAGCTTTCGTCAGCTCCGCTGCAAGTTGGACAGACATGGCGATATCACATCTCGAGATGAACAAACTTATCCTTGAGACCCAACAACCATCAAAAACCATGTAATGTCATGCTGCTCGCTGCAAAACAACGGGTAAACACATCAGTCTTCACGAAACGCTTGTTTTGCCTTGACCTGTATTCAATAAACCCGCGCAAACCCCGAGAAAATCGCAGACCCGTGGAAACCGGTAGAGTCAGGGGACAACACTGTATATTGTTTGGGTCCTTTTGCAAACACGGTGCGCCCTTGTTTTTGTCTTCAGGTTTAGGATACTGCGGAAGATTCCTCCGCAAGAGCCAGGCATGAAAGCGAGCGACCGTGGCGAAAGCATGTTGGATACAATTCACAAACCGGAAATGAGCAATTCCCAAGGTGAGAATCCATGGGCCAGCTCGTTTTACCTCAAGAGATCGTGATATCTTTCCCAAACAAAAGAGTCCCGCACTGAATCCCTGCCCAATCGTGGGCCGAAGGCTGAAAGTCGCTGATTGCTGCACTGAAACGCATAGTTTCTCGAATCGATCCAAAATCCTCCTTTGCCGAAGCCTGAATTCCTGAGTTGTGCGGTGCTTTTGGTGTCGAGGAATGTACCGACAAAAATCCCCCCGCGTGGACCGAGCAGCTTCCTAGGGAGCCTCTCGAAACCCAGCGACCTATCCACGCTGGCTTCCACCCGCTGGAAGCTCGCAGCGGCCCTGCAAAAGGAGAAAGACCAGGACATCCAAGTTGACATCGTCAGGCTCCAGTTGAAAACAAGTTGCACCTCTCAAAGCTGTCCGGGCACGGAAACCATACACTCCGACTAACAGGGAAGCTCCCAGGCCCATAGGTCGAAATGGAACCGAGTCTTCCGAGACCGTCTTGGGAGCTTCCATGTTAGTTTGGGGGAGCTTCCAGTACCGGCCAGCCCACTTGTTGGAAACAACCGCCCTCCAGAACATGGAGCCCACCAAAAGGCCTCTTCCAGCCCAGGTTTTAACGGGTCCCGCCTCTGAGGATGCTGCGTGTGCCTGCTCCTTCATCTTTGCTGCCTCTGGAGCCCTGAGATTGGGAGTCCGCAAAGTTAGTCTCTGTAGTTGGCAGAATCCTCGGAATGTTTACCTCAAGGGACCCAAGAGCAGGAATAATGGAGCAGGAATGGAACTGGGATTTGGAAGATCTACCGCCCTACTGCAGCTGGAATATGTTTAATTATCTTGCCCGACGATAAGCAAGCCAAAACTTTATCCACGAGGAAATCCTTTGACACGAATCAAGGTGTTCAACCACTGTGTCAAGCTTGGAAATAGTCTGCAAACTGACCTCCAGTGGCGTTGCAGTTTGCCGGGAGCCTGCTCCGGAAAAAATGTGTGTACCAACCGACGCTGTAGAAGTATCACAGAGGAAGCCCAACTTATATAACCTTCTGTTCATTGACCATGCCATGAACTCAGAAGGCTGAGGCCCAACATCCATCAAAATCCGGGCGTTGGCTTTCGTGGGTAGTGACGATACCAATACACGATTGGCTCGAAGATGCATCCAGCCACAGCCAAAGCAAACCTAAAAGAGTTAGGATTGGCCGACAATCACACACACACAACAAGACCCGCTCTGCACACATTGCAGGCAGGTTCAAAGACACAAGCTCCCTTTAGTCCCGCCCAGCTGCTCGATCACATTGATCGGCACGAAGAACCACTCACAAACGCAGTAGCTGACCACAAACTGGCCCACCGCAATCCTCAGGAGCCATGAGGCCTTTGGCGCGACGCCTCATACCTGCGCGACGCCTCAAGGCCTTAGGAAACCTCAGGTGATGTGCTTGGCGTCAGACTCTGTAGCCATGGTCAAGAACGGCTATGGTTCACTGAATGCGCGTCTGAATCCCCAAAGGCTCCCATGACCATGCGAGCCATGTTTCACATGCAAACCTCCCGCAAACGGTACATCAGCCGGTCTCAAGGTCCGGTGCCCGAGCACCGGTTCTGAGACTTTAAAGGAGTGACATGTTCGTATATTTCTGGGTGAAATACAATATTTCACCAATCTGAAATAAGGTGGTTCGTGTGAGGTCGTTATAATTCACCCAGATATTTGTAGTCCCGCGCGGTCGCAACACTTCATCTCCTACCAGCACTTCTGCAAATGACACAGAGGCTCCAGCAGAAACCATACATGTCATCCGGCTAGCCATGCGAAGCCTTCTGACTGCCGAGAGTCAAAAGCTCGGCAATCCAAATAAGTCCCGCGATGAAGAGGAGTATCGCGATATCCCAGCCCAGGCCATTCCAAGGCTTTTGAACCGTCCTGAGCAGCAGCTTCTGCTTGGACCACTTGATTCCAAGGATTCAGAGCCATTCTGAGCCATACCAAAGGGAGCCGAGTGAAGTTTATGACCCTGGTCCTTTCACCCTATTGAGCAATGATAGTCACTAGTAGGCTAACGTGGCTCCACTTGCTGTGGCTCTGCATCAACATATGACTGTTGTGCTGAAGTTGCAGCTTGTCTTTGCTAGGCTGGAACAGTGGACGCACATGAACACTCAGGTTTGCTGTAACGTACAGTCCTCACATGTATGAACGCGCAATGCACGTGCTGTCACACGAAAGCATGTCCGAACGTACTTAACAGCTCAAAGCACATGGGTTTCCTGTCTCTTGCTATTTGTCCTTCTCAGAAGACCAGCCAATGTCGGGCCTTCATTCAAATGTTGTCATTGCCTATCAAATAAACAGAATACCAACATCTCCTGTTCCTGAGTTACCCAAGCTTTGTGGGTCGCCCGAGTGTGCAGGATCGGGATTCAATGAGTAACTTAACTTGCCAACAATTGCGTAGCCTTTGCTCTCTCTCCCTCCCTCTATCCCTTAAATATATTAATATATAGACATCGCTCGTTACATACTGTATTGAAGTGCCAGAAACTGCTGCAAATGCCAAAACACTTCTTCGTGGTGTGGGTGCTCTTAAGCTGTTGGACGTCCTCTTCAATAATCGGTCAGGGGTGAGATTGCGTCTTTACAAAAGTGAAGGCTCTCGAATCTGCTTGGATATCAACTTGGGCTATCACAGGTTGTTTCACAACGCAACCCCCGCACGACTGCGACTGTCCGGTTTGACTTGACTGGCTCTGCCGGACTCAAGTCTGCTGTTGACAATAGGAGGAATCGGGCAAACGTCTTTGAGGAAAAAAACAACAACCGTGGTTCTTCTGATATCGAAATACTTTGGTAGTAGCTACAGTCCGATACTCGGATTCAAAGCCACTGCTTAAAAATAGTATCGTACACCTCAAAGATTCACACGGCATTGGGCCAAGCATCTTGTACAGGCTCGGATAGTGATCGCCGTTGATCTCGATGCCTGGAAGGAAGCTTATCGCAGGAAGCTGCAAGCATTGGCAGTGACAGGCTGGTGCCCTCCTGGAACCCTTGATGAATGCTTCACACAAAGTTGCCGAGAAAATCCTGGTGACCAAATATGATGCAATCCTATTTGTCATCAACAAATCTTGACCCCTATTTGTAGAAGGGCATCCAAGGGCATCCAACTGCTTCAGAGCCAAGCAATATGCGCAACATACGTGTTCTTTCAATAGGCGTGCAGCGAGTTTTTCTTTCCCGGCCCGCGCATAAACACGTTCGACGGAAAAACAAGCTGAATTCTGAGCCCTGGTTGCTTCTGCTTGGGGTGAACCATTTTCATCGTATATCTCGAAATTATCTCATGGCCGAAAGGGTCCGGGGTGCCAGTCTGCCATACACAAGCCAGCTTTTCCGGATAGAACCTTGCGCTCGTGCATCACATGTGCGAAACAAAAGCTTACAATGCAGCGATGTTGTGACGCGTAATTGGCTTCTGTCCAGGGTCACCATTTAAACACGTGGCAATAACAAACAGGCAGAAAGAAAACACGCGCAGCCACCCGCACACACACACACACACACACACACACACACACACACACACACACACACACACACACACACACACACGCACACACGCACACGCACACGCACACGCACACGCACACGCACACGCACACGCACACACGCACACGCACACGCACACGCACACGCACACGCACACGCACACGCACACGCACACGCACACGCACACGCACACGCACACGCGCACGCGCACGCACACGCACGCGCACGCGCACGCGCACACGCGCACGCGCACGCGCACGCGCACGCACACGCACACGCACACGCACACGCACACGCACATTCACACACACACACACCACAACGCACGCACCCACCCACCCACACACACACAGAGAGACACACGCACGCACCCGCACCCACACACACACAACACAACACAAACACACACACACACGCACGCACGCACGCACACACACACACACACACACACACGCACGCACGCACGCACGTATGCACGCACGCACGCACGCACGCACGCGCCCACCCACGCACACACACGCACGCACACACACACACACAAGCGCACCCACACACACACACACACACACACACACGCAGACACACGCGCGCGCACGCGCCCAAACACACACACACACACACGCACCCACCCACCCACGCACGTATGCACGCACGCACGTCTGCACGCACGGACGCACGCACGCACGCGCCCACCCACACACACACACACACGCACACGCGCGCACATTCACACACACACACACACGCACGCACGCACGCACGCACGCACGCACGCACGCACGCACGCACGCACGCACGCACCCTTACGCACACACACACACACCCACGCACGCACCCACACACACACACACCCACGCACCCACGCACGCACGCACGCACGTACGCACCCGCACCCACACACACACACACACGCACGCACGCACGCACGCACGCACGCACGCACGCATGCACCCTTACGCACACACACACCCACGCACGCACCCACACACACACACACACCCACGCACGCACGCACGCACGCACGTACGCACGCGCGCGCGGGCGCGCACGCACGTACGCACGCACCCACACACACACAGACACAGACACAGACACAGACACACACACACACACACACAAAGACACACACACACGCGCACAAACACACACGCAGTCACGCGCACACACACACACACACTCGCATGCGTCATTTGTTTGTATTACTATCCTGATGCTTCTCTCGGCATCACGCCGCAGTTCACTTCCGCGTCCCTGTCTTTTTGGTGTGAGCGAAGACTTGCTCCATAGACCAAAGAGAAGCGCAGTAGGCCAATTCAACTGAGATGCCAAAGCTCTGTGCAATGCGTTTTGTTGCACAAATTGCACATGGATCAAAATCGTTCAGTTGGGTGGAAGTGATCGCACATCCTTCCCATTCATGCAAAAAACATGGAGCTTCTGAGCCGGACGTCAAGCTGGCAGCTCCTTAAACATCAAATATCAAATTTGATTCCAAACCAGTGCACACATATTCATACAGTCATAACCACGAAGAATCGTATTAATGCGACATAGTGCTCACTCACACGCGAGTTTGAGAGAAGGCTGCTGACGTCAACCCAGCGTGGCCCAAAGACAAAATCAAGACAAAGACCAATGCCCCCTAACCTAAACATGGAGACTGTAGCCATGAACCGAGGCATGAATCAACCAGGAACAAGGGGGAGGAACCATGAGCCACCCACTCGATACCGGGAGGCAGAGCTGATCCCGCCCGCAGGGCTGCTGATGTTTTCCCCTTCGAATATCACTCAAGAGGAAACTCACCCTGATTCGGTCCAACAAGGGATATTTGTACAGTGAATAAGGAAACATCTACTCACCTCCTGATGGGATGAGCTAAAAACAAGTCCAAACTTGTATTTTTGCCACCAAAAAGTGGTCGTCACAAACTACATATCAAGTCCAACATACCTCCCGGACGGTATATCCCCTCGCCTCTGGATTCTACAGGCCCAGCAGTGAGCACCAACCTGCGGCGGTTCCACGTGCCAGGGTTCCATTGTGGAAACCCAATTGTTCAGTCCTCGGTTCCTTTTGTCTTGAAAAAAAACCCAATTTTGGAAACCCATTTCTGAGCCATGGGCTCCGTTCTCTTGGAAACTGGGCGCATTGCATCAGTTTACTTCGGTGCACGCGATCAGAACCCAATGATTAGAACCTGTCCGACAGGCCCCCTGGCAACCCGCAGGGGTTGCTTTTGCACACTTCACAGACTGGATTCTTTGGCTGGTGTGCCATCAAATGTTTCCTGCAGGTTGCTTCCTGCTTTAGGGCATTTTCTGCTAGAGATCTTTGGGTCTTTTGATCCAAAATTCAAGAGGAGATCCTTCATTTTTTGGGCACTTCCCTGTCCATCAACTCTGGGTTTAACAATTCTGGGATCCAGGACGGACATTGCGGTCCCGTATTGCTTGTTGTTTGGAGCGTTGGTGGCTGTGTTTGCCGGGTGAGCGTTTCTTGGCCTGAATTAATTTGTGCTCGGGCAGAGACCTGAACTCTCGGTGCCAGAGAAAGAAAGAAAGTTGGTGGCTGATTTCCTTTGGAACCTTGCTGTGACGCCTTGCGACGGACCGCCCTTGCCCATGTTGCCTGCGGTTTCGATTCAATGCTCCTCTATTGCCATTCCAGGCTAACTTATTTCAGCTTTCCTTCCTTTGAAAAGCGCACATCAATCTTACATGGGCCTGCCCTACTTCCCTCATCTTTGCCTTGCCATCCTAGGGGCCTGCCTGTTAAAGCAAAAACGGAAGACGGCCCATGAAGACCGCAAGACGCGCAAGACGCGCAAATGGCCGGCGCATGGCCGGCGCAAATGGCCGGCGCATGGCTTGAGGCGAGTGGCATGAAGAAGTAGACGGCGAGGCCCACGAAGCCAATGGTCACCACTGAGGAGCCAAAGGGCACCTGGGGCTTGACGGCAAGTGGCATCTGCTAAGCCGCATCTTGGTTGGATCACATCGAAGGAACTAAAAAAAAGGGGTACCAAGAATTATCCTCGGGGGAAAAAACAAAAACATGGCAAGCCTCGTTCGGTGGATCGCATCAAGTAAGGAGCTTGCTGGAACAAGTACCATAATATCCCTAAAAAACTCAGAGGGAGCAAGACTGTTCCCAATCAGCTTTGCAAGTGAAATTGCAAAGTACAATAGGGTTTTGCACAGCAGAAGTAGCCATCTAAAGCAGAAATGGCGGCCTTTTGACACTTGATTCAGACATGCAGCGCACTGAATCAAATGGCCTCGGGCCTCACAGAAAGCATCGCCACACTCCCGGGAGAAGCCCAAAGGCGCAAAAGAAGCTGGGTGCTCGGCAAGATGTTGGACCCAGCTGCTTTCCAGTGGCCCGTAAAGGATGAACCCGTAGATTTTAAGAAGCAATGGGTGGGAGGATGCCCTCCCTGCATCAAAAAGCCTTCAAAGACTCACGCACGGCCATACAAAAGACACATCCTGCTTAATTACAAGGACTTGCACGGGATTCCTGGACACTTGTGTGGGGGCCTCTTGCCCACATCAGACTTCAGGTTATCGGCGATATCGGGGTGTCCACCCTCTGAAACATAGGCAAAACATCCAGAAGGAGCACGAAACAGAAGAACGTTCCAACCCGGCTCTTTTCGGATCTGGAAGCAACCACTTCCCTCCCTAAGTGCCCAAGACACTCCCTGGAGGCGCACTCGGCTAGATTCACAACGAAACATCCACTGAGAGCAAACGAAATTGGGCTGTCCTCAGATCCCCCGCTAAAAGTTTAACTTTTAGTGGGTCAAATGGAAATCCCCACTAAACACTAAAAAGCTAAAAGGCTAAGGGGGTGGCTGGGAGCCACCAAGAAAATACCACACATGAAACCACCGCTCCGATCCACCCAAGAAAAAACATGCGCTTTCAAGTTCCGCTGCTTCGGCCACAGCGCAAAACTAAAACAAGACTAGCCTCTTCCTGCCTGCAAGGTGCATCTGCAACTGCTCGTGGCAGTGTTCCCAAATCAAAGAAGCATGGCAAAATTGAAGCAAAGTAATGCATTGGAACGAGACATGCCCGGTTGTGTCAACCCCAAGCAAGGCTGTCACCAATCGGTTTGCGACGTCAGCACCCAGGCGCAAGAAGGAGAAACGGGATCGAGGTGTGCTTGGGTTCGAAAATGAACTCCATGGAGGCGTGGATGATGCCGATTGGCTCGTCAATCCTCTTTCACATCAAGGGCGTGTACCGGAATGTGTGCTCTTGGCCGTTCATGTCATTACGCGTCAAACAGCAATTGTCATTTGCCAAAGAAGGAGATTACACATTGATTCACAATCTGGAAACCTACTGTGAACAAAAACGAAAGCATACATGGAACCTCCTGTGCAAAATGAGGCCAGCACTCACTAACACAGGCCCTCCTGCGAGCCAGGGATTTGGCAAGCAGGACACGCAAAACCCCAAGATAGTGGGCCACAGAGTGCGTCAGTGGACCATTTGATGGGATCCGATTTGGCAGCAGGCCAATCCTCTCAGCTGAAAGGGCAGGCAGACCGCTTCCATCGGCGCGAATTGTTGTGTGGCCTTTTCGGCGAGGATACGCACCGCCTTTACTTCAAATATAACCCAACAGGGCAAAGCCACAAACGGCAAGCACAGGGCATCTGATCAAAATAGGCTACAGTGCATTGATTACCAATGAACTTTGCGGCAACTCCGGCGCATCTTTGGCCGAGATTTGACTTTGGCATGTTCAAACAGGTGGGGTGTCCCGGCGAGCGATGCAAAGTGGTTTGAGTTGTGCCCATGTAACCTTGATGGCGCGTGGAAGCGCTTTCCTCATCCCCAGCCATGCCTCTGCTTCTCTCGGTGGATGCAACACTGTGAGTTGAAGTTGAAAGAGAAATCCCCAAACTACCTACCTGGAGTCTCCATGACGCTTCAAAAATGGGCGCATTACCCAAAATAATGGGGTCATGGACTCATTTTAGAGGGTCATGGAGACTCCAGGTAGCAACCAACGTCCCCAATGCCTGCCAGGAAAGTCTATCAAACGGCCGCAAACAGTCTCTCTTTCTCCCCGCCTCTCCGCAGCGTGATACAGCGTGTGCACCATCAACACTGAAACCCCCAATAAGATCAGGCCCACGAGAAGGTTCAGGACCCGCGCCCATTCACCGTAGAGAGTCCTGCCAAACAGACCACCGGCATTTACTCAAATAGATCAGTGCACCCATGGTATCGATCTGCCAGTCTCACGCAACCTCGGCCGTTTACGCATTCTTATCACATAGCATTAAACAAATGCTTGCAAAACCACGCGCGCACTCACGCTTGCAGCCACGTACGCATGCGCGGGCACACACGTTTGCATGTACACAGGTACGCAAACACAAAACGCAAGCTGTACACCACATAATTATGACAAAGACAGATACACTGCACCAGTTTCCCTGCATCACACACGCATTCAACACAGAGACACACACACACACATACACATACACATACACATACACATAAACACACGCACACACACACAGACACACAAACACACGCATGGGTTTGGGGTGGGTCGAGTGTGGATCTAGTGTGGGGTTTAAGGTCCAGGGTTTAAGGTTGGTTTGGTGCTGGTTTAGGGCGCTAGGTTGTTTGCTTTTTGGGCTCATTGCAAACATTGTCCTGGCAGTCGAACTGGGGTCCTATAAACACGCTCCCTGTATACTCAGTTGCCCAGAGGACCCAGAAACAGAAGGCTAACCTTGTGGGGCCATGACTAAAAATGGACCAACAAGGGAAAACCAAAAGGTCAAAACGTCGGCTTTGGGCAAGCGAGAATACGAACACAAATCAGGACCAGTCAAACTAATTAATAGCCGCCAGGCCCTGAAGGTAGTGCCAAGAGTGTGCTAGTGATGCACGCCAAAGTTATAAAAGCTGCCAAAAAGCCAGCCCAGAGAAAAAACAAACACCAAATCCTGAAGAAAGCAACAAAAACAATATCTTGACAAACTAATGCCCTGCATAAACAATACGCAAGAAACAAGCAACGAGAAGTAATAGACAAGAAACAAGCAGGTGAAGCAGCAGGTTCACTCTTCTCATGCCTTCTCACCCAGTCTCAGAACCCTGGACAAAAAAGCTTTGCCATTCCAGCCTGTCGATGGGATTCCAGGACTGGTACCAACCAGCCTGAGTCGGGTGCTCCGGAAGCTGGGCTTCATGTCAGTTTTATTTACATGTCATGCCAAAAGGGGCCCTAGTCTCAAAGAAATGCAAGAGAACTGTGCTTTGCGTTCTCCTGCTCCTCCTGATGATTCTTGAAAGCTGCATGGCTGCTTGATAACTCGATTCAAAGGTAAAAGGAAGTAGACTTATGATTCAAAGAAGCGTAGCCTCTACATTACTCAAAGGCGCACAGCTGGCACCCTCGAGCGCTGCGAAATTCGCTAGGGCAGCTGCTTGCGCGTTTTAAGCAATTGGCACAGAAGGGGAAAATTAGCTGGTTGCTGAAAACTTGAAACCATGCACGCAGGAATTGCTCAATTGTGCGTAGTCTGGACATATCTTATCTACTTGATATCTGGTGATAGGGCTTCAATTGGCAGATTATATTACTTGGGGTATCAACTCACCGTTTCCAAGCCCTGCTTCAACACCCTGTGTGAAGAGTCGGATCTTGGAACGCAGATCTTCGATTCAAGCAACGTGCTTGAACATCGTTTATTGGAACTTCGTTCAGAAAGGGCTTGACCTTGTGTCGGCTGGGGACACATCACAGGGGCACCAGCCAACTCAAACGGTTCTAGAGAAAAAGGCTTGCAAGATCAAGATAAAAGAAGGCATGAGGTTGACAGTTTGCTTCATACCTCCACCGTAGGTTCTTGTTGGAGATGAAGCGAAGCTGTTCATCACTGGGCTCCAGCGGCTTTCTGTCTACAGGACGCATGGCACACACACGTTTCACGTCTGGCGCTATGTGTCCAAATAGGCGGATGTTCTGAAATGGTTTGTTCCGTTGGTTTCCCTTAAACCAACCGAGCTAGACAAGTTGCTCTCTAAATCAAAAGCCAATCCTTCGCTTCTTGCCCGGCCATTCTTGACGCCCAGCCCTCCATCGGACTCTTGAAAGTCAACTGACAACCAGCATACACCAGGGATGGATGACAAACACAGCTTGGTTGCAGGTCGCAGGTCCACGGTACAAGTTGAATTCTCATCGGTCGAAAAGCTCGCACTGCAAGAGGCTTCGAGCCCAAGTGGCATGCATAGCTAGACATTCCTGGACACCCTTCTTGTCTCTGGAATCGGTCATTCCACACAACCTACTTCCCTGCAAATCAACACACAACTCAAAGGGGGTACTTCACAAGAAGCTTCCTGCACAATGGATGGCCTTTGGGGTTGCCATGTGAACCAGAGCAAGGTTTCGGTTTGGCTGCTGGGCACCCGGGCCGTGTTGAAGGGATCGAAGAAGACGCCGATGGCAAAGAAGATCCCCAGGAGAAAGATCAGGATGTCCGCCAGGCCGATCGCTAAGAAGAGCACAGGACCCGCATAGCAGGTCATCAAGAGGAGGAAAATGATGGAAAGCAAGGTCGCCTCAGAGTCTAGATCGCCGAAAGCTCAATTCATGCCAGAGCCAGATTGCCTTAAAAAGTGATTGCATTAAAGCAATTAATTGAGCCATGCAGCAAAGCAGCACAATTTATCGTCCAGGCATCCGTGACAACAGCCTTTGTAACGCTCTCCAGCCAAACTGGCATTCGATTACACGCCACCATCCATGGTGAGTAACCGTGGTGTCTAGCCCGCAGGGCCCTCCGAACCAAAAAAACGAGTCCTTACAGCGGACATTCAGGCAGCCCATCTCGGGCCTTCAAGAGGTCTGGCCATGGAAGTGCGCTGTTGGGGTCCCTTGGCAACCGGAGGACCTAACATCTAGTTGTCATGGAACGGATCCTGACGAAACCTTCGGCCCATCCCTCGTGTCGCTCTGCTCGCTTCGGGCTCGGGACACGTGTCTGACAATAGTAATCTTGCAATCTGCCGGTTGCAATATGGGCAATTGGGTCATGCCTTTTGCTGCCGTGCATAAGATAAGCGCATCATGCTTGTCAACCATTTGTATCAACAGCTTGAAAACCATCTTTATCAAAGGCACCACAAGTTGTACCATGCAATATGACACTGGCATATCTCGACATGGAGTGTTGGGCGGGCCACGAACTGGGGAGATCATTCTGGACTGCGGTTAGTTGCGCCATCTTCACATATTCTGATAGGGACATATGCACGTTATACTGGCCCTGTTAGTACATGTTTGGCTCATCTGATCATTCGATGGCTTGGTTGTGACGAGGGCACCACAACTGCGGCGGATTCGTCGGTCAAAACATGGGAAACGTAACTTACACGATTGGAAATTGAAAGGAGCATCGCAACTTGGCATAGCAGGCTGCTCTTGAGTGCATTCCGATTCCGGACCTTACAAAAAGTGATCACTGGTCCAATGGCTGTGAACTTGGCGTGGCAACAGATTTTACACAGATCATCTACCAGACTGCAGTGGACAGAGTCTCAATTCCTTCAGCTGCTCTTGTTCAGGTGCTTCTAGCTTTCTTCGGATGAGCCAGGAACGCTTTATTGCATACTACACTGCGAGCCCCTCCCAAGTAACTTCCCGCGGACATAAATTGACACCATCTAACCATAAGTCAAAAGCCCGTACCCCCAGTGAACATCCAAATCCCCGCTAAAATAGACTAAAATGGGTGGTGCTCCTACCCCAAAATATGGGATCCCAATGGTTTTGACCCACAGGCATCCAGTCAGGAGTCGATGCAAAAGACCGTGAGCAGCACCGGCCAGGCGGTTTCCAGGCTGCCAAAGGCCTGCAAAGTAGAATCTGTGGAATCCAATGCGGTCAGCTCTTCTGGTGGCCTCTGCTGCAATTTTTGCTTCAACCGCTGGAAAAAAGCAAAGATATTTTCAGTAGGGATAGATTCCCTTCACAACCAACAAGGGGAAACTAAACAAATATCGTTCAGCAAATGGAAGTTTGCAAATTGCTTCTGTGTCGCTGGTTTTTGGACCTGTAACAAAGCCTCTACTAGTCCCGCTCGACAAAATATATTCGCCGGCCGTGTGCAATGCCTTAAAACCTGAAACAAGCAGTGACTCTCAGTGGCCGTCGGGTACCATCTGTCTAAGCCTTCATGTTTTGAGCCAACTGAGAAATACGCGTTAAGCAATAGCGGTAATCAACGGCAATACTGACATGTTACACAGCGCAAGCAGTCATGGACTGCCTCGACCACTGCGACCCTCCGTGTATCGGGAATGTTTAGACTGGCTGGCTGTCTTGCTGGTTCCATGGGAATGTTTCCACAAACAAGGGCGGGCGTATGGGAAAGAACAAGCTCCCGAGGCGCTTGCGAAAGGCCTAAGCTACCTCAGCTTTTCCCCAACCAGACAAATAGTTGACATTGTTTGATTCTGGTCCATATGTTTAGCAAACCTTAAAGCAACCTCAAAAGAGATATAACCTGGTCGCCTCTGTTTGGATGTATTTGGGGCACACCTTGGGCTTTACTGCGCCAACCCGGCCTCCCCGGTGTTTGAGAGAGGTCCCTCTGGGCCATAGATGACCTGGTTCCGCAGGTCTGGCGCGTCCCACCTGCGAAACCGGGCAACGGCTTAGAGGAGGGCAAGCAGTCATCACGCTGCCTGTCAAGCCTACAACAAAATGCCCGGGTATGCCTAGGAGAGTCCTGCGTGACAGAATCTTGCATGCGCCGTGGCCAAGGCTTTACTCCCCATTCATTCACAGGCTGTCGCAACACCTTGAGGCTTTGAGCTTCTTGCCACGTCTATTATATCCGGTCAGCGAAACAACGTGTTGGCCTTCCTGTCCACGCAATCCAGCAAGGGGCTAAGCTAAGCGATGACAACACAAAGCAACATTGTACATGATCATAAGTTCAAAAAAAAACAGTCCAAGGATATGGGCAGCTGCCCCGACAGCCAAAGCAGAGAAACCGACAAGCACATCCGGGTCATAGGCACACGTCGCCGCCAACTCTGCCACCATCGCCATCAAGAAGAGCAGCAGCAGCAGCAGCAGCAGCAGCAGCAGCAGCAGCAGCAGCAGCAGCAGTCGCAGCCGCAGCCGCAGCCGCAGCCGCAGCCGCAGAAGCAGCGCCAGCAGCAGCAACAGCAAACTGCAACTGCAACAAACACGCCAACAACCACGCCAACAACAACAACAAGCACCAAGGTCAACCAGCAACATCCATGTTGCAAACAACAACATCCACACCCACACTCTCACACACACAAACACACCCACACCTTCAACACAACCAGCCAGCCGCAAACACATCAAGTATGGTGTCGTCAAGCACGAGCAAGCTGCACCAAGCAACGACGAACTAAAAATAAACATGAGCAAAACACGGCGCGCGCACACACACACATCAGCACAAAAGAGAAACTAATCAAGACCACCTGTTTTCTGAGATGCCTTATTGCCTTATTGAACAAACGATGTGGTCTGGGGCAGCTTCGAAGCACAGGCCTAAGTTTTACTAAGAGAGTTGCTCTCCGCAAAGGGGCGCCGCCAACAAATCGACAAACACGAGCATCACGTGTGTCCATGTCCTCCCGCTGTTTTTGTTTTCCCCCAAGTATTGAGGGGAGCTCCCTGTCCAAGGCGGTAGAAGCGAACAGAACAACTCGCCCAAGCCCGAAAAGCCAGGCGGCGACCCAAACGGGTCACCGAAAAACGCCGGCAGATCCATTCTGCCAGGCCGCCCTGGCACGCACATGATCCCGCGGAAAGGCTCGGTGGGATAGGACTTCTGGTAGCTCGTCGACTGACAAGCGCGGGAGTACGGGCATCAGAACCGCCGCAAAAATTGCAGACTCCAAGAAGCAACAACTATAATATGAAGGGCATGAAAGAGACACGTGCTGCTTCCATGTCGGGTTCACTAGCATCAACTGCTAAGGATCTATTTGAAGGGGGCAGTACGTTCCTCTGGAGAAACCGATCCTCTGCCTGCATTATGTTCCCAATGCGGAAGCGATTCCAGGCAACGGTCTTTGCATTTTGATGTTTGTACGAGGATCAAGGGAGATGTGAGTCCTATGGCTGGAACCAGCCGACCAACGAACGATGGCACTGGAGAACTGACTGGCTTCGCACCCGATCATTCAGTTGACTTGAACGATGTCACGCATCACGACTAGGTCCTCCAGTAGAGAGCTTAGAATAAGGGTACCCCTTTTCTGCAGTCTAGTTTAGTCGGGGAACCCTCCCCAAAAAGAGTTGGCAAAAGGGCACTACCGGGGGACCTAGACGATTCCAAGCTCTCCACATGATCGGGATCCCACTCCATGCTGAGATCGCACCGCAACAAACCCGTGTCTCCAGCAAGTCGCATGGCCCACCTGTCACTTGGCTCCCCGCCCCCAAAAAAACCAAAGGAAATCAGTCCATCACTCCGCCATGCGGCCCGTGAGATGAGAAGATATTGGAGTTGCTTCAAAACACACAAAAGCGAGCACTCGCACACATCGGCGCAAGTGATTTGCAAGCCAAATAGGGACCCTTATCATGCGCGACATCGCTTGTTTTGCCGCGAGGTAAGCTCGCTATTGGCAAAGAAACACGCGCTCACGCATCTTCAAACCGCTTCAAGCAGCCTGATCTGTGCAACTCCCTCATCATCAAAAGCCGCCCAAGAGTGGCACCAAACGCATGCCGCTACCCAATCAGCAACAAACCA
The DNA here is from genome assembly GCA_963377175.1 of Effrenium voratum. Classification (NCBI taxonomy): domain Eukaryota; class Dinophyceae; order Suessiales; family Symbiodiniaceae; genus Effrenium; species Effrenium voratum. Next base: position 491,604 of record CAUJNA010001569.1, read on the forward strand.
TTTGTGCTATTCGAGAGTTCGAAGCGGCTGCTCATAAAATCCATCGAACATACACGTTCCCACTTATCCAGATTGCGTTGGCCTTTTCCGTTTTGTCCCCAAGAACAGTCGTGGCATGCTGCTTCACGTAAGTTTCGAACAGCCAGTGAGGCAAACAGAGCTACGAATGAGACGCCTGATCGTCTTGTGTCTGCCTCGATTGCCTCGCAGGCGCCTGGGTTTGCAAAAAAAAAAAACACACACGCCATGGTGGCCAGGTTCCGCCATTTGCCTTGACCGCTATGCACCATGCCCAGGACCGTCGAGGCAAGAGCCTGCCTGAGTGACCTCCCAGGTGACGCTCTTGCGAACCTGCACGCCGTTCACCTCGTGAGATGGCCGATCTCTGCGGCCAATCGATTTCGAACTCTTGGCAGAAGACGTGCTTGTCTAGGTCCTCCAGTAGAGAGGTTAGAATAAGGGTACCCTTTTTTCGGAAGTCTCTTTTGGTAGGGGAACCTCCCAACCAAAAAAGTTGGTGAGAGAAGGGCACCTACAGTATCTGGGGGACCTAGTTGTAGCCCGCAACTAAACACATAAAATGACACTAGTGGGGGACCTAGTAGCCCGCAACTAAACACATGGACAGAACCACACACTTGGTTAAAGAATGCTCGAAGCTGCTGTGCGTTGCATTGGGTCCCTTGATTTGTCTGAAAATGCGGATGATCACGTCCTAGTAGTTGTCTCTAGGGTTGCTGGCATCTACATGGCTCACATCCGACTTCGAATCCGAGCAACTTGTCAAACATGGTCAGTGAAGAACTGACGATGCCGGCAAAGTGGCGGCTGAATGTCTTGCTTGTGCGTATCTTATTGACTCTCACTACGAGCACTCGTCTAGTCCATTGAACGAGTCACGTGTGGATCGCCCCTCAAGAATTCGACAAAGGGATTGACCCTCCTGTGCATCACGCCACGCTGCTCACGATACAAAGGTTTCCACGACGAGGGTCAGAGAAGGGCAACATATCTCTGCTTGGACTCTTCGTACGAAGTTCAAAGTGTTGCCAGTATTAACGTGCAAAGAAAGGGAAGAATGGTGCGATTTGTCTTATTGGAGTGTTGTTCATGTAGACATGATATCTGCAAAGATCTGCATCTATAGTGGTCTGGAAGGCAAATCCAAGTTACCCACTGAGCTTTAAGCAACTAGGTCACGCGGCAGCCTCTTAACCACTAGCACTGCAAACGAAGACAACGACGAGAGCAACGACAGGTGTGTATATACCTGTTGGTACCAGGACCAGCTACTAGCCTCCATGCCAACGATTTCCACTACCACACGTATCTCCACCGCCACGTGTATATACTACCAGTACTCTACCACTACTGCTACCAATGCCACCAATGCCACCAATGCCACCAATGCCACCACCACCACCACCACCACCACCACCACCACAACCACCACCACCACCACCACCACCACCACCCACCACCACCACCAACCACCAACCACCAACCACCAACCACCAACCACCAACCACCAACCACGAACCACCAACCACCAACCACCAACCACCAACCACCAACCACCAACCACCAACCACCAACCACCAACCACCAACCACCACCACCACCACCACCACCACCACCACCACCACCACCACCACCACCACCACCACCACACCACCACCAACCACCAACCACCAACCACCAACCACCAACCACCACCACCAACCACCAACCACCAACCACCAACCACCAACCACCACTGTCGTCACGACCCCTATCGCCAAGCCGCAATGCAGCCATCGTTCTGGCAATCCCGTGCCCTGGGGATCACCAGCGGTTTTCCGATGCACGCCTCAGCTCGAGTTGGATCCCCATAGGTGGGACTTAGACTCGGCTTCCCTTTCGAACAACCCGTAAAACAGGGTTGACTGATGTCCAACATAGGGTTGAATAGATTTTCAGAGTTGAAAGGATAGCGCAAAACCAGCATAGGACAGGATATCCAAAGGATTTCCCGCTATCCTTTCAGACCAAGCTGAGTATCTTGGACAAAAGCTGCATCCGTTGACTGGCTGTCTCGACGTGCCCATGGTTTGGCAGTCTCACTTCAATGAAAATCATGGACCGTTATCCCGGGTTCAACAACACCGACAAACAAACAAACAAACAAACAAACAAACAAGCAAGCAAGCAAGCAAACAAACAACATCTGACAACATTGCTACAAACTCCCCAGCGAGGCCGGGGGCTAATAGATGCTTCGGGGTACAAACAATAACCCTCTTCCTAGCCAAAACATGGTCAAGAGCACTTTGCAGGCGCTCTTGTCAGCTCATTGATCCATGTGAACACCTGGAAGGGGGGCCTTCTGACTCATATCACATGTCACAATCAAACTTCAACAACGACTGTGCTATCTGTTGGCCAGTACATGTCTCTATGCTTGGTTGCTGTTGATCCCTCTGCAAAAAGTTAAACTTTTCGTGGCTTTAGTGGAAAACCCTTCATTTGTCAAACAGTTAAAGTCTAAAGATCACAACCCAAGAACAGCCAAGTATGTGATGGCCAGGCAGGTGGCATCATCAACAGCCAATGACTCGTCCATGAGTATGCGAGGGAAGGTCATCATTGTTCGGATTGAGCTCAGGACCATCCTGTCGAACTGCCAACTCCTGATTGAGGTAAGGCCTTCAAACCTGGGGGGTATCTACTTGAGTCCATGCAAGCAATTACATTCCAAACCGGGCGTTGCGCAAAAACTCCACTGAGCCTGTGCTTTGTTGCCTGCGTATGTCTTGTCTTGAGGGAACTCTACCCTCATTGGTGGGCAGTGAAATGGACAAGCAGCGGAACACCCATTTGGGAGGCTCGTTTGGTTTGGGGCAAACCCATATCCCCGCCTGAAACTGCGGCAAAAAGAAGACCCGCGACATCTGTCCGAGCGTCGATATCCTCCCCCGGCAGAGGGCACTTCTCCACACAGGACTTGGACTGAAAGTCCAACTTCTTGGGATACTTGCCCTGGGTGACTCGGTTGCTTTCTGCTCCCCTGCTAAAGTTTAACTTTTAGTGGTTTAATTCGGACAATCCATTTTGTTGGCAAAAGTTAAAGTCCTAACATCCAAGCAAAACGCACCAAAGGTGTCGTAGAACTTTCTGAAGATTCTAAGACACCAGCTGGACATTAATTTAGCAATCACGTTGCTGACAAATGGCTCTTGGTGGGTGTTTGGCTCACGACCCGGGGCGAAAGCTAGTTGGCGAGATTCCCGCGACGGTGAGGCCGCCCCAGGGCATTTTCAGATTCACGTTTTCCACCCTTTCCTCATCGGCTTACAATGTTTTGGCCATGGCCACGAGTCTGGCAGCGCTTTGCCATAAGTCGTTGACGTGGCCACGTAGCAGCGGCGCACGGACTGGTGTCACGTGTCTCAAAAGCAGGTCGGGGCATCAAGAAAGAACGGAAGAACATAAGACTAAAAAAAGGCAAACCCAAGACACGGCGGGCTGCTGGGCAGTTGGTTGGATTTAGCAGGCATGAGCATTGTTTAAGTAAAACAATGAGTATCGGATCGGTTCGGGGCCTAAGTTTCCCACTCCAGAACCTCGGTTTAGCAACAATTGCGGGCTTTCTCCATACCTCGTATTCTCAACATCACAGGGTGCAGCCCACAAGAACCCCAAGAATGTTTGAGCCAACAGCTCACAACAACCCAATATTGTTTGAACCAATTGTGTTGGTCTCTGGGAGTATCGCTTGCTTTTCTTCAGCATCGGTGTTCAATGGTTTGGGCCTGCAAAACAAGATAAGAGACAGCCCCGTACATAACGAACATGCGCATAGTTTTTGGACTTCGACCCATTTTGGTTTCATCCTCCTCCTTACTTGCCAACACCAACAGAACATTGTGCCATCTGCTTTCACCCTGGGGGTAATCACGGTGCCCGACCCTCGTCTGGATGAACAAAACCAGTATGCAAGCAAGCAAAGCACGAGTAGGGAAAGTGGAATGCGCGCATAAGACATAGATGGGTCTGTGTCAAAATAGGGGAACCCCCCCTAAGATTGTGTGGTTTCCTTCTGGCGTGACTGAAAACAAAACAGGTTAAAACCTACCCGGCACCCCAGCACCAAGCTGTCTTGGCGCAATTGCGCAGAACCCTTTCCAAAGTTCGTCTTTCAAATAATGTGGTTGCTCTCCCGTTTGGTGGGAGGGTGATTGACTACTTGTCCATATTCCGATCAGGCAAAAGCAATGCGCCTGGGCAGGATGCCTTCCAACGCATGAGTCTGAGCCGGCTGCTAAGGATGTTCCTATTAAATCCTGGGACTACACCCTAGGGAAACTACCCAAACTAATCCAACATAAACCCAAGTAACCAGGGGTTTATCTGGACATAGGCTAGCATTTGGTGATTCCCCAAAGGCCGCAAATCCCAGCACCTGCGTATGCACCTGGTTTTGTTTGATCATACGGCCTTGACCAAAAAACAATCATTGCGGGTTTCGGGATTTGCTTCTTGTATTCTGGCATGCGAAATGACGGTTAGTTGAGTCATTTTGGGGTATAGAGCTTTGTGGCTGGAAAAAAAAGTCATACACCCAAATACACAAAGTCACTGCAAAAACCTTGATTTTCGCATACCCAGGAGGGCTTAATAGGAAAACCCTTGGACGGCTTCGTTGAGAAGAACAACTAAGAATCGGAAGCAGGAGACCAAAGTGAGATTGGAACTCAAGGTTTGCCGCCTCATGGCCAGTTCTGGACGCGCCTCGTAGCCAGAATGGGCGTTGCCACAAACATAGATATAGTGCTTGTCCTGTGTGGAGCATGCACGGATTGGTTGGGAAAAACAAAAACAATGTGCAAAAGGCACTGCACGTACAAGTGTGCTCGCCATGCAAGCGAGGCGACTTGGCTCCGCCAAGACCCCAGTCCAAGCAAAAAGTAGGAACCCAGAGTGCCTCTTCATGACTGGCTCTTAGGTGTTGTTGGGTGTGGATCTGGAACTTCCGAACTGACGGGCTAAACTTCACCAACTCAGCGTCAGGTACAGGGGCCTTTGGATTGGTGGAAACCCGAGACTTTGCAAGTTGACACCATGCTTTTCAGGGTAAAACGATTCCTTTCTTTCGTGGGTGATACCTCTGGAGCAAGCCCGGGCATATCAATCACGGCAATCACAAAAGCCAATCGAGGGGCAACACCAAAAGTTCGACAGGATCGATTGCCTTCGCTCTGTCTCAGTCCGGTTCCGTCCTCCACCCCGGCGCTGCTGCCGCAGATTCTGCCAGCATAGTCGACCTCAGGGCTGTTGGCATTCGGCTGGTGCCACGGAGGGAGGCTGGGGGGCATCCTGGAAGATCATTTTCCCCAGCGTTTGCCGGCTTCCTTGCTAGTGGACGGGAGAGCCACCTAGCCTTGCCAGCAAAACACCTTGAACCCTGGCACTAGCAGCCACTTGCCAACCTCTTGCCAACAATCACGCATGTGGAAATGGGGGTCTTGAAGCTACCATCGTCTTGAAAACGCACCTGCTCGACTTCCATGGTTTTTCAAAAATGGGTTCAGACATTGTATTCACACACACACACCAATTGCCAATTCAATCGTGCTGGCCTCAGGAACAAAAGTGTGTATCACCACCGCTCAATGCAATAATATCCTTGGAAGGTAAAGCCATCTGGAAGCCATCATGTTGCTTCGGTAACGCATTATCCAACCATTAGCAGCAGCAAGAACACACCCATCACAAAGTACCTCTTTGTACTCATGAACTGATTGATCCGATGATCTGCCAATCAATTCACCTAATAGGCAATCTGTGTCGTCCGATTTGGCTCAAAAAACAACACTATCTCAGCTCGAAGAAACCATCGGGTATGTTCAACACGAGCTTAACTACTCAGTCCGCCTTTCTACCTTGTCCAATGCGATTCACAAGCATCTGTCTATAGGCCAACACACAACGAGCCTCGCCAAAAGTAACATAAATGGCAAATTCACCAAGGCCAATTCCAAGCAGAATCATAGCAATAACTCGAGGCAAGATCAATGGACAAACGCGCTGCCGACCCTCAACCATGTTCAACCAACTAGGAAGCTGACGGGTTCTTCCAACAGGATCATGGTCCGACACAGAAAAGTGTCTCTATTAATGCCGGCGACAAGTGCGAGGCGATCACAAATGAGATGCTTGCTATTACAAGTCCACCTGTCAGAACGTCTGGGTGCGTGTGCTTGACACTTGTTGGGGCTGTTTTAAACGGAAGCCAAAAGGGACACCGTCGTTTTCAGTCCCCCTAGTTTGACAGATACCCTCCATTTACTTCAGTAAGAAACAAAACGTCCAGTAGTTAGACATCGATTCCCTTTAAAACCACCAACTACACCCGAGCAAATGGAAGATAGCCATCTGGAAAACTGACAGGAATCCCACCGCCGGGATTCCTAAAACCCATTGGGGCTGAGAGGCTGGGTGTATCAGCCGCTGGATCTGCGCGCCCTCCTTCGTCGCAGCCCACCAGGTGAGACCCGCCATGCCTGGCTGTTGAAAAGAACTCCCACCGGCAAACACAGGTGCAAGCCCTGAAAGAATCTGACGTTTTTTTCTTTTTTTTTCCCCCGACCTGAAATAAGGTGGTTGGAGGGCAATCTGAGTGAGTTATAATACTTCAGTCCCACCTGAAACTTGCGGTGGTTGGGGGGCTATTCCCACCATTTGGGGTGAGGCCGTGTCACGTCGATATAATTTACCCAGAATAATCGAGAGGGAAAGGAATGTCTAGGGCAATGCAGAAGGTTAAAAATGACTCTGGATCATAAACTACTGACTTCACAGACCGAGCGGTGATGTCGAACCTCCGTTAAAAATATATGGCCATGGGTCAAAACCCAAATCGTACCCCCAGTGAACATCCCAATCACCACTAAAATAGATTAAAATGGGTGGTGCACCTACCCCAAAATGGTAATTACTGTTGGTTTTGACCCACAGCCATATGTATATATATATATAATGTATCAGGGATGTGCCAACCAACAAAGTTTGCACAGTATTAGGCCCCCTTCTGTCTAAACAGCCAGTGTTTTGGACAGGGTCTGCTTGTTGAAACATGTTGCCCAACCCTGGTGTTGGCCGCTGCTTGTCATGTTCAAAGTTCTGTTTTGGACACGAGTCCGCTTTCATTTTACATGGAACCGCAAGCTCTGTGGAGGGTCTGGGAAGTACTCATGGCTTTCCAGGCCAAGCAGGTGCTGTCCGAGAAAGCATTTTCTGGGTTGCTCAAAACAGGAGGGGTTCCCTACTCCGAAGTGTTGTGGTGTCCCCATTTCTTGTCAGCCCTTCGCCTGCCAGCACCAGCAGGAAAATCGGGACGCACCAAAAGTCATTGCAACTGCGCGACTTGACCTTGGCAAGGCACATCGAATCGCTCAGATTGGGCTGTGGCTGGGGCGCAGCCCTTGTATGTTGGGGCCGTTCAGGACGATGCCTCCACACACACATGATCAAAACATATCAAAACAGCACACAATAGGAAAGGGCAATGTGTTCGCAAGTACCACATAGAGTCGCATGCGCGCACACTACTACATATATATATATGCATATATATATATATATGCCTTTCCAGATATGACTTACGTGCGCTCTCTCGTAGCGTTGCCACGCAAGCCAACCCAACGCGCACCAGCACACGCATGAAAGCAGGGCAAGGCAAGTGCGGTCTGTGCGGTCTGTGCGGCGCAGCAACGTGTTGATGACAAGCTCAAGTGACAAACCTCGCACCGACACATTGGACATTAAAAGGTCAGGAACTGGAAGGGCCAAGCATTTGACTCTTGGTTGCAACATGTGCGTCACATGGTCGGGCGCGGGAGGGCTAGACATATCCAAAGGGTGTGTGACTAACCTGCGTATTTGTATGTGTATATATATATATATGTTTCATATGTATTACATACATACCTAAATATATGCATACTAAGCGTGTTTCCATAGAGTACCCAGGATTCACCCCAAGTTCGTTGACAGGGGAGGACACTTTAGAGTTGACGTGTGCGGGGTTATGCGGGCAAACCGCCCTTGAGTCTGCTAGGCTGTAGATCCGAGGTGGACATCATCCTCACAAGAAGCACGCCCATGTCAATGCCATTTGATGCTCCCCTCTGATGTGTCTGGGAACTTGGGTCTGTGCCAGAGTAGAACGACTGCGGTTGATGTGGAGACTGCAGCTATGCAACGTGTAGCGTTCACTGATGTCCACTGAGGCTTCCGCTTCGACCTTGTCACTTCTCGGAAATTCCTCAGTGCAACGTGGCTGCGGAGGGGCCTGCATCATGTGCAAACAGGAAGCTGGAAGTCTGAAACTGGGATGCAATGAATTGAGTTCTGCCAAACAAGATAATGCCATCATCCAAATGAGGCCTTGTCTAATCCTCTGCACTTTTTCTGTTGCTTCTCCAAGCTGACAATTTGCCAATCAGCCAAACAACTGTCCCCCTTTCTCATGGCCACGCATCCATGCAAATTCCTGCGCAGCTTTCTGCCTGCAAGCATGCGGGCCAGGTGGTCCATGCCATCAGCTGTGCATAAAACTAACGGGCTTCATGTGTGGCCTAAGGGAGAACACTAGGACATGTTAGGCTGGCTACACGCATGTGCAAAGACCACCATGATGGAAATCCTGGCAACGTGCTTTGTAGTTTCACAGTCATTTGGGCAAATTTATACAACTCCCAAACAGGAAATCTGGAAATTTCGTACCAAACGGTCTTCATCATGGGTAAGTTAGTTTGTTTTTACCCTTAGGTGAGCTCAGAATAATTTGCCCAAGCACATTGACATGGCTGCAGTCGATGGTGCATCATGCGCTTCATTGATGCCCCCTGATCGGAAATCTAAAAGTCACACCCCTTCCCCAAACCCCAACGACCGTTGATTGAACCAGCAATGAATAGCAACTCCCTTCGATTCCGAATAAAACCACAATGGGATTGTTTTGGATATATGGTACAGCCTTCCAAGCCATGGACAGCCTCGAGCTAATGGCAGGAACACCATACATGACCCTTCCTACACCAGGCGAAGAACACGTATGCGCCGACCAAGAAATCCTGAGCATTTCCGCAAAGTTCTTGTGTCCATTCTTTCCATGTAAAGGCAATGCCCTACGAAGAACACGGTTCCAATACTGTACTCGAACCACCTTTTTGATGGCGGTAAAGGAAAGCAAAAGGAAACACTTTCAGAAACACAAGAAACGCAACATGTGTCCGACACATGCTGGTCACTGGTCTCAATGGTGAACTATTGTCACTCCCGAGCTCTGAAAAAAACTTTCGCCCAGCAGCTGTCATGGCGCGGCAAGTTGGCGCTCTATGAGCCCAAACTGCCTGCAGGAATCAGCCTATACATTGACAGGCTGAGCGAGCGTGCTGCGACATGCCCTTTTGCAACATGCCAGTGCCAGTGCACGATCAATCCAACAAATGGCGTGCTGCAACAGCACGGTCAAGCACAAACCGGACAGTGTGGGGCCAAGTGGTTGCTGACATAAATCGACTGGCGGGCTACCGGACATTTCCTGAAAAATGCCCCTTCCACATTCCACACGTGAAACTAGTGAACTCTGTCACCATGAGTTTTTGCACATCATGTTTTATCCCCCTTCTTCAAGTGACCTCCGCAAACGCGCGGCTGCGGGCTTCCACCAAACAAGGAAAGTGCCGCTAGCAAGTTGACGAACAGAATGGCGAGTTTCTATGGAGCAGGAACCCGAAGGATGAGTGGCATGCACACAACATGACAATGATGGATGGATGCCAAGCAGTAACCAATCAACAAGCCAAGGGATCAAACGACATCTTATTGCCGAACCTGTTAGAACAAGCCTTTCAGTTCACAATATGTTGGTGCAAGGGTGCATAAAATGAGTTTACTGGTGGGACTGCTTCTTAATTACACCGCCTGGCAAGCGAACAGAATGACATCCACTTTGACATGCCTTGGCACATGCGATCCACAGAAGCCTGGGTGTTGAGTGGTCCGAGCAAAATGCACGTGTTGCGGAGATCTAATTGTTCAAACCTTAGAAACCGTCACACTTCAAACCTCTCGCGGCAGCAAGTTGAGGGGTCATGAAGATTGCTGCCGCTGTGGGGCGGCCTTTCGGCGGTGTCGTTTCACCTTTCTGACCGTCTGATCCGGCCACCCCCCGAGAACTCGCCTTCCTTGCCGGGGTTGGCCTTCACGTCCTCACCAAGAAGCCAGGAAACTGGCTCAAGAAAGCCCACCCGCTGCTCGTTTGAGGGTAAGCGCCTCAAAGTTTGCAAGGCCCGACCATTCAAATTCAGCATGGTACAATTCCAATCTTGCAAGATCAGGGAAGACACCACTTTCGACATGTCCAATATACCAACAACATATGTGTGTATGTGCTTTTGAGGGCTTCTTCGTTGATTTGTTTGAAGGAATACCAAAATGCACGTCGGCATTGAGGGGGTCACCTTAGTTTAACACATCCCATATTGAACAACAATCGGCAAACGCCAACACCAACCAACAAATTGCAATGAGACATCGCTTGATCCACGAAAGGACGCACACACGTGTCACTGAAAGTCAAGCTTCATCTCCATTCCAGGCCTCCAACGTCAATCCCAGAGGAACGTTTGTGTTTTTTTAGCCACGGGGACATGTGCTTACGACAAGTCTTGATGTGAGTTCTTCACCACGTCTTGTCACGTTGCAGTGACAACGCAGCGACGAGCCTGGACTGATTCTTGAATGTTGTAGTTCGGCCGGCTTTTGTGAAACAGAATATAGCCAAAAGCCACGAGCCAGGAAAAACCGACACGTCCCACATTGACTGCCATCGCCAAACAAACCAGCTTAGAAGAATGCCAGCCGTTGCTGCCACGGCATTCCTTCTGACTCCACTTCCGCAATGCAGGGTTTCGTCCAAAAAGTATCCACGGGGCGCGCTGCGGCTCGAAGTGATCCCGCTCCTCGAAGAGTTGCTCCTGACCAAAACACGGCAAGCAGGCTTAGAGCGAGCGGGAGGAATCTCCGGACGTCCACCCGTTGGGCAGAATCAACATGCAACCTTGTGGATGCGACACATGCGCTTGGGATCTCTGCTCCTTCGGTAAACGTCTCTCACATCAATTTACCAGTAGCTTGGGCAAAAGCAGCGTAGGCCACGGATCCCTTCTCGGTTCACATGTGCAGAATAAGGATAAAAATGGTTTTGAGCCGCCCATGTAGTGCAAAAGTCATTCTAACATGGGCCTAAAGTAAACTGTTGGTTTTGCTCGCCACATCTCGAGGGTACCATTTCCGGATAGGCTGGACAAACTGGCTCAATGATCAAACTCTTCCTCAATTTTGTGTTGCAAAGGGTGATAAACATATGCTCATCCAGCAAAGAGTCCTTTTCATGAGCATGTCTACAGTCCCCATCCACGCGTCTTTGTCTGAAGGCAGTGGAAGCCCTTCACAGATTTTGGAACATGAAACGGCTGGCCATTGGCAAACCATGGCAAACCTGCAGTACTCCCCTACAAATTGACATGGAACCCAACAATGGGGTCCTCCAAACGGGGTTTCCTCGAAGTACAGCAAACGCCATCGGCACGCATTCACATGGAAGAGTGCCAGGTGGCTCACAAACATGCCGGCTAATGATGCCGACATCATCAAAAACATACGACATTGCTGCAGGTCCAGGTGTTTTTTTTTAGCTCTTTAGGCACACTCGATGAATCACATGAACAACGCCCTCACGCAGACAGCAAGTCGCTGATGCGGCAACACAAACTTAAGTACTTCCAGTCACGAAAAAACAACAACTGTATATACGTATATGCAATTTTTGTATATGTAGTTGGTAGTGAAACAGTGAATGCTACTGGTAAAAACCAGCGCGCAGAGTCCCCAGTGCAGCCCCTATCAAAACCCTTCCCCCGGCGCAGCCCCCTGCCTGCGGCCGCGTTTGCGCCTCGCTGGGGGAAGCCTGCGCAGACATGGGGCGATGGCTGCTGAACACGTTCCACTTCCTTAGGGCCCTAGGCTCCAATCCTTTCAAAGGACTCAGAACT